>OX336390.1:510827104-511427104 GCA_946902985.2 Meconema thalassinum | reverse complement strand
AGCAACAATGGCCAAAGTTTTATCAGCATCGAAAATCATCATCTGGGACGAATGCACAATGGCGCATAAACGTGCATTAGAAGCACTTATCCGAACAATGAAAGATCTACGCAATGACTCCGGATGTTTTGGAGGAGCAATGATTGTACTGTCTGGCGATTTCCGCCAAACACTGCCAGTAATTCCTAGATCAACGTCTGCCAACGAAATAAACACTTACCTCAAATCATCGAATCTATGGCGCTATGTGAAGAAACTTCAGCTGACAACAAACATGAGAGTTGCATTGCTTAATGATACATCTGCTGAAGATTTCTCTGAGCAATTGCTGACTATCGGTAATGGTCGAGTACCTGTCGACGAATTGAGTGGATTGATTTCATTTCCTCATAATTTCTGTAACTTTGTCTCATCGAAAGAAGAACTTATCAACAAAATATTCCCAAACATCATTACTAATTACAAAAATAATGAATGGTTGAGTGAGCGAGCAATTTTAGCGGCTAAGAATAAAGATGTAGATGACCTAAACTACATAATTCAGAATGAGATCATTGGAACAATGCATTCATTCAAATCTATTGACTGTGTAACAAATGAAGATGAAGCCACCAACTATCCAATTGAATTTTTAAACTTCTTGGATGTGCCTGGCTTACCACCGCACAATTTACGCCTAAAGGTTGGCTCCGTAGTATTCATGCTTCGAAACATAAACCAACCAAAACTGTGCAACGGTACGCGTTTGGTGGTAAGTAAATTGATAAACAATGTGATTTATGCGACGATACTCAAAGGAAAATTCGAAGGTGAGGAAGTTCTCATTCCGAGGATCCCAATCATCCCAACCGATATGCCGTTTGAGTTTAAAAGACTTCAATTTCCGATCCGTCTTGCATTCGCCATGACCATTAACAAATCCCAAGGCCAATCCTTGAAAGTTTGTGGTTTGAATCTGGAATATCCATGTTTTTCCCCTGGTCAATTATATGTGGCATGTTCACGGGTCGGAAGACCATCTGCGTTGTTTGTTCTTCCGCCTGATAATAAAACAAACAAGATGTTCAGTAAAGAACATATAGCCTACTTTCTCCTAAATGCATGGGTATTGTTATAACTCTTTGTCCTTTTCAAGGAGTATGATTGAATGTTGGTTGTAGTAGCTTGTTGAAATACAACGTGCTATAGGGATATTAAACATGAATATGAGGTGCCCTTTGCTAGTGCTACCTCTGTACCAAATTTCGTTCAATTCGGTTTCACCGTGTTTGAATTGATAGGGGGAATCGATTTTCACACATACTTGGCCACCATCTGCAAACTATTGGGCTGATGTTCTTGCAGTTTGGTCAGAATATGTTTCCCACATAAAGATATGGTGTTGCAAAATTTGGTAGAGACTAGATTATTAGGTTGGTCGTAATTACATTTTAGCTTTTAACATTTGGGTGGCCGCGATTACGTTTCCGTCAAGATAGCGGTGATATAAAACATGACAATGAGGTGCCCTTTACTGGTGCTACCTCTGTACCAAATTTCGTTCATTCGGTTCCACCGTGTTCGAATTAATAGGGGGAATCAATTTTGACATAAAGATGGCCGCCATCCGCAAACTATTAGGCTAATGACCTATTAGATTGGTTGTTGCAAAGTTTGGTAGAGATCGGATGGTTATGTTAGTCGTAATTTGATTTAAGCTTTAAACATTTGTGTGGCCGCCATTACGTTTCTGTCAATATGGCGGCAATATTAATCTTGACACTGAGATGCCCTTTGCTAGTGCTATCTCTGTACCAAATTTCGTTCCATTCGGTTTCACCGTGTTTGAATTAATAGGGGGAATCGATTCTGACTTAAAGATGGCCGCCATACGGAAACTATTAGGCGAATGACCTATTAGATTGGTCAAAGGATGCTCCCTGCATAAAGGTATGTATTTGCAAAATTTGGTAGAGATCGGATGATTAGGTTAATCGTAATTTGACTTAAGCTTTGAACATTCGTGTGGCCGCCATTACGTTTCTGTCAAGATGGCGGCGATATAAAACATGACACTGAGGTGCCCTTTGCTAGTGCTACGTTTGTACCAAATTTCGTTCCATTCGGTTCCACCGTGTTCGAATTAATAAGGGGAATCAATTTTGACATAAAGATGGCCGCCATCCGCAAACTATTAGGCTAATAACCTATTAGATTGGTCAAAGGATGCTCCCTCCATAAAGGTATGTAGTTGCAAAATTTGGTAGAGATCGGATGATTAGGTTAATCGTAATTTGATTTAAGCTTTGAACATTCGTGTGGCCGCCATTACGTTTCAGTCAAGATGGCGGCGATATAAAACATGACACTGAGGTGCCCTTTGCTAGTGCTACCTCTGTACCAAATTTCGTTCCATTCGGTTCTACCGTGTTCGAATTAATAGGGGAATCAATTTTGACATAAAGATGGCGGCCATCCGCAAACTATTAGGCTAATAACCTATTAGATTGGTTAAAGGATGCTCCCTCCATAAAGGTATGTTGTTGCAAAGTTTGGTAGAGATCGGATGGTTATGTTAGTCGTAATTTAACTTAAGCTTTGAACATTTGTGTGGCCACCATTACGTTTCTGTCAATATGGCGGCGATATAAGACATGACACTGAGATGCCCTTTGCTAGTGCTACCTCTGTACCAAATTTCGTTCGATTCGGTTTCACCGTGTTTCAATTAATAGGGGGAATTGATTTTCACACAAAGATGGCCGCCATCCGCAAACTATTAGGCTAATGACCTATTCATTTGGTCAAAGGATGCTTCCTCTATAAGGGTATGTAGTTGCAAAATTTGGTAGAGATCGGATGATTAGGTTAATCGTAATTTGATTTAAGCTTTGAACATTTGTGTGGCCGCCATTACGTTTCCGTCAAGATGGCGGCGATATAAAATATGACACTGAAGTGCCTTTTGTTAGTGCTACCTCTGTACCAATTTTCGTTCCATTCGGTTGCACCGTGTTCGAATTAATAGGGGGAATCGATTTTCACACAAAGATGGCCGCCATCCGCAAACTATTACGCTGATGACCTATTAGTTTGGTCAAGGGATGCTCCCCCCATAAAGGTATGTTGTTGCAAAATTTGGTAGAGATCGGATGATTAGATTAGTCGTTATTTGTTTTAAACTTTGAACATTTGTGTGGCCGCCATTACATTTCCGTCAAGATGGCGGCGTTATAAAACATGACACTGAGGTGCCTTTTGTTAGTACTATCTCTGTACCATATTTCGTTCCATTCGTTTGCACCGTGTTCGAATTAATAGGGGGAATCGTTTTTCACACAAAGATGGCCACCATCCGCAAACTATTAGGCTAATGACCTAGTCATTTGGTCAAAGGGTGCTTCCTCTATAAAGGTATGTTGTTGCAAAATTTGGTAGAGATCGGATGATTAGGTTAATCGTAATTTGATTTAAGCTTTGAACATTTTTGTGGCCGCCATTACGTTTCCGTCAAGATGGCGGCGATATAAAACATGACACTGAGGTGTCCTTTGTACCAAATTTCGTTCAATTCGCATTCACCGTGTTCGAATTGATAGGGGGGGACAGACATTCAGAGTACACACACTCACACACACACACACACACACACACAGACTAACACACACACATACACACACACAGACAGACACATTTTTTTCGCCCTGTGTTGATCTCATAAGTCTACTTTCATTTTTTGCAAAAATCGAAAGTAGGCTAAAAATGTCATGTATCACAAGGTACTTAACTGAAGAGTGCAACTTATGCACCAAAATACATGAACAATAAAGAATCATTAAAATACTTATTTTTTAATTTGTATTTACCAATAAAAAATTGAACTTAATAAAATCGAATATCTGCTTATTTATTGCCTCTAAGGCGGAACAGAGTTCGCCGGGTCACCTAGTTAATATATATATAATAACTAGCAACCCGACCCGGCTTCGTCCGGGAACAGTTATGAATGCATTACGTAATAAGCACTTTTTTCCAATGTCAATGAACAACGACCAATATCCATTTTACGTCTCGGCATGATGGGTTAAAATCACTGACTGGACTATTAATTATATTATCATGGAGATGCATGTGCCACAAATTCTTGTCAGACGTAATTTAAGAATGGCGAGGTGCATGAAACACAAATCCCCCTTCCGTCCAATCTTAACTTGACTGTGTATTTTTCGGAACGAAAAGTTGACAGGCGAAATGAAGAAAAGCCGAGTTGCACTTCCAGGGAAACTCCAAACACAACCACCCTTCTCAAAAGTCTTAACTCAATACGACTCAACGGTTTGCTGCTGGCTGTAGGTTCGCCCATTAGCTAGGCTGTAACAGGGGTGATAGACTCGCCCTTAGGTAGCTCGTAAACTGTCGCCTCAGTAGTTGAATGGACATGGTTGGAAGAAATTAAAACGAAAAAACACTTAATAGTGGGCGATGTGTTGAAGATAGAGATATGCTCTCCCGGGCTTATTTGTAGAACTTTTCATGCTGAACAATTCTTACACTCATAGTATTTAGATATTTATAACGGTTTGCCAAGCGTAAGCTTACAAAGCGCTCCGACGCCAGGTTTTTTTTTCGACTTTTTCACTGAAGTCGTTACTGCTCGGCTTTCGTTGATCATAAATAATTATTTTCTACATAAATCATCCTCGAGATATCCTTTACAGAATGTTGAAAACCGCATCAAAATCCATCCAGTGGTTCTCGAGTTTACCCGTAACATCCAAGAATTGGGGACTATGTTTTATACTAAGTAGAGATTATTATTATTATTGCTAGACATTTTGTATTGGTTGGCGGAGCATTTTAATTAATTAGCTAATTTTAATTTCGTATGCTTAAAATCCACACAGAAGTGTTTAATAGGAAGGTAGCATATCCTCTTCACTGGAAGTATTGAGTAAGAACATACAGTAGGACCGAATACAAAGACCTGTTGAGTTATGGACCAGCTTGATACGAGGTGCTGAATTGTCACGTGCCTTCAGCTTCCACTACTCTGTTCAACTCATATTAACTGACGTACGATATTTTCATTTGGGTCTAGGAATATCTTGGTTATCAGTCCCTCCCACTTGAGTATTTATTCAATTTGTCTTGACAACCTGTGTTTTATTGTGATGACTGTAATTGTGAGTGTAACTATATTTAATAGGGACTTAAAGAAGGCACCAGCCACTATCAGCACCGGGACTCACAGCTAGAACCTACAAACAAGCAGCCACCCAGTCCAACCGTGCAGCGTGCATAAATGGGTGGTAACAAAGGCAGGATGGAAGCTTGCAATTTTACATGACAGTTAATCTCTGGATCATGAGTCAGGGGACCTCCATTTTTTAGCCTACTTTCGATTTTTGCAAAAAATGAAAGTAGACTTATGAGATCAACACAGGGCGAAAAAAGTGTGTCTGTCTGTGTGTGTGTATATGTGTGTGTGAGTCTGTGCGTGTGTGTGTGTGTGAGTGTGTGTACTCTGAATGTCTGTCCCCCCCCCCCCCATAAATTCGAACACGGTGAATGCGAATTGAACGAAATTTGGTACAAAGGTAGCACTAGCAAAGAACACCTCAGTGTCACGTTTTATATCGCCGCCATCTTGACGGAAACGTAATGGCGGCCACACAAATGTTCAAAGCTTAAATCAAATTACGACTAACCTAGTCATCCGATCTCTACCAAATTTTGCAACAATATACCGTTAAGGGGGGAGCATCCTTTGACCAAACTAATAGGTCATCAGCGTAATAGTTTGCGGATGGCGGCCATCTTTGTGTGAAAATCGATTCCCCCTATTAATTCGAACACGGTGCAACCGAATGGAACGAAATTTGGTACAGAGGTAGTACTAACAAAAGGCACCTCAGTGTCATGTTTTTATCACCGCCATCTTGACGGAAACGTAATGGCGGCCACACAAATGTTCAAAGCTTAAATCAAATTACGATTAACCTAATCATCCGATCTCTACCAAATTTTTCAACAACATACCTTTATAGAGGAAGCATCCTTTGACCAAATGAATAGGTCTTTAGCCTAATAGTTTGCGGATGGCGGCCATCTTTGTGTGAAAATCAATTCCCCCTATTAATTCAAACACGGTGAAACCGAATGGAACGAAATTTGGTACAGAGGTAGCACTAGCAAAGGGCACCTCAGTGTCATGTTTTATATCGCCGCCATCTTGACTGAAACGTAATGGCGGCCACACGAATGTTCAAAGCTTAAATCAAATTACGATTAACCTAATCATCCGATCTCTACCAAATTTTTCAACAACATACCTTTATAGAGGAAGCATCCTTTGACCAATCTAATAGGTCATTCGCCTAATAGTTTGCGGATGGCGGCCATCTTTGTGTCAAAATCGATTCCCCCTATTAATTCAAACACGGTGAAACCGAATGGAACGAAATTTGGTACAGAGATAGCACTAGCGAAGGGCATCTCAGTGTCATGATTTATATCGCCGCCATATTGACAGAAACGTAATGGCGGCCACACAAATGTTTAAAGCTTAAATCAAATTACGACTAACATAACCATCCGATCTCTACCAAACTTTGCAACAACATACCTTTATGGAGGGAGCATCATTTCACCAATCTAATAGGTCATTAGCCTATTAGTTTGCGGATGGCGGCCATATTTATGCCAAAATTGAATCCCCCTATTAATTCGAACACGGTGGAACCGAATGAACGAAATTTGGTACAGAGGTAGCACTAGCAAAGGGCACCTCAGTGTCATGTTTTATATCGCCGCCATCTTGACGGAAACGTTATGGTGGCCACACAAATGTTCAAAGCTTAAATCAAATTACGATTAGCCTAATCATCCGATCTCTACCAAATTTAGCAACAACATACCTTTATGGAGGGAGCATCCTTTGACCAAACTAATAGGTCATTCGCCTAATATTATGCGGATGGCGGCCATATTTGTGTGAAAATCGATTCCCCTTATCAATTCAAACACGGTGAAACCGAATGGTACGAAATTTGGTACAGAGGTAGCACTAGCAAAGGGCACCTCAGTGTCATGTTTTATATCACCACTATCTTGACGGAAACGTAATCGCGGCCACCCAAATGTTAAAAGCTAAAATGTAATTACGACCAACCTAATAATCTAGTCTCTACCGAATTTTCCAACACCATATCTTTATGTGGGAAACATATTCTGACCAAACTGCAAGAATATCAGCCCAATAGTTCCCCCTTTCAATTCAAACACGGTGAAACCGAATTGAACGAAATTTGGTACAGAGGTAGCACTAACAAAGGGCACCTCATATTCATGTTTAATATCCCTATAGCACGTTGTATTTCAACAAGCTACTACAACCAACATTCAATCATACTCCTTGAAAAGGACAAAGAGTTATAACAATACCCATGCATTTGGGAGAAAGTAGGCTATATGTTCTTTCCTGAACATCTTGTTTTTTATCTTGGAATCCGAACGACTGGATGTGATAATCTCCTAAAACAATACACATGCATTGACCGTGAGTCAAATCCGGTCCGCATTGGTGGAAGGCAAGCAGCTTGACCACTCCACCCCTGTAAACACCGTGTTTTCATCTCTGCTTACAAGAACTTGGCAATAGCACCCACTGACTCACGCTCAAATCCACTGCAGTGCAGAGCATTTCAACCAGCCTGCTGAGCTTCTATGGGTTCAAACCTGGCCGAAGTTATCGGATTTTTTAAGAATGTTAAAATCCCTCAGTATGCCTTCCTTCGGAGAGGAAGTACAGCTGGCGGGCCCATGTCATAGATTTATGGCATGTATAAGAACCTTCCACTAACTACAATATTGTGTGAAGATAAATTTGTAGATTAGATTTGATTAACGCTCTATTAAGTTCCAACGTCCGCCACCAGGTGCCGGTTGCGGTAGCATCTAGTTACCATGTTCACAGTTAGGTGTCGTTGATGGTAGCATTTGGTAGCAAAATTAAAACTACTTGAAATTTATCGTCTGCAGTCCTTACCTGAATTACTAATACAGCCATCACAATTAACACCGGTTATCATACAGATTCTACACACATCCAAGAACACGAGCCTACATGACCGCGTTGTCGCAGCCCCTAAACTGAGGAACCAACCAAGTACAGTATTAACACAACCAAAGACAAAGATATGGATCCTTCTTTACGAGACATTATTTCCTTTCTTTGTTAAATGTTGCCTATACTGTTGTTTTATTTAGGGGCTTAGTACATCGTGTTTATATATTTGGTTGTTGTTGCAGTTGATTGATTGTTTAGGGGCTTTACGACATCGTGGTCATGTAGCCCCGTGAGTGGAACTTTTCTGATAATCAGTCTCATTGTGGTGGCTGTATTAGTGTGTGGATTTGTAATTCAGATGATGATTGGGTAGGATGCGGCCGTGGCCTTAAGCTAGGAGCCATCTCAACATTTGCCTAGAGTAGAAGTGGGAAACCACAGAAAACCACTTTCAAGATGGCTCAGATGGGAATCAAATCCACCTCTTCTCAGTTTTGCCTCACGAGGCTGGGTGTACCCCGTTCCAGCCCTCTGACGAGGATTAAATTCCTGTAAAGAGTCGGGAATCGAACCTGGACCTCCGGGGCGACTGCCAAGAATGCTAGCCGCTACACCGCGAGGTGGTCTTATAGTCTATATTTGGAGGTGTGTGGAACCTGTCTGGACACGAAGCGATAACCACGCATCACCCTGCAATCTCCTGACCAGAGGGCTGGGCAGCGATCGCTTGGTAAGCTAAGGATTTTCATGGGCTGTGGTGCAATGGAGTTTCGTTTGGATTTGGATTACCATCCCAGTGTTAGGTATCCATGTTGGTGGCTTGATATATGCCATTTTATTGAACTATATGGACCTATGAAAATACCGTGCATTTTGAATATATTTGAATACATTTTGAATACATTTTTACCCTGGTTTCATCACCTCCTGCATAATATTTCACTAAGGGTGAGAAAGGTTTTAAGCCAATATTTAGGAAACTACATAATAACATTAGGGGCCAGTGACCCCGCTGTTCCGTTCCTTATCAACAACAACAACAAGAACAACTAACAAATTAGCATTGCATCAATGAGCGTTCATTAGAAGTATCAGGACACATGGTTTATGACAAATCCATTAATTCAATATTTCATGACTCCATTAATAATAACACCTACTTAACTACAGTAAGTTTCCAAAGATCCACTTTTATCCGCCTCGGGAGCCACTCCACTCCAGCTTAGGAATGGTTGGTTATCATCTTATTCTTAGTTTTCGACGAACTACTCATAAACTTTATAATATGAATAGCTTGAAATGCGTATTCTGAAGAAATGGTTCGTGATGCTCAGAAAGAGAGGTATCATCAGCAACCAGCATTTTCTTCGCGAAGGGTGTAGGGAAACCTGTTGAGCGTTGGGACATATGCCAGCACAGTGGATGTGAATACCTGTAGACTCCCTCGAACTAGCGTCAGTATGGTGTCGTGATGTAGTGAATACTATTCAAAACGTACAAACAATATAAGACGTGGCTCCATCCTGAAAGCCTATATAATACAGGGCGATAGGAAATGTTCTCTACCAGCGTCTGCGAGAGCTAGCCTCAGTAGATACGTTGGCAGCACTACTGTCGCTTGGATCAAAACAAATAAACAGTCAACTTTGTACTCCCCACAGTCATTCATAACAGATGCTGGAAGTGCTGATGACACACACGCTCGCTTATTGCAATACACACTGACGATTTCGACAGCCTACAGCCCACACGTGTGGGATTCACCCTGTCCGGGACACCATGCTGCCAACTAAACTGCTGATGCTACCACTGGCAGAAGCTGGCAGTCACTGCGAAGAACATTTCCTGGCGCCATGTACAAGAGACACCGGATAAGAAAGCCTACGATCTAAAACAATACAATATTGTGTTCGTTGTTAGACATCACTCTATGTATAATTTGAACAATCATGACATTACAGGTCTGGACTTGGTCAAAACAGTTACAAAGGCTGCGCTAATTCTTTGATTTAGTGACTGTAAATGCAAGCTACCGTGAGGACTACTCAAAGAATAATAATAATAATAATAATGTTATTGGTTTTACGTCCCTTTTAACTACACTGGCTTTTAGAGACGCCGGGGTGCCGGAATTTTGCCCCGAAGGGGATCTTTAACGTGCCAGTAACTGTACTGACACGGCTCCCTCGCATTTGCGCACCCTCAAATGCCAGCTGACTGCGCACCCTCAAATGCCAGCTGACTGCGCCAGGTTTCGAACCTGCAACCTTGGGCTCAGCAAGCGAGAACGTTACCCCTGAGCCACGCAGCCAGACGACTACTCAAAGAAGGACGAAACTTGATGAGGGAATCATTTTACGATTTCCTTGCTGAAATACGTTATTGAGAAATAATACATGGGTGTGTGTCAGATATCGAACATTTCACGTCACACTTGTTAAGAATATCTCCCGTTTTCTGTTCCATTCAATACACCGTATCTTGATATTACCGAAGAGTTCAAGCGTCTCGAGCGATGGAAGACGATTTAAAGTCCGTAAATACGAACCTCATTTCCAGCCGGAATAAAATTACAGAAACTAAATTGGCTTTGTGTGGAATGACCCACATTGTATTGACTACACCCGATTCAATACCAGTCTCCTCGCTGTCGGATTACTAACTTATCCCCTCCAATTCCACTGTCTGTGTTGTATCCTAACCTTACTGAATCACTCACCTTTTCCAAGAACGCATCTTTTCCAATTATTTATTTCATACTAGCTGTGCCCGGCATGCGTTGCAATGCCAACAAAGAAAGTGTTAGCGTTGTAACTTTGTTTGTTGAAGTGCTTTTGGATACACAATATTTTTTCCTTTTCTATAAATTGCCTCTAAACTATTGTAAAATAGATTTACTATCTCAGAAACATCGTGGAAGCGTTCTCAACAACTCACCAAAGTTTCATCGCAATCGGATGAATGGTATATGAACGCATACGGGACTTTGTTTAAACGATTCGCGCGTCGTCACCCATTTGTTGAATCTGCTCGTGTGCCACCTATTGTAACATGGATTTACTAAGTCAGAAATCTTTGTAGGAGTGAAAACAACAACTCACCAAAGTTTAATCGCAATCGTATGATGAATGTTTCATGAAAGCATACGGGAATTTGTTGAAAAGAAATCGCGCACTGTCACTCATTTATTGAATCTACTCATGCGCTACCTATTGTAATATGGATTTACTAAGTCAGAAATCTTTGCAGAAGTGTAAACAACAACTCACCAAAGTTTCATCGCAATCGTATGAATGGTTTATGAACGCATATGGGATTTTTTTGAAACGATTCACGTTCCGTCACTCATTTGTTGAAACTGCTTGTGCGCTACCTGTTGCAAAATGGTATTCCTAAGTCAGAAACATTCACAGGAGTACACAACAACTCACCAAAATTTCATCGCAATCGGATGAATGGTATATAAACGCATACGTGACTTTGTAGAAACGATTCGAGCGCCGTAACTCATTTATTGAATCTACTCGTGCGCCACCGATTGCAAAATGGATTTACTAATTCATAAACCTTTGCAGGAGTGTACACAACTACTCACCAAAGTTCCATCAGAATTGGATGAATGGTATATGAACGCATGAAGGACTTTGTAAAAATAATTCGTGTGCCGTAACTTATTTTTAAATCTACTCGTGCGCTACCAATTGTAATTTGGAAGTCTTAAACCTTTGCAGGAGTGTACACAACAACTCACCAAAGTTTTATGAATGGTTTATGAACGCATATGGGATTTTGTTGAAACGATTCGCATGCTGTCACTCATTTATTGAATCTACTCGTGCGCTGCCTATTGAAAATGGATTTACTAAGTCAGAAACTTTCGCAGAAGTGTATACAACAACTGACCAAAATTTCATCGCAATCAGATGAATGGCATATGAACGAACGTGGGGCTTTTTTGAAACAAATCGCGCGCCATTTTGTTGAAGCTACTCGCGCGCTATCTATTGTAAATTTGATTTACTATGCATATAAACATCCCGGGTGTGTGCAAAACATTTCACCAAAATTTGAACGCAATTGGATGCATGGTATATTAACGCATCACCAACACTCATTTGTTGAAACTACTTGCGCGCTATCTATTGTAAATTGGATTTACTTTGCCTATAACCATCCCGGGAGTGTGCACAACAACTCACCAATATTTGATCGCAATCGGATGAATGGTATATGTACGCATATGGGACGAACAAACAAACAAACAAACATTCATTTTTTTATATACAGGAAGTTTCAAAAATAGGGGGCATAATTTCAGGTATGTATTAGTTATATGTAGACAATCAAAATAGTTCATTACAACATGTGTCCGGAAATGCTTAATTTCCGAGTTATGGCCTTCACAACACTGAACTTCGCCGGAACGTTTTTCTTCCACAGGCCATTGTCATTACAGAAGATGTTCAAAATGTCCACCTCCTGCTTGAATACAAACCTCATATCGATGTCTCATTGACCTGAGAACACGATCCCAAACTCCAGAAGTATTGTGTCCTCACACGATGCTACAATTCGATTCCGAAGGGTTCCCATATCAGGCACCGGAGACGAAGACACCAATGATTTTTAATGGCCCCACAAGTAGAAATCAAGAGGGTTCAGATCAGGTGAGCGTGGAGGCCAAGCAATCGGACCACCTCTACCTATCCATCGATCTGAAAACATTCGATCCAAGTACCGGTGCAGGAGCGCCATCATGCATGGAGTGAGCGTGTTGACGACGGATCAGTGGAGTGTCGTCATAAACATGAGGTATGGTGTTTTTCAGGAAGTTTGTGTACGCCTGCCCCGTAAGTCTGTTTACAAGTACATGGGGCCCAACTAATCGATCACCAATGATACCGGCCCAAATGTTGAGGGAGAACCGCACCTGGTGATGAGATGGAACAGTTGCATGTGGGTTTTCATGTACTCATACATGCTGATTGTGGAAATTAGTAATGCCATCTCGTGATACTAAGGCAGAAAAGTTCGGATTTATTCCACACTGCTGCAAGAACCACTGACAGAACCTAACTCGTGCAGGGTAATCTGCTGGTGACAGGGCCTGTACACGTTGCAAATGACATGGTTACAACTGATACTCTTTCAACAGTCTCCAGACAGTCGAATGAGGAACATTCACTTGCAACGCTATCCTTCGTTTGCTGATAGGTGTCGTGTCCACAACGTCTAGAATCTCCTCCTCTACAGCTGGAGTTGTAGATCGTGGTCGCCCCCTCCCCAAACCACGAGAGTTAAATTTTCTATGCTCGCACAGACGGCGGTGGAGACGTACAAATGTCTTCCGATCAGGGCATCGTCGATGTCGGTACTTCTCCTGGTACAAACGACGAGCCAGCGCAGCATTGTCGTCCACCTTACCGTACATGAAGTGCATCTCTGCCTGATGCTGATTTGAGTACAGTACATAACGCACAGACTAACGCCAAACTCAACACTGAATGTAACCTTTGCTTCGGAATGAACCGTCAGAGTGTCCTCTTAAGGTCTTCTTTCACGGCAACGACCAGTGGAGAAAAACGTTCCAGTGAAGTTCAGTGTTGTGAAAGCCATAACTCGGAAATGAAGCATTTCCGGACACATGTTGTAATGAACTATTTTGATTGCCTACATATAACCTAACTAATACATATCTGAAATTATGCCCCTTATTTTTGAAACACCTGTATAGTAGATTTAAAGATAACTAATCACTGAGCGAAGGAACTTCCTTGGTGGATTAGAGGTTGAGAGGCCGTCTCTTTAACTCAATATTACAGGCTCTATTCCCTGCCGAGATGTTCGGACTTATGATGGGTGGAATAAATGCACGTCCCTCCGAGTCACACAAAGCCGACTCGTATAACATTTTGTGACCACTAGATACAATTCATTAACTCCAAGCCACATTGCAACCAATAGAGTTTCGGCCTCACTGCTAGTTGGTAGTGCAAGTGGAACGTTGAAATTTGAAAGTAGATAGCGTAAATGACTCGTTCAGAAGGTAGTGGGCATGAAATTAGGCCGTTTGTTAATTTTTTGTAGTAGTCTGTTCAGGTGAGATTTAAATATATGTTGCACTTCCCGAATGATGCAACATTCTCCTGTGCCATATGCACATACAGTATACATAAGGTGGATAATTATTTTGTAATCTATTCTTGCAACATTACATTTGAATGCAGATCATCCACATCAAATCGTAGAGCATGGGATCAGTCATAGTTTTATCTACATGACAATACAGGAGGAACTGCAATATCTTACTTACATACTACATTAGCAGATGATCTCACTGTTCCGCCACTTAAAACAATAATAACTAACATACTACATTGACTAATGTTTGCCGTATCTTCATGAGCATTTTTAGCCTACTTTTCACATTTTGCAAAAATGAGGAAAAAGTAGACTTATGAGATCAGGCATGTGTGTGTGTGTGTCTGTCTGTCTGTCTGTCTGTCCTTCTGTCTGTCTGTCTGTCTGTCAGTCCTTCTGTCTGTCTGTCTGTCTGGCTGTGTGTGCCCCCCCCTATCAACTCCTAAACGGCTGCAGCAATCGAAACAAAATTTGGTAGGAGTAAAGATATATACCTGAATATCTCACGGCCATATTTGAAAATGATGTCAGTGCTACCAACTGCTGAAAAATCGCAATTGAAATTTGAGCTCCATGTTGGATATCTTGGAAGGTATGAATGGGAGCTATTTCAAAATTGGCACACGTATAGATAATAATATTGCAGTTTAATTTCCAGGAGGCCATACATGGCAGTGTTGCCAAAATGATTATAAGCCTGCTGAAAGGTCCAAATTTCAAATGCATATAACTTCTACACTATCAATTGGATTTCAACCAAATTTCGTATGTAATATGTGTACATAAACAGATATGACTGAGCGTATTCTTAAGAGCCACCAGGGCTGCCAACTGTTAATAAATGCACTCAATTTTTTATCCAAATACCCATATATCAGAAAGTATGCAAGCCGACAGTTTTAAACTATGCACACGCATAGTACCTGACATTCTATATTAATTTGTAGTGACTTATATACGTCAGTGCTGCCGACATGATTCTAAGCCTGCTGATTGGTTCAATATTAAAATGCATGTAACATCTATACAAACTAATGGCTTTCATTCAAAATTGACACAACAATAGATGATATGATTTTAGATTATTTCTGACCAATACATGTATGTCATTGTTGCCAACATGATTTTACGCGCGCTGTTAGATCCAATGTTTGACTGCATGTAACGTCCATGCTATCCATTGGACTTCAACCAAATGTTGTATTCTGTACCGTAAGAGATGGAACTAAGAATATATTCAGTCACCAGGGCTGCCAACTGTAGTTCTCTATTATTATATTATTATACAGTATTCTGCCTAGTGGCAGGTCCATGTCTTCGTACAGAGAATTTCTGATGCCAACGTTCCCGGTCTTCAGCTTCTTTCTTCAGTCTGCTGTAACTCTTTCTATCTTTCATATCATCCAAATGTTGGATTCTTCTTCTTCCCCGTCCTGTCGTTCCTTTGATCTTACCTTCAATGACGTCGTGTATGAGCCCCTCATGTCTAAGTATGTGCCCGATCCAGTTGGCCTTCCTCTGAAGAATTGTATTCAGAAATGTTTTATTCTCACCTACTCTTCTCAGTACTGCATCGTTTGTCACCCGATCTGTCCACTTGATCTTCTATATTCTCCTCCAGCACCACATTTCAAAACTTTCTAAGTATTTTCTTTCCCTTTTTCTCATTGTCCACGTCTCTGCCCCGTACAGTGCAATGCTCCAGATGTAACACTTCACCAATTTCTTCCTTAGTTCTAAACTCAACTTTCCGGTGAGCAGAGTCCTCTTCTTGTTGAATGCGGCTTTGGCAATGGCAATTCTGGCGCGAATTTCATTTGTGCATTGAGCATCTTTTGTCAGCAAGCTTCCCAAGTACTTGAACTGCTTCACATTCTCCAATTCTTGATTGTCGATATTTACCCTCAAAGGTTTCTCCCGTTTTGAAATCCGCATCACTTTTGATTTCTCGATGTTGATTTCCATGCCATATATCCTTCCAGTTTCCACCAACCGGTTCATCATGTGCTGCAGTTGTCTTTGATTTTTGGCGAGCACTACTAGGTCATCTGCATACTTGATGGTGTTTATGAGGCGTCCTCCTATCCTGAAATTTCCGCATCCTTTCAAAGCTTCTTTCACCAGCCATTCACCATACAGGTTGAAGAGACTTGGCATAGACATCATCCTTGTCTGACTCCTCTTCCTATTTCCACGCTGTTCGTTTCTCCGTATTTCAGTCGCACCTTTCCTCTTTGTCCCAGGTACAAATTGAAAATTAGTCTCCGGTTTCTCCAGTTGATTCCTATCTCCTTAAGGATGTTCAACAATTTTGTCCAGTTGACTCTGTCGAAGGCCTTCTGCCAGTCTATAAAACAAACGCAAACTTCTTCGTTAACAGTCAAAACTCTCTCCGACAATATCCTCACTATACCGATAGCATCTCTGGTTCCTTTTCCTTTCCTAAATCCAAATTGATCCTCTCCCATTACTTCTTCAATTTTGTGATCCAGCCGTCTATTGAGTATCCTTGCAATGATCTTCGCCACATGTGAGATCAGACTAATTGTTCGGTAATCACTACATTTCGTAGCTTGTTTTTTCTTCTCAAGAGGAACCATTGTGACGTCCAAAAAGTCTTTAGGCCATTCTCCATTTTCATAAATGTTGTTGATAAGTTGTGTCAGCACTTTCAGACCTCCGTCTCTGATTTCTTTCAGCAAATCCACCGGTATGTCGTCTTCTCCTGTAGCTTTCCCTTTTTTCATGTCCTCAATTGCCTTCTCTACTTCCGTTGTCAGTATGCTGGGCCCTTTCTCGTCTTCATCAATCGCCTCCTCTGTCTCCATGTCGATGTCTTGCGGACGGTGTTCCTTATCGTAGAGTTCCTTTATGTATTCTTCCCATATTTTCAGCACTCCCGCTTGTTCAGAAACCATTTGTCCTCTAGAGTCCTCTATTCCGAATGACCTTACTCCTTTGTTCTCGCTTCCTCCCAGCTCCTTCGTTTTCTGGTACATGAGGTCGTACCTTCCTCTTCTTTGTAGTTCCTCTATGTCATCGCACATTTCTTCCATGTACTTTTCCTTTGCTTTCTCTATTAGGTTACATTATGCCAAGTATAAAGTATTTCGAACTAATTAGGAATTTCGATATTACCAACTTAATTTCGTCATTATTCTAGATAGATCCATATAGATTAATCATTGGTATGAATCTTAAATTTTAGGAAAAGTAGGCTCTTTATTTCGTCACGGAACTTCTTGTTAATATTCTAAACCAATTCGCATGCACTGAACACTGACCGCGATCTCAGAGTGTCTGTCCGCACAGCAGGCGCTTCAGGTTCGAATGCCAATTGTGATATAATCTTCAAATTTTACTCAACATATATTTTCAATATTGATACTATTCTCTGTTGCTATTGCTTCAGTTGATGTCTTAGTTTTAATTGTGTTATCAGTCCGGGTCAACATGCCTAATTTCGACAAGCAAAGACAAAAGTTCTTGGTACTGCAATTTCTCGTCAGATAGCACCATCAAACAGCGACTTAAAATAGCAGAGATGATACCATCTGTTGTAAGTGTGCCGGTATTACGTCACTATTTTACGTTTCCTACGCCTTTCGATATGTTTAATTTTGATTGTCTGGTGTGATGACTTCGGTTCTCTGTTTTCCCGCTAGAGAGCTACACCGAAAGGTAAGAACTTATATTTGTCTTTCTACTGAATGCAGCTGATGTTCCGGTCCTGTGAGAGAACGCCGAGTTAGTTGTCACTTGTCTAACTATTATGTTGCATGTCAAGTACGAAGTGTGCCGAGATCTTGTAATATTTTGGTTAGACTTGGATCTCCATGGAAGAAGACAGTAGTTGAGTTTGCTGCTAGGCCTGTTATGTATCAAAGTGGCCTGAGATACGGTGATAGTTCGTGTCTCCGAGAGTAAATATCTGTACTGTATTATGTGGTACAATCTGCTTTGACTTTGAGATGTTAAATATGACTTGTCGGGTAAGAATCATGTTAGCCGGGAGTGATAAAATTGGACTTGATATATGTGGTGAGTCGTTTTGGTAGCCTTATCCTTGGATGATGTATTGGAGTTGTTGCTGTTTGTTTTTGTTTTATGAATCTTTTGTTGGCAAACGGTAACGGTAGTCTTCCGTCAGCCGAGGAGTGAACAAGAGAAGTTCTCAGGAAGCCATGACAGGGCTTAGCGTTTATAAAATTTTGCTGCCGCGGATAGTCAAGTATTATATTAAAAGATATGAATTACGACATCTTGACATGGGTTTAAGCATGTATATGTATCGAGCAGCTGATATTGATATTGTGAAGAGGTTGAGTATTTTATGAGAGTGAGTGGACGTTGGATTGATAATGTTTGCTTTGAAACCTCTTGGATTATCGGAAGAGATAAATGTATTCAGGCCTATTAACATGCGTTGGAACACAAATGAGCTTTATATTGGAACTACCGACGATTTGAGCAATATTAGTAACAAGACGAGTCGATATAAGTGAAGGAAAGTCGTGAAAGATTATACGCCGTTGTCATTGCTTGTTTGGAAACTTAGATTACTGTGAATGTTGATCTGTCATTTAGAATATAAGGCAAGTACCAAAGAATTTTGTATTTTTTCCATGTCCATTAAATGTCATGTAATGTATGTAAGTGTTATTGTTAATAGAAGTTGTTACCGCAGTTGTATCAGTGTATTATTTCTAGGCCTATGCTATATACTGTAGTCTCGGTACATTCATCTGGGTTATATCGCAAACGGGCTCGGTCGTATTCTGCTGTTAGGATGAGGGTGTTACATTGGTAGCAGAGCATGGTTTACGATATTTTACCACATTTTCTTAATGTATCGAGATTGCAGTGTTGTGTGTGGGCGTGGAGGTATGCACTTAACCTTAACTTACGTGAAGTTCGATTATGCATATGTTTATAACTTCTAATATATGTATGTTGTTTTGTTTCATGTTTAATATTGTCACAAATGGAAGTGAGACCTTTGCCTACTTGTTATTATCTGACCAAAGATGAGGTGGTCCATGAATTGATGGTCAGAAGTGAAAAGCCTAATTATCATAGGGAGTTGGATATTGCTGTACTGAAGAGAGTAAAGGATAAACCTATTATTATTCCTGACCATGAACATCCTTATTGGAGCGCCGGTAAGTCCACCAGTGTCCACTGTTTCTAATTTAATTGATTCTTTAAATGTTGTGAATGTTCTGGGGAAAACGGCTACTTCTCAACGGAAACGAATTAAGTATAGGTCTATTCATTGGGTACATTGGCTACAGGATTTAATTGGTGTTTGGTCTTTGAGTGATGTGAGTTTTGCGAATGAGTTATTAGGCCTACGTTCCAAACTTGTCGAATTATTTGATCTGAAGTTTCCTGAGGTAAGTAATTGTGATATGGCTGAATCCATTGAAGGTTCGCATTGTGATAGTTTGATTGGTGATGTTGCGTGTGAATTGAGTGATCGTGTGAATTTAGTTGACAATTTGGAAACTACGTTGGCAGATAATCGTCAGGATAGTGCAAGGGTTAGTGAAAATAGAAATCCTTCGAAAGAGAGTAGCTATATAGGGTCATCTACGGATTTACCTCGTAATGTGTTGTGTGCGGTCAGGTCTAAAACTGTTAATCGGAGTAGTTCCACTGAAAGATATATTTTCACTACTAAATCGGTCCAGAATAGTGATACGATGTGTTCTCAAACGAATCTAAAATCTAATTTGTCTCTGGTGCCTAAATCTGTGCAGACGGGGGACAGTTTATTTGACGAAAATTATGTGGTAAGGGGGAACGCATTTGATTTGGGTGAGAATAATAGTGCATTGCTTCAGGGTGACAGATTGGGTCGTAATATGTCTGTGAATGATGTTAAGTTCTCTACCGTGCCCAACCCGTTGAATGTAATTTTAAGGGATTTTAATGTGTATGATGGTACGGATAATGATTTGTTAATCAAATTTCTTAGGAAATTCATTGAGCTTAAAGAAAGTGGAACTGTTTTTGGATTATCTGAGCTGCACATTTATCGGATTGTGTTCCCGTGCACTAGTGGGTTACTTCGTGAGAGATTAGTGGAGAGTATGAGTAACCATCGTTCCTTGACGTTCTTTCATCTTGAAGTTTTAGATTTTTTCTTTACTCCTAGAACACTATCTGACTTGCATCGTGATCACTTATTTAGAGTACAGAGGATGGACGAAACTCTCAATCAGTATTTTATAGATGTTAAATGGTATGCCAAGCTTTTCGCTGTCCAATTAACTGAAAAACAAATTGTTACTTCTATGGTAGAAGGCATTTACCCCATTTATAGGTCATTCCTGTCTATGAATGCCAAACCCCAGTCTTACAAAGAGTTTAATGACATCATTTTGGAGGCTGAGAAGGTAAGAAAGCTGATTTGAGACGCATGCATGATTCATCGACGTTTTGCACTTCTATTTATGGTCCACCTGTGCAAGCTTGTACTTCTAACAATTTTCAGTGGCGTGAAGCTGTACTACCTGCTGGAAACTATAATGATGCTGTATCTGGTAGTCATGTATTTCAGGTAGATGTTGTTCAGGAGAAACGTGCTATCATGCCTGCTGATTCTCAGCAGAATATGTTTCAGGGGCGTGAACTTCAGAGAGATTTTAGGGGTAACAACTATAAAGGTAAAATATGTCATTGTTGCGGATCTTACGATCATCTACGTCGTGAGTGTAATGCTAAGTTCTATGATAAGTATAGTAAGCATTATAATGGTGCATCTAAGGATAATAATATTTTAGTGTCATGTAAAGTGGAAAAGAAATCTAGACATTCACGTGACCCTAATTATCATAGAGGACTTACTAATAGTAAAAGAATGTGCAATCGGGTTTCTTACGTGGATTTTTTTTTTGCCTTTTATTGAAATAGATATAAATAATGAACCGGTTGTCGCTCTTGTTGATTCTGGGAGTGTAAGTTCATTTTTGGATTTTAAATGGTTTACTCGTATGAAGTCAGTATGTAAGTTTGGAGACTTGATTGAGGAAAAGAATCATGTAACGTCAGCGAATTCGTCCTCTTTGGACATAAAGGGGTACATTAGAGGAAAGATTAGGATTTCGAACTTTACATGGAAAATCAGATTATGGGTTGTCAAGAATCTTTCATGTAAGGTAGTTTTAGGGGCGGATTTTTTATCACACGTAGGGCTGATGATTGATTTAAGAAATCAAACTTGTTGGTTTAAATTTAAACCTCAGTTAAAGATTAAGTTTAAGGAATTTGCTTCTTGGGTAAATGTGAATTCTGCACAAAAAGGTGTAAATGGAGATAAAGTGAGAGATTTGGAGCTTAGTCATTTAACTTCTGATCAAGTTGATTGTATTCGAGAGTTGTGTGATGAGTTTGCAGATGTGTTAACTGACAGGTTAGGAATGACCAATGTCATAGAATATGAAATTGAACTGTCGGACTCCATTCCAGTAAGGTCGTCACCCCATCGTTTAGCTCCTCCAAAAATGAAAGTATTAAAAGGAATTATTGACGATATGTTGGATGAAGGGGTAATTAGAAAATCGACATCTGCGTACGCTTCGTCTATTTTTCTTGTACCCAAGACTAATGGAGAGTTTAGGCCGGTTGTTGATTACTGGGCTTTAAATAAAAAGATTGTTCTACAACAAATTCCTTTACCAGATTTACAGTCGTGTTTTGGCTGGTTTCAGGGGGCGAACCTTTTCACGGTGTTAGATCTAAACAAGGCCTATTTGCAAATTCCTTTGGCCGAGTCTTCTAAATCAGTAACTGCTTTTACAACTGACTGGAATTTGTATGAATTTCAGAGGCTTCCATTTGGACTATCGACAGGAGCGGCAGTTCTTAATCGTTTGTTGGATAACTTCTTTGACGGGATCAAATTCAAGACGGTCTATCATTATTTGGATGATGTTGTAATATTCAGTAGGAATTTTGATGAATATGTTGAACATGTAGAGTTCCAACTTGAGACTGACAACCAAGCGCTGAGTTGGGTTCTGGGTAGACCACGGAAGACAGGACGCATAGCTCGCTGGGCTACTAGAATTTTGTCCTTTAAGTTCACTGTAAAGCACATTAAAGGGAGCGACAATGTTATCGCCGACTGTTTAAGCCGGATGTATGGTGAAGCTTCTGAGTATTGTAATCAAGAGGGAAAGTTGATAAAGCGTATATAGCAGATGAGTCGTGTAATGTAATTTTGTCAAACTATCCTTTGCTTTTTGGTGATGTTTCTCGTTATCAGAAAGAAGACCCAATTTTAGGAGAAATATTAGGCAAGATTGAGAAAGGTGAAGTGGTAAAACCTTATTTAATGAAAGGAAACATATTATGTTGTACTGCTAGGACCGATCAACTCGCGAAAATTGTATTTCCTTCCGTCTTAATTCCTGAAATCTTTAGGTATTTTCATGAGCCACCTATTGGGGCACATCTGGGTGTGTTTAAAACCAGACAGCGAATTAGGGAAAATTTTATTTGGCGAGGTATGGACAATGACATTTGTCGATTGGTAAATAATTGTAATGTGTGTAAATTGGCAAAACCTTCATTAAATACGAAAGTTGGAATGTTAGCCTCTGATATAGTCAAGAGACCTATGGAGAAGTTGTTTATTGACTTTGTTGGGCCGTTTCCTAGGTCGCGAGATGGAAATAGATTTGTGTTGGTCTGCACCGACGGCTTTTCTAGATTCAATTGGATTTTCCCAACTAGGTCGGCGACTACTCAAACGGTGATTAAGTGTCTTGAATACATTTTTGCATGGTTTGGTCCCTGTCAATTTCTAGTGACGGATAATGCCCAATGTTTCAAATCCAGGAGCTTTAGAAATTTTCTTTTTGAGCTGGCAATTTCTCACACCACTTCATCTCCTTATTACCCTAAAGGGTGTTACGCCGAAAGGGTAAACCGGAATTTGCGTGCCGCCCTTATACCTTACCATCATAAAGACCACAGTCGGTGGGACTCGTGCATTTCTTGGCTTACTTATTCGTTTAACACCGCTGTTCACGAATCACATAAAACCACGCCTTTCAATCTTATGTTCTCCTTTCGTCCTAACTCTCCTATTTCAAACCTGTGGACCTTGAATCAATTACTTCCGGAACAATATACTTTTAACGATATCAGAACAATTTGGAAGACAGCAAAAGGGAATATGAAGGTTGCCCATGAGAGATTGGCTGAGAAGTGCAATAATGGTCGTAAACTTACTTCTGTTAAAATAGGGGATATGGTATACGTGAAGAATTTTTCCTTGAAAGAAGTGGGTCCAAAGGAGTCAGGGAAATTGAGAGAAAGGTTTTGTGGACCTTTTAAGGTTGTTAGTTTCCTAACTCCTGTCACATGCCTAGTTAGTGATCCGGTTAAAAAGAAGATTTTTAGGGTACATCTGTCTTTTATTAAGAATGGAAATGGAAATTTGAAATATTGTTGATGTTTTTTTTCTAAATTGTGTTCGGGAAATTTTTATTTCTCAACACAGGTGATGCACTTTCATCTCAATCGTGTAAATCAATAATGGTTCGTCTTGTATGTATTTTCGAAATTGTGTTAGGTCTAAAGTGTCTAACTTGTATAAATGTATTTGAGTATGTGAGTGTGAGTGATTGTTATTTAGTTTTATTCTTGTAATAGGGTGGGTGTTGTTGTTGTTGTATTGGGTTAATAAAAAGGTTAGGTCTTATTCATATTATGGGGTTAAAATAAAATAAAGGGTAAAGCCGAATATATAAATTGGGTTTGCGTTAGGATATCTTAGTTCGTCTTACGATCCTAACTTGTTGTCAAGGTATGGAACTTGACTAGGTGACATAAGGTGTTCTTATATTGTGTGGTGAGTATTTACAAATCGTTCCTTTGTGTCTCCAAGTGGTGACTGGTTCATTTTTGGTGGCTTGTTGATGTTGGAAAGTAAGTACTGGCCGAATTTGTTATGTGGTGACGGGTATTCATGCTACACCAGGGAATTATGCGGTGAGTATGATATGATGAATTACGGATTTTATTTAAGTTTTTTTTAATGTTTTGTGAGAAGATGTTTTAACGGACTCTATTTATATTCAGGCAATTTTGGGGAAGATTTGTGGGTAGTAACTTGTTGTTATTATTATATTCTGTGTGACGTGAAGTTGTGTGATTTGGATGAATGATTATGGATGTTGTATGTTGTTGGTCTGTTCATGTGTACTATCGGTGCTATATTTTCTGGGTGTTGAGGTATACTGCCGTTTTCTTTGGATTTTCTTTGGGTCTGTCTTCGTTTTGTAAATTTTTTTGGGAGGTGGTTTTTTGGTTTATGTTTTCTTAAGTGTGAGTATAGGTGGACTATGGAGGACTAATGCCGACATCCAAATTTCCCTATTTTTTTGAGGCAAGGAACTCAGATTTCATTTTTAAGTGGTAACTTCTGTCTGTTATTTTCTGTATCTTTGAATTTTTAATTGTGAATCTAATTATTGCTTGGATAGTAGCAACTTCTATATGGTAAACGTGTGATGTATGATTTGTCAAACTTAATTTTGTTTGTGAAGGACATGGAAATTTATCTATTATGTGATTATTCGGTTTAGTATCTTGCCTGATTTTCTTGTAAGGATGAGTAATGTTGGTTGTAAGTATTATGTTATCGTGTAGGTTGTTACTCCTTACATGGTACTGCCTCTAGTATATTTGCTTTCAGCTTGATTGTGGGAGTGGTTGCTTCGACGATGGTTGTGGCTTCGATGCTAATATGAAGTTATCCAGGGCCCGGATATTGAACAAGCGTCGTGGGATGGAATCAGAATGAAGCTTTCTCCTCATTTGCAAGAAATCTACTACGATTTGGTTGAATGTATTTATATTGGATCTAATGATGTAAAGCATCTTTGTAAAATTTTGTATAGACATGAGGTCAACTGATATTGTTTTTGACGTGGTGTCAAATCTTGGAACGACTAGTGTGAGCCACAAAGAGTTTGGAATATGAAAGAACTTGTATGCTTTGAAGAGTTTACCTTATGGAATTTTGGAAGTAATTGTGAGAAAAAACAACAACTTCAGGGTATTGTGATTTGCATGTTACATGTTGACTTGATATACTGTCCGAATATGTTTTCGCGGTTTAAATAAAAACCGGAGTTAAGGCTTGTGGAGAGGGAGGATGTGCCGGTATTACGTCACTATTTTACGTTTGCTACGCCTTTCGATATGTTTAATTTTGATTGCCTGGTGTGATGACTTCGGTTCTCTGTTTTCCCGCTAGAGAGCTACACCGAAATGTAAGAACTTATATTTGTCTTTCTACTGAATGCAGCTGATGTTCCGGTCCTGTGAGAGAACGCCGAGTTAGTTGTCATTTGTCTAACTATTATGTTGCATGTCAAGTACGAAGTGTGCCGAGATCTTGTAATATTTTGGTTAGACTTGGATCTCCATGGAAGAAGACAGTAGTTGAGTTTGCTGCTAGGCCTGTTATGTATCAAAGTGGCCTGAGATACGGTGATAGTTCGTGTCTCCGAGAGTAAATATCTGTACTGTATTATGTGGTACAATCTGCTTTGACTTTGAGATGTTAAATATGACTTGTCGGGTAAGAATCATGTTAGCCGGGAGTGATAAAATTGGACTTGATATATGTGGTGAGTCGTTTTGGTAGCCTTATCCTTGGATGATGTATTGGAGTTGTTGCTGTTTGTTTTTGTTTTATGAATCTTTTGTTGGCAAACGGTAACGGTAGTCTTCCGTCAGCCGAGGAGTGAACAAGAGAAGTTCTCAGGAAGCCATGACAGGGCTTAGCGTTTATAAAATTTTGCTGCCGCGGATAGTCAAGTATTATATTAAAAGATATGAATTACGACATCTTGACATGGGTTTAAGCATGTATATGTATCGAGCAGCTGATATTGATATTGTGAAGAGGTTGAGTATTTTATGAGAGTGAGTGGACGTTGGATTGATAATGTTTGCTTTGAAACCTCTTGGATTATCGGAAGAGATAAATGTATTCAGGCCTATTAACATGCGTTGGAACACAAATGAGCTTTATATTGGAACTACCGACGATTTGAGCAATATTAGTAACAAGACGAGTCGATACAAGTGAAGGAAAGTCGTGAAAGATTATACGCCGTTGTCATTGCTTGTTTGGAAACTTGGATTACTGTGAATGTTGATCTGTCCTTTAGAATATAAGGCAAGTACAGTAGACTCTCGAAAATCCGGACCAATGTGGCGGACGGCCGATCCGGATTCCGAAAAATCCGGATTTCCCGGAGACAGAGTGACGTCGGTCGCGGCAGTGGTTTGCGTGCCGCGATCGCCGCCACTCCGTGCCGATATGTGTACTTTATTGTTACTCGCATAAAACAGTTCTGAACTGCAATTAACTGAACACAGGGGTAGAAAAAATAGATGGTTAATAGTATTGAACAACTTTAATAAGACTTAAGAATTTACATTACAGTACTACAGTATGCAAAATAAATGAAAATAAATCATCAGAAACAGTGTGTAAAAACAAACTTACACATGCTTGAATTCAGGAACAGCATCTTTGTTGGCTGATAATGCCTCCCCACTTATTGACAGTTTACGAACACCAAATCGTTTCTTCCAACGATCAAGCCAACCTTCACTTGCTGTAAACTCACCATCTTCACCTTCAATTTCTTTTTTGAAATGCAACGCCTTTTCTTGAAGCATAGGCCCCGTAATAGGAACCCCTTTACCTCTTAAATGTTCATGCCACAAGAACAATGCTTCTTCAACTTCTACATGTTTGCCTTTATGCATGCTTTTTCTAATTTTAATCGCACTTCCACTGGATTGAGAGGAACACCATTTTTCTATCTGTCCGCGATTCTTCTTCCAATCTGAAACTGTACTTGTTCCTACTCCTAACTCTAGAGCGATTTTTTTCGCCGATTCTCCAGCATCAATCCTCTTTATAGCACGGAGTTTTTCTTCCACTGACACACACACTTGCTTTCGTTTGTTACTCATCTTACAGTACTTAAAAACAAGACGCGAGAAACACAGAGCACCGACACAACACGAGGTAGCCACCGAAAATAACGTCTGCACAGAGAGAGTGAGCGCGGTCAACTAAGTACTGTATGAGTAAACAAAGAGCTGTTGGTGAGGGGGCGAGTCAATGACCTCCCGCCGTGCCGCACAGCCAGTAGAATAGAAAAGACGTCATTCTTGTAATGCGGAATGGTCGCGGAGAAATTGAAGGCGCTTAAGCATCACGTTACCTACATTTTACTGATTTTGTATTACAAAAAATATTTTTTGAGCGGTCCGGATTTGCCGGAGTCCGGATTTTTGAGGTCCGGATTTGTGAGAGGCTACTGTACCAAAGAATCTTGTATTTTTTCATGTCCTTTAAATGTCATGTAATGTATGTAAGTGTTATTGTTAATAGAAGTTGTTACCGCAGTTGTATCAGTGTATTATTTCTAGGCCTATGCTATATACTGTAGTCTCGGTACATTCATCTGGGTTATATCGCAAACGGGCTCGGTCGTATTCTGCTGTTAGGAGGAGGGTGTTACAGTAAGATCGTTGAACGGCTTGAAATACTGTTCCCAACTTCGTACCAAGAACGCAATATGTTGTTGCGAAGTTAGGGATAGTGCGAAATAAGGAAAGTCTCCCTTACTTGTGTGTGTATAGTTCATTTTTATGATGACCATCCAATGACAGTAGTATCCTGTGTAACTACAATTTTTGGGGTCTAGGATTGGGCTACATTGCCCGGAATTTGAAATAAGTTGCCATCCCGTCATTTTGAGAATGAAAAAACTCGGAGATGGGGTGGGGGAACCACATTTAGAATGGCTACTGTCAACGCGAAGATGCTGATATTGCTACTACTGATGATGATAATTGTTGTTTCAAGGGGCTGAACATCGAGGCCATCTGCCCCTCATCAACGCAGGATTCAAATCTTTATTCTCCGACTTGAAGCGCTCCATTGCAATCATGGAGTGCAACATTAGACTTTAGGCTACACTGCTGGGATTATTCTCCTCTTTATAAGGAAGACTACGTACCCTTACGTGTGTGTGTGTAAGGGGGAGGGGTGTTATGGTGCAGTGGCAGAGCTATTTACCTTTCACGAAGACGGGTGGGTTTTGAATCCCGTTGACAGCAAGTTTGATTTCTTACTTGAGAAATCAAGTGGTGCCAGGAAGGGCATCCGACCAACTAACTAGGTACACAACCTAGGTTCACAGGGTGATGACGATGAACAGTAAACAGTGGTCATAGAAATACACAATCGTTCAGCACAGTATGTATATCTCTTATTTCTATCGTTTCTGTGGACTTGGGGATGCGGTGAGATGATTTTCTATGTGACAATGATTTTATGCTGGAATACCCTTCCTGATACCAACCTGTTGAGAGGAATAAATGAGAAATTAAATGAATGGATATGCATTATATAGGACAGGTAGTTTGAAGGAAGTGGTCGTGACCCATTGAAAGGTACTTCCCGTCATTTTATTGGGTTGAAGGAAGGAAATCACTTCAACCATTTCAAGAACGCCCGGCGTTGGGGTCCGATCCCTCTCATCTTTTGAGTTTGGAGATAATCTAGTCCCATGACATTGCACGTTAATGTTGGTTTCTTCCGCGAATACCAATTGTTTTGGGTCGTCGGAGTCACCTTGGTTGCATTACTCCTACCCAACGATACGCGAGTGTCCGGACTTTGCTCTGTGAGAAGTGAATAATTGCTGTCTTGCCTTCATGTGTTGTCGCAAGGTTGGTTGAATTGAGAAGAGATAGTGGTGACCTAATGCTCATCATCATTAACGCCAGTTAAGTCATCCAACCCTGAGTTGGTGAAGCTGGGATCTACTATTTCAAGCGTGTCGAATGGTAGGAAGTGAACCCCTCTGTCACTCAAGACGAAGATAATATATTGGCTACATGGTTGGCCCGTTATTGTACTGAGCTGTGATGGTCAGTGTTTATTTCATGTTAATTAAACATGGAATGAATTCATATCAATTTAATTGAAATAGTAATCATTCAATGAAATTAAAAGGGGATCTTGTACTCAGGTAATCGAAAATTGTTCTGTTTTAATTGGTCACAAGTACACTCAAAACAAAACATGTGACACTGTTCAATGCAGTATATCCACAAATGTTTAAATTTCCATGTACGTTTATCGTCACTCTTCCCGCTTAGAGTTGCCAGAGTTCATAGTGTTATTTCGTTGCATGACTCTCCAGCTTAACTGCCCGGTAGTTGGCTCAGAGTTGCTAAGCTCTATGTGAGCGGACTTGCTGCCCTGTGTAGGAGATATAGCTATGTGGGTAGCTATGGGAAACAAAAGGATGTTCTGCACTGGGTTGTGCCAAGTGGCTCTGAACTTTCTCAATCTATTGTAGACCTCTCTCCCCTCCTGCAACAATTGAGGTTTTTGAGGGTATCATAATGCTGTAAACCGATGTTAAATGCGGGATATGGATTACAAAATGTAGGCATTGGTTTGCTGGGAATAAATAAAATGTATATCCTTCCTGTTCGGCGTTTTTCCTTTTCTAGTTCCCCCTCCCCTTAGTTCAGTAGTAGCCTCACTTCTTCTTGTTAAGTTTATAGTATCGAGAACAAAGCGACCCTTCCATACACTGATGTTAGTTTACGTGGACCACTACAGCACTTGAGAAAAGGTACTATCTCAACATTTGCCCAGAGGGAATGTGTATAAACCCAGGGAAAAACCGCACTCAGAATAGCCATTGTCAGCGACACCGCGGAGGTCTGACTCATCCAAGAAATTTAATTCTGGTCTGAGGGCTTGAAGGCAGTCCACTCAGCCTTGTGAGGTAGAATCGAGACGAGACGGGCCCGATTCCCATCTTGGCCATTCTAGAAATGATTTTTGGTGGATTTACACTTCTACTCAAGGCAAATGCTGGGATGGTACTTAAATTAGAGGCACGATCGTCTACTGCCAAAATCCTAGCCCAATTATAACTACAGTACAGACATCACAATAACACAGGTTATCAAACATAACCTATACATATCCAAGTACACAATGTCACAAGCCTATAAAGAAATCAAAACCAATACATCTTCATTAATGAGTTGCCATCTGACTGTTTGTAATATGGTGGAAGATGACGTAGATGTTAAGCCCCTTAAAAGAACAACCATCACGATACGATAAGTACCTTCCCACGAAGAAACACCATTAAATCAAGCAATAGACAGCTAGAATATTATTTTGGAATGTGTGTCACTAGCGGGACGTAGTTGCCAGGTCGACATCGATCTTCCTCAGCGACTCAGTGAGTGCTGAGCGCTGCTCTAGTGGCTTCATTAAGTCCTGAAACTCTTCTCGACATGGAGATGATGTGCCAACGCATGGACTACAAGGGAATATCAACCCTTTACCCCTTGCTACTCCCGTTTGCGTCAAGTTAGGGACAAGATAAAATGAATCTACAGAAATGCTCTTCAGTTGGTCAACAGAAGAGTGTCCAAGTTGATTGGGCGGAATGTGATAATTATGTTATCACTAGAGCCCTGTGCGGATAAGCAAAATGTTATCCACATCCGCCCCGCAGCCGCACAACTGTTATCCGCATCCGCATGACCTTTTCCGCATTACCATGTTTGTTATCCGGATCTACTATCATTACAATAATATTTTTGATTTGATAAAGCATAAATTACTAAAGCAACATATTTAGACATTTGAGGAAAACGTCATTCCCTTAGGCTTTGTATGTCAAGCGCTATGTTTAAAATGAATGTTGTACAGCCAGAATTGCAACCCTTTCCTGTTCGGAGTGTTTTATAGCCTACTTTCTCCTAAATGTATGGGTATATTTATGACTCTTTGTCCTCATCCCTAACACAATCACCTCTACCACAATGTATTGTTTGTTTTCTTTTATATTGATAATTAGCCAGTAAGTGTCAAAATCAATATTGTATACTTTATGATGATTGAATAACAAAACTACTAACTTATTGTAATGCATTCACGTCCATTAATCTCTATATTAAGTCAGCCTGCAAAGTTAAGAATCTTCCGTTTTGGGTATCTTCCCCTTTAAAAATCCACGCCGATCACAGTAGGTTGGTGCTGCGACCTATCAGAGAATTAATCTTTATGTTGTACGCCTATGCACTGCCATCGTAATGTACTACGATGGCAGTGGCCTAAGGGTGTTGAATGAGTAGACAGTTTAAAGTAGCCAAGAGGGAGGCGATCCAGCTGGCAGTGTTTAATGGTAATCGGAGCGCGATCGTGGCTAATACTTGAACTACCAGTATTACAAATTGCCATACTTCAGGACACAGATTACCTACTACGCTTCAGGAGGCCAGGTATTTACACAGCGGTAAGTTTGGAACAATATTACCCACATAACCCACAAGAGGACAGCACCATACAGAGGCATTAAGAAGGCTGTGGTTAATGACAACGTGTATCTAGTTCTTCTATTCTCCTTTTCCTAATGTCTTCTGTTTATGTGCGATGCCGGGGCTGTGATTTTATTAATAAACGAGTGTATACATTGGCCTCTCCTTTGAGCTAAATGACATTTTATTCAGTATCTGTGGAAAGAGCTCGTGCACATCATTTGTAAAATAATTCAAGAAAAAAAGGTTAACTGTAGCAGTACTCGATCCCCAGTCAACTGCGTGACAGACTAACACGCTAGCCCAGAGCTAATCCTATCCTTAACAACATGGTGTACTTAGCTGACATATTAGATACAACCTGTTGGCAAATAATGACTTTAAATAAACGATTTCTTCACAGCAGTACATCTTCATTAATGATAATTTCATACAAAGTTTATATTATTGTATCTGTAGGGTATATCACATACAACATACTAAAACTATTGAAATATAAGACAGGCACATGAGGACAGCTGCCATCTTGTCATGTGACACAGACAGCTCAGCTCTTTTAAGCCACTCATACAGTATAATATTATAATATTAAATTATAATAAATAACGGATCACGACCTTCAGGATAGCTTAAACCCTAGGCTCGATAATCGGAATTGGTGGGTCTTAAGCTATTGATTAAAATGGTTGAATAATTCACACGGCCGCCATCCTGAAATGGCACGGCCGATGACCTTGAATGTTGGATTAAAGAAGCATCCTATATAAAGGTATGTTGTCACCAAATTTGGTAGAGATCGGATGATTAGTTTAGCCGGAAATTAATTTTACGTTTTGAACGTTTGAGTGGCCGCCATTCTGTTTTGGTAAAGATGGCGGCGATATAAAGTATGACACTGAGGTGCCCTTTGCTAGTGCTTCCTCTGTACCAAATTTCGTTCAATTCGGTTTCACCGTGTTCGAATTGATAGGGGGGACAGACATTCAGAGTACACACACTCACACACACACACACACACACACACAGACTCACACACTCACATACTCACACACAGACAGACACACAATTTTTTCGCCCTGTGTTGATCTCATAAGTCTACTTTCATTTTTTGCAAAAATCGAAAGTAGGCTAATAGTGCAAGAAATATCGATAGTAGTTAGAGAATTAAAATGTGTGATCCCAGTGGGACTGAAACCCGTAATCTCCAGCCTCGTACGCCAATGCTCTGACTACTGAGCTATGGCGGGATACCTTAATTCTCTCTCGGCAATGATACATCAATGACGCTGGCCTGCGTCACCCTGTCTTACTGTGAATTGCCCGCTGTGGGTTATAGTTTCCAACAATTGGTTTTTCACGACCACTTTGATAAGAAACGAAAGCTTTATTTCACATTATTATTATTATATATATATACACCGCGGACAGGCCAACAAGGACCACGCAAATATCACTTCTTTATAGGTCTAGTTTCCTTCTTTCTCTTCCAGAAGTCTTTCATCCTGGTCGACTGTGCAGCTCTTCTTTCAGCAGTCCATTCTCCTCTGTTGAGATTTTTCTTCTCCCCGACAAGAATTTTGAGACCAAAAATTTTTTTTCTGTACTCTATTCGATTTAGACAATCTTCTTCAGTAATTTTGAATTTTTGAAGTTCTTCTTTCATTTGTTTTACATAGCCTCCTTGTCCTTTATAGTTCCAGATTTTATCAAAAATTTGTTTGTTTAACCTTGAGCAATCCATGCGGACCATATGTCCGTAGAACTGAAGTCGCCGTTTTCTGATCATCACTTCAAGGTTGTCGATTTTACTATAAATTTCTGCATTCGATCTCAGTCTATAACCTTCCTGTGTTTTCCTAGGACCATAAATCCTTCTTAAAATTCTTCTTTCTATCTTGAGCAAATTCTCCATTCCGGTTATATTTGTAGTTTCCATGCCGTACAAGATGACTGGTCTAACAACAGTATTAAAATGTCGTAATTTTGCATTGATAGACAGGTTCTTTTTATTGTATATATTTTTTGTACAAAAATTTAATCTTTCCAATTTCCCTTTTTTGTTCTCGATTGCCAATTTATCCGTCCCATTGCTACTAATTATTTCTCCAAGATATTTAAATCGGTCAGTGACCCTGGTGCTCCCATAATTTGTTTTTATCATTTTCTTAGTGTATTTCTGATCACTTGTCATCATCTCTGTTTTTACCAACGAAATCTGTAAGCCCGCTTTTTCCGCCGTTTCTTTTAACTGATCAATTTGGTTAATAGCTTCTTGTTCTGATTCAGCAAACAACGCTACGTCGTCAGCAAATGCTAAACCTTTGACTCTGAGGTTCTTATTCTTTGTACCAATTTTAGCACTTGAATCGTTCTTCTCCCAAAACGTCCTCATGACTTTATCCAAGACCAAATTGAAAAGCAGTGGTGATAGACTGTCCCCTTGTCTTAGCCCAGTTTTTACCTCGAAGGGCTCGCTAACTTCATTTAAAAATTTGACTCTGGAAATCGTATTAGTTAATGTAAGTTTTATTAAATTTATGGTTTTTTGATCAACTTGGTATTCCTTCAATGTGTCAAAAACAGTATCCCTATCCACTGAATCATACGCTTTCTGAAAATCAACGAATGAGATAAAGATATTCTTTGGCCTGTTGTTGTAATATTTTAATATCAATTTTAAACTAAGAATTTGTTCTGCACACGATCTATTCCTTCTGAAACCTCCTTGGAACTCGCCAAGCTGTGGTTCGATCTGTGGTTCAAGTCTGTTTAAAAGTAGTTTGGCAAATATTTTATATGTGACAGACAACAATGAGATCCCCCTATAACTATTGACATCAATTTTTGAGCCTTTTTTATGTAGTGGATGAATTAAGGCGATTAACCAGTCTTCTGGAATTGCTTCCTCAATCCAAATTTTCTGGAATAGATTTGTCGTCGCTATTAAAAATTCATCATCTACAAGCTTCCACATTTCTGCAATTATTCCATCTTTGCCTGAGGCTTTATTGTTTTTAAGTGAGTTGATAATACATTTAACTTCATTTACATCTGGGGGCGTAGAGTCAAAATTTTGTGTTGTAAATTTGAAACTCAACTTGTCTGTCGGTTTTGGACAATTTAACAACTTCTCAAAATACGCAGCCAAGATATCACAATTTTCCTTGTTGTTTAATGCTAGCGTACCATCTTCCCTTTTGAAATTTAAACTCGGCGCTGAATATCCAGTGATTTCATTCTTAAATGCTCTATAAAACAATCGGGTGTCATTTTTCTTAAAATTGTCGTCCATTTCCATTATTTGGTCCTTCATATATTTTCTTCGAATCGTTCTTAAAGTCTGGTGGGCCATTTTCCTTAATCTTTGTACTTCCTCTAAATTTTCTGGAGTCTTGTTCCCGTTCCACTTGTGCCAAGCACAATGTCTTTCTTTGATCACTCTTTCACATTGTTCATTCCACCAAGCATGTTTCCTATAAAAGTTCAACGGTGCAATTTCCTGAGCTGGTTCAAGAAGGTTATTAGTAACATCATTCCAATTGGTTGGTATTTTAAGTTTTCCTTGAAATTCTATCCTTTTTTCATTTGTAAGAACCTCTCTATTAATTTTCGGAATTTTAATTCTAGTTGTATTTTGTTTGCGTGTAAAAGGTATGAAATTCATCTTGATTTGAGAAAGGTAATGATCTGAAGTTACATTAATGGATTTTCTGACCTTGACATTTTGAATTTCTTTGAAACAATTTCGAGAGATAGCTACATGATCTAGTTGAAACTCACCCAGCAACGCATTTGGGGAGACCCATGTTTTCTTTTTACTTGGTTTTGCTTTAAAATGTGTGGACATAATCTTTAAGTTTAGATGTTCACAGAGTTTAACCAATCTCTCACCATTCCTGTTGGTTCTATTGTGAGCGGGATATTTACCTATTATATCAGAAAATTTTCTCTCAGATCCAAGCTGAGCATTGAAATCTCCAAGTAAAATTTTTACATGATTAGAAGGAATTTTGAGAATTTCGGCTTCTAACTCGTCCCAAAATTCATCAACTTTCTCTGGATTCGTTTTATTATCCTTATTTATAGGAGCATGGGCGTTGATTAGCGTGTATCTCTTATTGAGAGATTTTATAGTTAGAAAAGATAGTCTGGCATTCACACTTCTAAAAGCGATAACTGCGTCCAAAAATTTCTTGTTGACCATAAAAGCTGTTCCAAGATGTGGCATGTTCTTCATCACTCTCTTCCCAACTTTTCCTTTGAAAATTCGGAAGTTGTCAGATTCAAAGGTGTCCTCATCCAAGAACCTGGTCTCTTGAAGGGCTAATATTGTAATGTGATGTCTATGAAGTTCTGTTGTTAGTTGTTTTAATTTTCCAACCTGAATTAAGGAATTCACATTGTATGTTCCAAAAAAATATTTTATTATTATTATTATTATTATTATTATTATTATTATTATTATTATTATTATCATCATCTTCAATATTTTATAAAATGTTTCTTTACTATCTATTTACGGATGAGATGATTGAACATAAATTTAATGGAACAAACATCGCATTGCAAATGACGGAAACTTACCAGTAAGATAAGCACTTGAAGTCGCATGTCTGGTTGTATTATAGGGGTTTATCTAATTAACATACTGACTTTATAAAATTGAAGAAATAGACTGACTTTATTTTGGAAATGGGCTATTTAAATGTCCCCATGAACTCAGCGCATTAGTTATGTCCCGGAGGTTGACCTGACCTTTAGCAGGTCCTACAGGAACGTGCTGCGACTGTACTCAGTGCGAGGACATCTCGGAACATCCAGAAAACAAGCAGTTACATACCTGACCCACATGGACTGGACTAAGCCCCGTATCGACTGATCAATAGCTGTTCGAGTCTTCCGCTGGCAATACACGCTCCTCAAGAGCTAAAGGAACTCATTTCATTTTCCCTCTGTCCATAAAACATGACCTGGGATAACTGTGGTCACCAATAAAAGGTCTATAAATAGACTACATCATGCTTCGTCTTCTTCTTTCCTCTGTATCAAATTAGGCTTCCCTGACGTTAATAACCAAGAGAGCAAATGTGTCTTTAACGTATTGATTAATATTAACTCACTCACTTCATGCCATGTCGCCACAGCCGTCTGGGAACAGACGCATATCCTTTTGGATATTTTGACTACATCGTGTCATCTCAGCCCTATATGCAATAAGCGAGTACGCCTTGCTACTGCCATTACTGTATACATGGCTGAGTTTCTACGCTTCTGCTTCGTGTGTGGATGGACACTGAAATAAACTGTCTGTTGTATTCAAGCGTGTATCAAGAGATGATGAGTCTATGAATCGAGGCAGCAGTGAAGCTTTTTGGAGATACAGGTTTAGAGATTAGTTATACGATAAAAATAAAGGTATTAACTGTATATGCATTTCTGCCATATGCCAGTCTGAACATTTGTCCTGTGATTCAGACGCTTGTATTTTTAGCCTACTTTCGATTTTTGCAAAAAATGAAAGTAGACTTATGAGATCAACACAGGGCGAAAAAAGTGTGTCTGTCTGTGTGTGTGTATGTGTGTGTGTGAGTCTGTGTGTGTGTGTGTATGTGTGTGTGTGAGTCTGTGTGTGTGTGTGTGTGTGTGTGTCTATGTGTGTGTGAGTGTGAGTACTCTGAATGTCTGTCCCCCCCCCCTATCAATTCGAACACGGTGAATGCGAATTGAACGAAATTTGGTACAAAGGTAGCACTAGCAAAGGACACCTCAGTGTCATGTTTTATATCGCCGCCATCTTTACTAAAACTGAATGGCGGCCACTCAAACGTTCAAAACGTAAAATCAAATAACGACTAACCAAATCATCCGATCTCTACCAAATTTGGTAACAACATACCTTCGTATAGGATGCGTCTTGTGACCAAACTACAAGGTCGTCCGCCATACCATTTCAGGAGGCGGCCGTGCGAATTATGCAAACTTTATAATCCATATCATGGGACCCACCAGTTCCGATTATCGAGCCGAGAATCGTTTTAACTGTTCTAAAGGAAGAGGCACGTTCGAAATTAAAAGTTTATTTTGTAATACTATAGTGCAGACGTGATTTTAAAAAGCTGAACTGATTCAGTAATAAGACAAGATGGCAGCGGATATCTTGTGCCTGACTTATATTTCACTAATTTGAGTATTGAATGCAATATAGCGTACTGATAAAAAATAAATAAACTTTGTATGAAATGCTTTATATATAAATAATATACTCCAGTGATGAAATCGTTTAGTATAAATCATTATTTGCTAACAAGTTCTATGTAACTCATTTTAAATAGAACGATATTCGTTGACACAATTAGCTCAGTGGTAGAGCGATAGCCTGTCGCTCAGATGCCTATGGTTCAAACCCGATCAGAGCTAGGTTTTTTGCTTGAAATGTTATATGTTTATTGTTTTGTAATGACTCAGATGTTTTAAAATTAAGCGTTATATTGTGCAAATTATGGTGTAAAATATATATTTAATTAAAACATAATTCGCCAGCAGATTTACTCGAGACATCTAGCTGCCAAAAAGGTAACTTCCAGATTTTATTGAAAAGTTTCTTCTTCTGGCCGCTAGAATGCACTCGCTCTGTTAGGATTATATTGTTCGATATTTCACCACTAGATGTCCCGACTAGTCTACGTGGGGATCCATTGATTACTATACCATTATCATTCTATGCGCATCGAATTTGAAGAATGACAAGTTGATACTACGATACATTTTAACTTTTTATTTTAAAGGGTTTGTAACAGCCTATTTTGCGTTACTTGAAAATGTTATTAAGCGTTATATTGTCCACATTATGGTGTAAAATATATATTTAATTAAAACATAATTCGCCAGCAGATTTACTCGAGACATCTAGCTGCCAAAAAGGTAACTTCCAGATTTTATTGAAAAGTTTCTTATTCTGGCCGCTAGAATGCACTCGCTCTGTTAGGATTATATTATCGAAAATATCCACATAGTTTGTATACACACGTCTCTGTAGGGTCATGGAAAGATTTGTTAATTCAATTAGGGTTGTGAAAGCCATGCACAACCAGACGTGTAAAGACATGCCTCAACTCAAAGTTGGATGTTGCCCACGGCAGGTCGTAATAATAATAATAATAATGTTATTGGTTTTACATCCCTTTTAACTACTGCTGCTTTTAGAGACACCGGGGTGCCGGAATTTTGGCCCGAAGGGGATCTTTAACGTGCCAGTAAATGTACTGACACGGCTCCCTCGCATTTGTGCACCCTCAAATGCCAGCTGACTGCGCCAGGATACGAACCTGCAACCTAGGGCCCAGCAAGCGAGAACGTTACCGCTGAGCCACGCCGCCAGTCCGGTCGATTATGTCTCCAGTTCCATAACATTCTTGATATACTTCTTATCTTTCTTTCTTTCTTTCTTTCTTTCTTCAATGATGGTAGCAGATTTTATCTAGGTCGTGGCGTTTGGTAGAGGTAAATCGTTTCTAAGGTCTTCAACAAAGAATAGTTCTATTATACTCTTAGATAATAACAACGAGTTATAACTATACTCATACATTTAGGAGAAAGTAGGCTATATGTTCTTTACTGAACATCTTGTTTTTCTTCAGTTTTGCTATACAATTTATCACTTGTAACTCTTCAGTCGGTCAACACAATATGGCTGGGCGGGAGTAAAATGTGCATATACCAGGTGAATCAGCTGCCCCTAATGATATTGTTTTATGCAACCAAACTAACGTGAGTTGTCAGGAAGGTTGATTTCTCTGCTTGTATCCCGTATGGAGCTAATGCTCTGCAAGCATATCCCGCAAACGATGCTGAATTCTATTATTTTTCCCTCGATCTGACTACAGACTAATACGAGGGAAAAATAATCGAGTTCGGTATCGTTTGCAGGTTATTCTTGCAAAGCATTAGTACCATATGGGATACAAGCAGAGACATATCAACCTTCCTAACAACACGTGTTAGTTGGGTTGCATAAAAAATCTTATTAGGGGTAGCAGATTCACCTGGTATATAAATAAATAAACACTCCTGAAAAATACATGTACGCGTATTAGTTGCAGTCACTATAAATAATGGTCAATTTAGGATTACACACCTATTTACATACGGAGCCTATTTCATAGTGATTATAACTAATACATGTTTTTTTCAGGAATGTTCAATTATTTATACTATACTGCATATACATTGTACCCCGCCCAGTCATATTGGAAAACTTTGTGTTGGCTGACTGAAGAGTTACACCTGTTAGTCAGACGCATCTCCACTCAGAGATGTTATCCAGCCAGGATGTTCTACATCGGCCTTCTGTCTTACAAGGGAACGGATTGCGGTGTAAAATTCTAATCAGGTTGAAATTTAGTACACAATATTCCTACAAAGTTGTACAATGACGTAGTGAAAACCGCTCGGGCCACTTTCAATTTTGAACGCCAATATGGAACGTCAGAAACCTGCCGGTCGCCGGCATGAGCGAGGAGGTGGGAAGAGGTAAAGCTGACCTTGAATCCCAGCAGCACGCGATGGCTCCACGCCAACTAAGCAGCGACCTGCCGTGCTGCGTTGCACCTTCCCCTCATCCTGTCACTCCCTTATAAGTTCGCATCCACTATTGCAAGAATTACAAAAAGTAATAGAGGAAAGAAATGAAAGGTGGTTTTATTTATGTACAGTATGGTCAAGTGCAAAACATCACATTGTGTTACATTGTATACTCTAATCGAGAGGGTAAAAGAGTGAGGGGAACGTAGCATGGCAGGTCGCTGCCTGGTGGTCGCGAGCCATTGCGTGCTGCTAGGATTCAAGGTCAGCCTTACCTCTTCCCACCTCCATGCCGTCGCCCAGCAGGTTTTCGGCGATCAATATTGGCGATCAAAATGGAATGTAGCCCGTGCGGTTTTCACTACGTCATTGTACAACTTTGTAGGAATATTGTGTAATAAATTTCAACCAGATTAGAATTTTACACCGCAATCCGTTCCCTTGTTAGTTTACAGCTGGGTTCTTAACCTGTGATGTGTGCCTCCCCTGGGGAGGTGCACAGAGGTTAATCGGAAGGTGTGACTGTCCTCAATAATTTTGTAATATTGCTTTTCAAAATTTACACTAGACTGAACGTAAAACATAAAGTTATAAGAGTTTCTTCTTTATACAAATTATTCTGATCACAACAATAGATCTAATGAGATAGGTACATAGTTTGAATAGCTACATCAAGGATTTCTTCAAGTAAGAATGCTTAGTATTTTTCTTTATGGAAATGCACTATCTGCATGAGTGTAACAATACATTTTTACAGGACCGTTTTTAACTCTTTAAATTTACTCAACAACAGTTTGTCTTTACTACTTAAAGTTGGAAGTTGTTTCATTATTATCTTCACTACTATCAAAAGTATATGTTACAATGCTGTGTTTTAACAAAATGTCATAGAATAGGAAGTACAGTGATGAATGTCTTAAATATGGGTTCACATGCAACCTTGGTCCTTGCCAAACTCCAGGAACATTTTTATGTAACCATCTGAGAAGGTAAGAAAATGTTAATTACGTAATTGATACATTATTAATTACATTGCGAAAGAGATGGGGGGGGGGGGGGTGAGGTGAATTTTTAAGTTTACTTTTAGAGGAGGTGTGAGAGTAAAAAGATTAAGAACCCCTGGTCTAGAGAGTAAAATTTAACATGAGATACTTTGACAAACTTAGAAGGTTTTTTCTTCCAGTGTTACAGTGTTAGAATATATGGAATGATTGTTTATCAGGCGGCCAAGACGTAGATGGGGACTCAATTATCTTCAGCGGTAGATATCAATAAACCTCTTGAAATTTTGTAAAATAAATAATACCTGAAATAAATACACCAGTGCCACATTTGTTGATTCTTTAGCGGATTGCGACATAGTGCTCATGTAGCCCCGTGTACTTCGGTGTGGGTGGATTCTCTCTGATAACCCGCGTCACTGTGGCTGGTTTAGTGTGTGTGTTTGTAATTAAGATAAGGATTGGGAAGGAGGCGGCCGTAGCCTTAAGTTAGGAACCATCCCAGCATTTGTCTAGAGTAGAAGTGGGGGAAAACTACAGAACACCACTCACAGGATGGTTGAAGTGGGAATCGAACCCTCCTCTTCTCAGTTTTGCCTCACGAGGTGGAGTGTGCCCCGTTCCAGCCCTCACACCAGATTTTATTTTTTGGCAGAGCCTGGAATCGTACCCGTACCTCCGAGGTGACAGTCAAGAACGCTAGCTGCTACACCACGAGTTAGTCATTCATAATAGGAGCGAATGTTGTTATTGCTGTTGATTTTAAGGGGCGGAACAGTGAGCTCATCTGCCGAATAGACGAATATTCATGATTCGATGTTTCTCGTGTATGTAGTGGTGTGTGTATTTACGACTGTGAGATCGCAAGCCCCGATCTGTGCTCCTCAAAGCGCATGCATGAGCCGAGTATGTATAGTTTAATCGGTCGACCGAGGTTAGATTTGGTGGACACAGAAACCATTGGTCCACTGAGCTTAGACACTGACAACGTATGTCTGAGCGAAGCGAGCATAAAGGGATAGGTGTCTCAACTTAGGCCCTCTATTATCCTCATTAAACAAATCTCTTGCATGCGCATTAAGGAGCGCAGATGACGATTTATGAGCTTATACTCCATTCTTCTCAGTGCTTCTTTGAAAATTATATCTGCATAGAAATTAAATATTAATGGAAATTAAACTACTTTCTTACAGACGATCTTCACTTCATAGGAATAATTTAAGTTTAATTATAACTACTTGGTTAAAATTTATTAACTCTATGTCAATATACTCTACTAATCATATACTTTTCAAATTCATTAAGGTGGATCCATGTTTTCCAGAAGCCTGAATATCTCTGTCTTATTTGCCGGCCGTCTAACAAATATCGAGCAATGTTTCAAGGAGCCGACAGTCTTTGCTGTTCTATCAATGTCTTAGCATTAGCACATACGTCATAAGAGAATAGGCGGACTCCTAATATTACTCAAAACATTACATAATTCCTCGATATACAGTAGTAAATGTTCATTGATTAATGGTATGAAGGGTGTCAAATGAACCCGTTCGAGGTTATTGGCCATCGGAACAGGGAGGAAGGAAAGAAAACACGTAAGCGAAATGAAAGAAGAGTATTTATTGTATACATTTCTGGTTACATTTATTCAAAAGAAGTCACCCATGGTGTTTAGGCAGATGTCGCATTATTTCGGTAGTCGGTGAATGCAATCCGCAAATAATGATTTTGCTTGCTTCTGGGACTAATCCATACCTCCACGTTAGAGTGAAATCTTTGTTTCTTTAAGAATTTCTTCACTGGTCCAAACAGATGAAAATCTCAGGGAGACAAATCCGGCCATTCCGGTACTTTCGCGACTAATCCATAACAGCTGTCTTTGATAAGCACTTTTCATCGTATACAGCAACTATTCTCCGATGAATCTCCACTGACTTGCTGCTGTTAAAACTGGATTACGGCTCATTGGTCTCGCTTGGACAGGTTCTGAATCGCACCAGCCATCTTGATGTAATGTCACATAAGTACAAAGAAGGCAAAGAGGAAGTATCCACCCACAGCACATGAGCCATACACTCAACTCCGTTTGCGCATTACTGACTTCAAGCAACAATACATCACGCAGCATGGTCCAATTGAATACACCTCGTACTTTCATTCGTGGGAGCATATCATTCACGATGACCTCCCCCGGAAGCTTGCACATGCTAGGACATTTATTGTTTCCGTGTATCATGCGTGTCATGCCATTAACAGAGAACGTACTAAGCGAATACAATTTAGCAAAGAACTCGTCGTTAAAACATCACATAGGCAACAAAATATCAAAACTACTCATCAGTTACTTAACATATAGACAAAGAGAAGTTTAAGTTTACATCCATCGAATAAAATACAGTATGGCTATTATCTATGTTGGAAAGGAAGGTAAACTGCTAACATTTTTAGCCTATTTTCAATTTTGAAAGAATAGGCTTATGAGATCACCTTTTGTCCGTGTGTGTGTGCGCGCGTGTGTGTGTGTGTGTGTGAGGTGTGTGTGTGTGTGTCCCCTAATAAAATCTAAACGGCTGGAGCGATTTCAATGAAACTCGGGAAGTTCATAGTACTATTCCCGGCAACCTCGACCGTGCCCTTCAAATCTTGATACGTCTCACCAATCCAACATGGCGGCTGTGCGAAATATTTCACTAACATTCAATATCTCCGAAACTATTACCGATATCGCCCTGAAATTGTGTACGGTGATAGAGGGCACTACTAGAAGTTCACCTATGAGACTTTCAAAAACCTGGTGACTACAAACCCAACATGGCGGTCAAACGAAATTGAGACTTTTAAATAGACATTTCTCGCGATTTAACTATCCAAACGTAATGTCACTTGGTACAGCAAATGTTTATACACATTGTAATGCACTGGAGTCTAATTTAGTTCAATTGTTTACATAACCTCAAAATGGCGGCTGTGCGAAATATTTCACTGACATTCTATATCTCCGAAACTATTACAGATATCATCTTGCAATTTTGTACGATGATAAAGGGTACTGATACAAGTTTACCTATGTATATTTCATAAACCTGTAGAGTACAAAACGAACATGGCGAACAAGCGAATTTGAAATATTTTAGTAGACTTTTCTAGTGATTTAACTCTCTGAGCGCAGTGAAATGTGGAACAGTAAATGATTTTGCAGATTGTAATGCACTGCCATCTAATTTAATTCAATTGTTTACATAACCTCAAGATGGCGGCTGTGCGAAATTTTAAAATTAAGTTTTTATTTCTTGTGTCGAAATCATGCGATCAAGTGAAAGTTTGAATAATGAACCTAGGCAATAATTGTCCTTGAATGGTACATAACTCTATGGCCTATGCATATAACAATCCTAAATGGCGAGCTTCCGAAATATTTAGACGGTTCTCAATATCTATGAATCTTTTATAGCAACCAAACTGATTTTTTTATGTTCATAGAGACTATGAACATATGTTCACCTATAGGACTTTCAGTAACCTGGTGAGCACAAATCCAACATGGCGGCGACGCGAAGTATAAATATTTAAATGGACGTTTCTCGCGAATTAACTATCCGAGTGCCGTGAAACGTTGCACGTTAAATGCTTATACAAATGTTGATCCACTGGCATGTAATTTATTTCAATTGTTTGCATAATCACAAGATGGCTGGTGTGCGTACTTTTAAAATCTCGTTTTTACTTCTTGTGTTCTAATCATGCGATTGAAGTTTGAATACCACACGTACACAATAATCTTAATGTAGTAGTACAAAAATAAAAATCCATCCTGGCGACCATATGAAATATTTAGACGGTTCTCAATATCTACGAATCTGTTACAGCAATTAATTTGAAATTTTGTATGTTGATAGAGACAATTAACATGAGCAGGATATATGAAAATAGGCTGTATAGTTCTTCACGGAACTACTTGTTAAGGTAGTATGTTTAACTCACAGCCAGCAGGTTCCTCAATCACCAAGACCAGCACTCACCTAGAACCAAAGAGAAGGATAAGATAAATATATGATACTCACATACATGATCACTAAAGAACAGCTACATTCGACTGTGTGACGGATTATCAAGGCTATTACAATCATTAATTCGCATTATAGAAGACACCCTTCTGAATAAATTACCTGTAGAAATATGACGAGGTCCGCAGATATCTCGAGAAAATATGTAGCTCGAACTATATTTATTTTGACTATTTAGCAAATGATTACAGTATGTAATGGTTGTAAAAGCGAATAAATCTAACACCTATACGAGAATAAAGCTTTTAGCACCGAAGTAGGCTACACAGTTTTATTTTTCCATTTAAATTCTTCTGTGACAAAATAATTTTCAAATATTTAATACACAGCAAGTCCAAAGAAACTATTCAAATGTTTCAGTGCGCTGTTGTGATGAGTTTTCATTTTCAAGGAAAGCGAGTGCCCGTCGGTGTGATAAAATGAAAAGCAATTGCGATAGGCAACACTCTGATTGGTTATAAATGTTGATATTATTGTACATGGTTGAACATCGATTCAAGACCTATTAGTCCTCAGAAGTGCTAATGAAAATAAATATCCTTCAATATTTGTCAGATTTCAGCAGCAGTCCGAACTACCCTTACTGAGGGGGACTTGGATACGGATAGCACTTTCCTTGTCGCGCGTGTATGTTCAGTAAGAGGCGAAGTCTCTTCCAGCCAGCAGTGGTCCATATACAAAATGAAAGAGGGGAAATCACCTCCTCCATAGCCGACTTTGAAACAAAAACCATAACACTGGATTCTGACTACCATTGAAATAATGCATCCTATTTTAATCATTTACTTTTAAATATGCGATAATGTTGGTATCATAATGCTTAAAATGTTGTCTTCTATCACCGGTTAATACTGTGAATATTGAATGAAGTATTTCACAAAGTTGGTATCATAATGCTCAGAATACTGTCTTCTATCACCAGTTGATACTGTGAATATTGAATGGAGTGTCTTACAATGTTGGTATCATAATGATCACAATGTTGTCTTCTATCACCAGTGATACTGTGAATATTGTATGAAGTTTCTTACAATGTTGGTATCATAATGATCACAATGTTGTCTTCTATCACCAGTGATACTGTGAATATTGTATGAAGTTTCTTACAATGTTGGTATCATAATGATCAGAATGTTGTCATCTTTCCCCAATTGACCAAAGTGTTGTTACATCCTGTATATTGAAGGAACTGGTTTAGATGCTCCTCGGGTGAAATGTCGGCCACGCACAAATAGCTTGAGGCTCAATATAAGCGGAATGTTTTATATCGATCATCTGCCCTCCGCAGCAGTTGAGCAAAACAAATAACACCGCAGTGTCATCATTTATTGCAAGCTTCCTGTGTATCGGCTGCCGCTATGCGATCAACTAGACAATCACCTGATATGAGTCTATCAGTTCTGATTATAATTCATCTAAAGGACATACTTCTTACAGACATCTAACTTTTGTTTTCTCAAACATCGTTGACTGAGCAGCCCTAGTTTAACATTTGGTGGTTTTAGAGGCTTGCGATTACGTGGTCATTTATCCTCGTGAACTTGGATATGTGTAGGACTTGTCTGATAACCTGGTAGTAGCCGCCGAGCCACCGAGGGGCTGAAAATGAGTTTTGTCTCGTCCTTGTACGCCATAATATAATAATAATCATAATAATAATTTAATAATATAGGGATAGTGATATAATAACCTTCAATACCACACCCAGACGTGTAAATCGCGTGAAAAAATTCAAGAGTACCCCTTGACCCCCTTAAGCGCATTATATACGTATTGATAAATTTTACAGCTTACGTTGTTTCCGTGATAATCTTATAGTCGTTTGCAAACGTTCACAGTAATGTAATAAATGGAATGGCATTGCGTCTTACAGAAATAGATGGACTTCTGAGATTGTGTTGCCATGGTTACCGGCTTGCATTCTTTCATCATCTTCTTTGCGTTTTCCCCGCTTGCTTTCTTTCACTAGTGTATTAAATGAAATTAGTTTTCTGGAAATATCTCAAAAACTGTTGGTTTTAGTACCTTAAAATGTGGTTTTCGGGGCCCGTATGGACTCCGAGTTTTGTTTCTCAAATTGAGACGCTGAAAATGAGCTATGTCTCGTCTTTCTACGCCCATTTCAGCATGCATTTTAAGGGGGTAGGCCCTCTTTTATGAGAGGTATGGAGAAGAGTTACATCAAAGATTACTTTCGTGCCTCTGATGGACATCTGTACCAAAATTTACGCTGATTCACTCAGCCGTTCTCGAGTAATGCGCGTACAAAGTTGTACAGACAGACATTTTGTTTTTGCGCGCAACCGTCATAAACCAGTCTGAAACGCGTTAATTACTCAAATTGCCGTGAAAATTCATAAAAAGCAGACAAACTTTCATTTATATATATATATATATATATATATATATATATAGCGTCTGGCAACCCGCCCCGGCTTCGCCCGGGGACAGTTATGAATGCATTTCGTGATAAGCGCCTTTATTTTCGATGTCAATGAACTACGACCTATATCCGTTTAACGTCTCTGCATGATAGGTTAAAATCACTGACTAGACTATTAATTATATTATCATGGAGATGCATGTGCAACGAATTCTTGTCAGACGTAATTTAAGAATGGCAAGGTGCATGAAACTCACATCCCCCTCCCGTCCAATCTAAAAACACTTATAGTAGGCATGTATTGAAGATAGAGATATGCCATCCAGGCATTTTTTGTAGAACATTTTATGCTGAACAATTCTTACACTCAGTGTATATTGATATTTTAACGGTTTGCCCAGCGTAAGCTTAAAAAGCTCACAGACGCCAGGTTTTATTTCGACCTTTTCACTGAAATCGTTACTGTTAGGCTTCCTTTGATTATAAATAAATTATTTTCTACAAAAATCTTCCTAGAGATATCCTTTACAGAATGGTGAAAACCTCATCAAAATCCATCTACAGTAGTGATTCTCGAGATTACCCTTGACATCCAAGAATCGGGGACTTTGTTTTATAATAAGTAGAGATTATACGCCAATCAGTATAATTTAATATAATATAATCCCCCTTCCGTCCAATCTTAACTTGACTGTGTTTCACATGCGAAATGAAGAAAACTCTTAGCTGCACTTCCAGGGAAACTCCAAATATAACCACCCTTCTCAGAAGTCTTAACTCAACACGAATCAACGGTTTGCTGCTGGCTATATCTGGAGCAATAGGTTTACCCGCTAGCTAGGCTGAACCAGGGATGATAGACTCGCTCTTAGCTAGCTCGTAAACTGCCGCCTCAGTAATTGAATGGCCATGGTTGGAAGAAATTAAAACGTAAAAACATTTATAGTGGGCGATGTATTGAAGATAGACATATGCTCTCGCGGACTTATATGTAGAACTTTTCATGCTGTACAATTCTTACATTCATAGTATTTAGATATTTTCAACGGTTTGCCCAGCGTAAGCTTACAAAGCGCTCGGACGCCAGTTTTTTTTTTCGACTTTTCCACTGAAATCGTTACTGCTCGGCTTTCTTTGATCATAAATATTTTTTTCTACAGAAATCATCCTCGAGATATCGTTTACAGAATGGTGAAAACCGTATCAAAATCCATCCATTGGTTCTCGAGTTTACCCGTAACATACAAGAATCGGGGACTTCGTTTTATACTAAGTAGAGATGAGCTATCAGAGGTTGCCTTTACAACGGCATTGCACGAGATCATATTCAGTTTTCCATCTGACTCTGTGGGAAGCGGCTTCGGTGACGTAACTGGTAGCATGCTGAAGTTCTATGCCCAAGGTCGCGTGTTCAAAGCCGGCCGAAGTCGTAAGATTTTCTAAGAGCGCTAAAAAATACCTCAGTAACGTTTCCTTCGGAGGGGAAGTTCCAACGTTCGTTGCAAAACGCTGGTTGCGGTGGCATCTAGTTGCCAAGTTCACAGCTAGGTGTCGTTGACGGTAGTATTTGGTACCAAACTTAGGAACTACTACTTGAAATTGACCGTCTGCAGTCCTTACCTGAATTACAGACTAATACAACCATCACAATTAACACCACAAGTATAACAAGAAGTTCCGTTAAGAACTATACAGCCTACTTTTCATGCCAATGATTATTCTACAGAATATGAACCTATCTAGAATAATGACGAAATTAAGTTGCTAATATCGAAATTTCCAATTAGTTCGAAATACTGTATACCTGGCATAATGTATCCTAATAGAGCACTAGAGTTGGCAGCCCTGATGACTGAATATATTCTTAGTTCCATCTCTTAAGGTACAAAATACAAAATTTGGTTCAAGTCCACTGGATAGCATGGACGTTACATGCAGTTAAACATTGGATCTAACAGCGCGCGTGAAATCATGTTGGCAACAATGTCATGCATGTATTGGTCAGAAATAATCTGAAATAATGTGATCTATTGTTGTGCCAATTTTGAATGAAATCCATTAGTTAGTATAGAAGTTACATGCATTTTAAAATTGGACCTATCAGCAGGCTTAGAATCATGTTGGCAGCACTGACGTATATTAGTTACTCCAAATTCGTCTAGAATGCCAGGTACTATACGTGTGCAAATTTTAGAGCTATTGGCTTGCATACTTTCTGATATATTGATATTAGGGCAACAAAAATAGGGACAGCACATATTAACAGTTGGCAGCCCTGGTTGCTCCTTAGAATACGCATAGTCATATCGGTTATGGTACACATAACACATACGAAATTTGGTTGAAATCCAAATGATAGTATGGAAGCTGCATGTATTTAAAGTTGGACATGTCAGCAGACTTAGAATCATGTTGGTAGCACTGAAGTATATAAGTTACTCCAAATCAATATAGAATGTCAGGTACTATACGTGTGCATAGTTTAAAGCTGTCGGCTTGCATACTTTCTGACATATTGGTATTTGGATAAAATAAATTAGGAGCATTTATTAACAGTTGGCAGCCCTGGTAGGTCTTAAGAATACGCTCAGTCATATCTGGTTATGTACATATACAACATACGAAATTTGGTTGAATTCCAATTGATAGTGTAGAAGTTATATGCATTTAAAAATTGGACCTATCAGGAGGCTTATAATCATTTTGGCAACACTGCCATGTTTGGCCTCCTGGAAATTAAACTGAAATATTATGGTCTGTACGTGTGCCAATTTTGAAATAGCTCCCATTCATACTTTCCAAGATATCCAACATGGAGCTCAAATTTCAATTGCGATTTTTTAGCAGTTGGTAGCACTGACATCATTTTCAAATATGGCCGTGAGATATTCAGGTGTAGATCTTTACTCCTACCAAATTTTGTTTCGATTGCTGCAGCCGTTTAGGAGTTGATAGGGGGGGACACACACAGCCAGACAGACAGACAGAAGGACAGACAGACAGACAGACAGACAGACAGACACACATTTGCCCGATCTCATAAGTCTACTTTTTTCTCATTTTTGCAAAATGTGAAAAGTAGGCTAAAAATGGGCCCCAAATGACAAGAAGGTTGTTTGTTGTTTGAGTCTTCAGTCTTTTGACTGGTTTGATGCAGCTCTCCATTCCTCCCTGTCCTGAGCTAATCGTTTCATCTCTACATAGCTCCGACACCCTACATCCGAGGCAATCTGTTTAACATATTTTAACCTTGGTCTACCCCTACAGTTTTTGTCCTCGACCCTTCCTTCCATAACTAAGCTTGCTATTCCTGGGTGTGTTAGTATGTGTCCTACCAACCTATCTCTTCTCTTCATTAACAGTCGCCAGAAACATCTCTCCTCTCCCACTCGTCTTAATACCTCTTTGTTTGTAACCCTATATACCCATCTGATCTTCATCATTCTCCTGTAACACCACATTTCAAATGCTTCAATTCTCCTCTTTTCTGCTGCACCACAAGAAGGTTACCGTCCTCATAATACAATAAAACTTTAAAAATATGCATAGAAAGACGAAAAAAGTTAATTTAGCTCCAATTGTAAAATACTTTCTCGCAATAAATAAGGTCTGATCCTTCTACGAAAACCTGCATATTTTGACTCTAATAGCCTATACCCTAGTTTGCCCTGTGAAATCTACCTCCGCCTTCCAGCGTGCCGAGAGGATTTTTTTCCAGGATGTGTTTACATATTTATAACTTGTACCCCGCCCAATTCATTGGGGACAATCATGTAGACCGACTGAAAAACTGCAAGACAATATTTCAATAGTTTTCCTGAATATTTATGTAGTTTAACAGCAACTGTTTTATTAGAATGCACATAAAATACATATTACTATTGTAATAATTGCTTGTCCACTTCGTGGTGTAGTGGCTACGAATCTTGGCTGTCACCCCGGAGGTCTGGATTTGATTCCCAGATCTGCCAAGAAATATAATTCTGGTCTGAGGGCTGGAACGGGATCCACTCAGCCTCATGAGGCAAAGCTGAAAAGAGGTGGGCTTTAATCCCAGCCTCAGCCATCCTGGAAATGGTTTTCCCCACTTCATCTCCAGGCGAATGCTGGGATGGTTCCTAGCGTAAGACTACAGTCGCTTCCTTCCTAATCCTCATCTTAATTACAAATACATACACTAATACAACCAACACAATAACACAGGTTATCAGATAAACTTCCACACTCACCCAAATACACGGGGCTAAATGACCACGATGTTCAAGCTCCTCAAATGGAACAAAATCCTCATTAATTCTTTTCTTTATTTCGTCTGCTTACTGTTAGTAGCACAGCTCATTTCGGTGCACGAAATACAAGGAACTAAGCATAATCGTAATTTACATATTCTACATATCCAATATATTTTCAAATTATAACTTAAGTTTTTAAATTTATTTTTTCAAAGTTTTTGACATCTACTGTTGGCGAGTGCTAGGATGGTACCTAAATTAAATCGCCTCCTAACCACAGTTACAAAACGCACACTAGTAGAACTATGACAGTGACACAGGTTATCAGACAGATTCCACACACACGAAATTACACAGGGTAACAGGACCATGATGTTGCAAAACCCCTAAATCAGGCAACAACAACACTCTTTATAGCGGAAGTACACTCAATACGACATGTTGGGGGGATGCAGACAACTCCTCCACTAGGAAATGCGTTAAACATATTAAACGAGCAATACCTGTTTATTTAACAGTTGGCTACGTTTCTGTGTACGAAATTTCGCTTTCCATGAAATAACATTGTATCTGATTTTATTGTGCATTGTATTTGTAACGAATTAAAATTTATCACCAGCATTCGATTCTATCCACTTCAAATGCTGTCAGTAGAAACCATAGCTTTTATCTCGAAAAGCCATGCTAGCGTAGTATAGATGAATAATTGATTCCAAAAACAATATACGGTATTTTTAGGTATTTATCGAAGGTATTTGTTAAATTGAATCTGGTGCGTTGAATTTAGATCTTTCACAGCTATTGGAGAGGGAAGCTTTTGTGTGTGTAGTATATACGGCGAACAGTGTGGGATGAACTGAAAATTGCTTTAGCAGAATGGTTTTCAACCTGGGGAACGTGAAGCCACGGGGATAAACAGAGCAGTGTATTGCAGTTTGTGCTGGAAAAATAATAATTTACCTCAACCTATTTTTTTATTTAAGCTTCAAATGTGTAAGCTAAATATGTTAGAGGATTCTGGGATTCTAACCCTCTTCTCCTAGTTTTTTAAATAATTAACCTCTAGTGGCTATTTCTCATTTTCCTCGAACGTCAGCGCACTGGTGCAGTTTGTTAGCCTACTTTCGATTTTTGCAAAAAATGAAAGTAGACTTATGAGATCAACACAGGGCGAAAAATTGTGTGTCTGTCTGTGTGTGTGTATGTGTGTGTGTGAGTCTGTGTGTGTGTGTGTGAGTGTGTGTACTCTGAATGTCTGTCCCCCCCCCCCTATCAATTCGAACACGGTGAAACCGAATTGATCAAAATTTGGTACAGAGGTAGCATTAGCAAAGGGCACCTCAGTGTCATAATTTATATTGCCGCCATCTTTACCAAAACAGAATGGCGGCCACTGAAACGTTCAAAACGTAAAAACAAATTACGGATAAACTAATCATCCGATCTCTACCAAATTTGGTGACAACATACCTTTATATAGGACGCGTCTTTCATCCAACATTCAAGGTCATCGGCCGTACCATTTCAGGATGGCGGCCGTGTGAATTATTCAACCATTTTAATCAATGGCTTAAGACCCACCAATTCCGATTATCGAGCCTAGGGTGGTTTAAGCTATCCTGAAGGTCGTGATCCGTTATTTATTATAATTTAATATTATAATATTATACTGTATGAGTGGCTTAAAAGAGCTGAGCTGTCTGTGTCACACGACAAGATGGCAGCTGTCCTCATGTGCCTGTCTTATATTTCAATAGTTTTAGTATGTTGTATGTGATATACCCTACTGATACAATAATATAAACTTTGTATGAAATTATCTTTAATGAAGATGTACTGCTGTGAAGAAATCGTTTATGTCAAGTCATTATTTGCCAACAGGTTGTATCTAATGCCAGTTAAGAACATCATTATGTTAAGGATAGGATTAGCTCTGGGCTAGCGTGTTAGTCTGTCACGCAGTTGACCGGAGATCGAGTACTGCTGCAGTTAACTTTTTTTTTCTTGAATTCTTTTACAAATGATGTGCACGAGCTCTTTCCACAGATACTGAATAAGATGTCATTTAGCTTAAAGGAGAGGCTAATGTATACACTCGTTTATTAATAAAATCACAGCCTCAGCATCGCACATAAACAGAAGACATTAGGAAAAGGAGAATAGAAGAACTAGATACACGTTGTCATTAACCACAGCCTTCTTATGCCTCTGTACGGTGCTGTCCTCTTGTGGGTTATGTGGGTAATATTGTTCCAAACATACCGCTGTGTAAATACCTGGCCTCCTGAAGAATGGCAATTTTGTAATACTGGTAGTTAAACTATTAGCCACGATCGCGCTCCGATTACCTTTAAACACTGCCAGCTGGATCGCCTCCCTCTTGGCTACTTTAAACTGTCTACTCATTCAACACCCTTAGGCCACTGCCATCGTAGTACATTACGATGGCAGTGCATAGGCGTACAACATTAAGATTAATTCACTGATAGGTCGCAGCACCAACCTACTGTGATCGGCGTGGATTTTTAAAGGGGAAGATACCCAAAACGGAAGATTCTTAACTTAGCAGGCTGGCTTAATATAGAGATTAACGGACGTGAATGCATTACAATAAGTTAGTAGTTTTGTTATTCAATCATCATAAAGTATACAATATTGATTTTGACACTTACTGGCTAATCTCTATATATATATATAAATGAAAGTTTGTCTGTTTTTTTTTTTCTGAAATTCCACGGAAATTTGCGATATTTGTGCGTTTCAGGCTGTTTTATGACGGATGCGCGCAAACATATTTTTTTGTCTGTCTGTCTGTCTGTCTGTCTGTGTGTCTGTGGACAACTTCTACGAGTCCTTATAACTTGAGAACGGCTGGGTGGATCAACGTAAAATTTGATACAGATATCCATCAGAGGCACACTAATCATTGATGTAACTCTTCTCCGTACCTCTCATAAAAGGGGCCCTACCCCCTTAAAATACATGCTAAAATAGGCGTAGAAGGGTGAAACAAAGCTCATTTTCAGCCCCTCAATGTGAGAAACGAAACTCGGGGGCCCTAAAAGGACCCCGAAAACCACATTTTAAGGCCCTAAAACCAACAGTTTTTGAGATATTCCCAAAAAAACTAATTTCACTTAATAAATTAATGAAGGAATGCATGCCGGTAACAATGGCAACAGAATCTCAGAGGTCCATCTATTTCTGTAAGACGCAATACAATTCCATTTATTACCTTACTGTGAAGGTTTGCAAATGGCAATAAGGTTATAACGGATCCAAATTAAGCTGAAATATTCATCAATACATATAATGCGCTTAAGGGGTCAAGGGGTAATCTAGAATTTTTTAACGCGATTTACACGTGCGGGTATGGTCCGGAAGGTCTATTATATCCCTATCCCTATTTTGTTATATTATTATTATTATTATTAGTATTATTCTTTTAATTATTATCATTATTATGGCGTACAACGAAGAGACAAAGCTCATTTTCAAACCCTTGGGGTCAGAAACAAAACTAGGGGCCCCTCAAGAGCCGTAAAGGGTCCCCGAAAACTATATTTTAAGGCTCTAAACCCAACAGTTTCTTAGATATTCCAAGAAAACTAATTTCATTTAATAAACTAATGAAGGAATGCAAGCCACTAACCATGACAACAGTATCTCAAGAGGTGGCATCCAACTTTCCATCTATTTCTGGAATAAGTAATGCCACTCCATTTATTACATTTCTGTGAAAGGTTGCAAATGGAGTACCCTAGATTTTTTTCACACGACTTACACGTGCGATATGTCGTACAGAAGGTCTATTATATCTCCAAACATCAACATTATTTTCAAAAATTCCTGAATAGAAATAGTAGACTGTTTTTTGCTGATTTTAGGAATTTGGGCCATTGGAGGCTAAAAACATTGAATTTTCATGCACCACAAGCCTTTATAATTTATAAAAGGGGTCTTCCTGTAGTTGGGCACTTGACACAACGGTTAGGGTCAGTTCGTATGTGACGTGTATTGCGATTCTTCTACGAAGTTTTCAATTTTATTTTCACGCCAGGAAGAACACGTTAGGTAAATTTAGTTTGAGAGCACATTTTAACTAATAATTTTTCTTTGCCAACAAACAGGTTCCAAGCCCCTAAACATTGCAACAGTAGCTCAATTGATAACATCTGGTTATTAATACCAAAGACCGTTCGAAGAATGGGTACTTCTGCTAGTTATCAATATAAAAGAAAACAAACAATACATTGTGGTAGAGGTGATTGTGTTAGGGATGAGGACAAAGAGTCATAAATATACCCATACATTCAGGAGAAAGTAGGCTATATGTTCTTTGCTGAACATCTTGTTTAGTTCATAATAACAATATTGGATCAATTTGTTTAACAGTCTTCACAAAACCCCGTGGCGTAGCCTCGCGTTAAAACGTTCACTTGGGGAGCTGCAGAAAGTCTGGATATCAAAGGTTTGACAGTGGCTATTCTGAACGAAACTATTCCCCAACATCAACCACGCTCCTTCCAGGTAAATGCCGGGATAGTACGTTATTTCAAGTCCCAGGGCACTTACCCCATTCACGTCTCTAACAATTACAGTTCCACACACTACAGTCGTCACAGCAATATAGGTTATAAACAAGCTCAACACACACCCAACTAAGCGAGGCTGATGACCAAGATCTCCCAAGCCCCTAAAATGAATTAATAACTAACAGATCCACACACTACTACAGTCACCACAGAAACACAAGTTATCAGACAAATCGAACACACACTCAAGTACATGGAGCTTATGATCAAGATATCCCAAGCCCCTAAAATGAATTAACAACATAAGAAATCTTCACAAAGACAATACTCGTAATTGATTAATTTATTAATCATAATTACCAATAAGTTATGCTGTTACTAATGAATCCAATGTGTAATACTCGTTTTGGTCTGTGGACTGGAACGGGGTACACTCAGCTTTGTGAGGCATAACTCAGAAGAGGCGGGTCGATTCCTACCTCAACCACCCTTGAAGTGGTTTTCCGTGGTTTCCCGCTTCTACTCCAGGAAAATATTGGGATGGTACCTAACTTAAGGCCACGGTCGCTTCCTACGAAATCCTACCTCAATTATAAATTAACACATTAGTACAGGCATCACAGTCACGCAGGTTGTCAGACTTATGCTACACATACCTAAGTACATGGGGCTACATGACCTTGATGTCGCCAAGCCCCTAAAGAATTATCAACAACAAGCAATCCTCGTGTTACTGATTCAATATATTTTTTTGTATATATGATCACTTGGCAGTTCATTTTATCCACCCTACCGTGGTGTATGATAGCACGCTTATCTATAACTGTACTCAGAAACCCCTAGGTTCGATTCCTGGCTTGACCAGATATTTAAGATCTGACGCAAGGGCTGCTTACTGGATGCAATAAAGCCTCGTGAGGAAATTTCAATAGCTACTTATTTAAACGAAGTAGCAACCCAAGGCCTTAAAGCCAAAGTGACGTCACACTGGACACGTATACTTCATAATCCAAAGTCTCCTAGCTGAGTGTCAGTCTTCTTTGGAAAAAGGTATGCGTCGCATCTTTCTCTGTGGCCCAATCGCGGGGTTTTTAATCGCCTAAGGCTGCAATTGCTGTAATCAGGAATTACTAGTGTTAGTATTCACTGTGCATGAAATTTAATCTCTAATTCTTACTATTGCATCACAAATCATGCATTAAGGTGGTGTTGTCCTTAATTTGAGGGGCTTGGATATGGTGGTCATTTAGCCCCGTGTATTTGGGTATGCGTGGAATTTTGTCCGATAACGCGTATTATTGTGATGGATGTGTCAGTGTGTGTATTTGTAATAAAGGCGAGGAGGCGGTCGTGTCCTTAAGTTAGGAAACAACCCGGCATTTGCCTTGAGTAGAAGTGGGAAACCGTGGCAAATCACTTCCAGGATGCCTGAGGTAGGAATCGAGCCCGCCATTTCTCAGTTTCACCCCACATGGCAGAATGTACCCCGCTCCAGCCCTCAGACCAGAATTAAATTTCTTGGCAGATCCGGGAATCGAACCCAGACCCTCGGAGCGACAGCCAAGAATGCTAGCCGCTACATCATGAGGTGGTCCATGCATTAGGTAATTTTCCCAAACCCCGGTTTATTTGTTGTGTCCAGTTGTCAATTCGTATTAGGGGCTTGGGACACCTTTGGTCATCAGCCCCGTGTACTTGGGTGTGTGTTGATTTCGTCTGATAACCTGTGTTGCTGTGGTGACTTTAATGCTGTGTGTAACTCTATGTATTGGGGTTGGGATGTGGTAGGTGCTCCAAGTCTTGAAATAAGGTACTATCCCGGTATAGGAGTATCGGGAGACTCCGATCACAAACCACAATTAGGACAGCCGCTGTCAGCGCCGGTATTCGAAGCACCGACTTCAGACTTCCTGTTCCCCATCGCGGTGGTAGATTTCAAGCAAACATTAAAGTTGTAAATGGTATTTGAAGCCTCTCTACGGTAAATGGAAGAAAGAAGCAACGCCCAATTCTATTCCATGGAAACAAGATATTGTCTGCCCGCCAGGAGAAGTCATCTGTGTTTTAACTGCTGATGCTTGCAAACGTACCCCATACCGTGCATTCAAAAATCATCAAGTTGCTAACTTCACTCATTCCCGCCCTTTTCTTTATTTATACTCTATACTCTGCGAATGGGAAAAGTGGAAAGGGGCCTTCAGTAACAGACTACATACTTGAAGCTTGATAAACAAAAGGCACAATGCGGGAGATAGCAGTAACTGACTGTCGATATATTTAGGTCAGGAATAGACAGACCACGCATGCGTACAGCTCAAGCCCCACTCCCCGTCACAGTGTGACGAACTTACTTCTCCTGGTGCACAGACGATACAATTCATATTTCCGTTGACGATGTTTCAGTTAAGGGCTTGGGACATCATGGTAATCATCCCGTGTATTTGGAGTATGAAGAATTTATCTCAGGTTTTACAGTATTATGATTAACTAGCTGAAGTACCCGTGCTTCGCTACGCGTCATAAATACATTAAAATGTGAAGGTGACACTTAAAACAGGGGATAGGCGAGGTGCTGCGCAGAGGGAGATTAAGGATGGAACATTTTGTCCAACTACACCGCTCGGCGTTGACCGTGTTTTATAGCACAAATTTAGGTTTTACTCGCTAACGGTTGCAGATACCTTTCGGATAGAAAATGTAATTTCAAACCTCGCATATGCCATCAAAAGTTTGCTATTTCTTAGCGTTCTCTTTTTATTTGAAATGGAAATATGAAAGTTTGAAACCAAAGGGTGTAGTGACGTCACTAAAATGGTCGCAATTTTAAATAGTGCAAAGTATTGAAATCAAAAGTAACCTATATGTTAACCAGGTAAATAAGCTACTTCCATGTAAAATTCACGTAAATCGGACCAGTGGTACTTGCGAGATTGAGTAATACACAGACACACACCATCTCAATTTTAGCCTCGCATCGCTCCCGTCATAGTCGTATCATATTGTTTTTCAATGAAATGCAGGTTTAACCCCGTTAACACCATTTTAGAACCTGAATACCCAAAAATCCCTCCGTAGTAGACGTTTTCGACACACAACAAACAAACATATCCCCAAAATATCATTCTTCTAACTTTAATAGTTTTGGTTGGTCGATGAGAGCAAGCATCCAAAAATCCTTCCTTAGTGGACGTTTTTCTTCCAGAAAATCACCCCTCTCCATATGCCCCTTAAATTGCATTTATGAAAACACGGTCGAACACCTATTTATTTTATTTATTTATTCATTTGTTTATTTATTTTTAAGCTGATAGATTTCCTCCGAGTTTCAGACTCCTCCCTATGTCGTTTAAGAGATACACGCTCAGTTAGGAATCTTTCAACCCCCACTTTTCATCCCTTTCACCTCATAATATACACTACATCGAAAAACCATTAGACATGTGTCAGCTTATTTTTAATGATTAGTATATGTGCCAAGTATCACATCCCCAAATGAAACCACTCGTGAGATATTGTTATTCAATGGAAAGCACGTTTACCCCCTTAACACCTCTTTAGAACCTGATTATCCAAAACTCTTTCCTTAGTGGTCGATTTCGACATACAACGAACATATCCCCAAAATTTCATGTTTCTAACTTCAATAATTTTGGCTCGGCGATGAAGAGTGAGTGAGTCAGTCAGGACATTTTCTTTCATTTATTTTTGATAATTTCACCCCTCCCTATGAACCCCTTAAATTGGATTTATGAAACAAACGGTCAAACACCTATTTACTTATTTAAAGCTGTTTTCCCCCTGAGTTTGATGAGTGAGTAAGTGAGTCAATCAGTTAGGACACTTTCTTTCCTGTTTTTTTTCCCCAGAATTTCACCCCTCTCCAAGGGCCCCTTAAATTGGATTAATGAAAAAACGTTCGAACACCTATTTACCTGTATTTTAAGCTGTTTTTTCCCACCGAATTTCAAACTTCACGCCTATGTCGTTTCAGAGATACACGCTCCGTCAAGAATCCCTCAACCCCCAATTTTCACCCCATTCACCTCATAATATACACCACATCGATAAACCCTTAGACATATGTCTGATTATTTTTAATGATTAGTTTATATGCCGAATATCACATCCCCAAACAAACAACTCATGAGATATCGTTATTCAATGAAATGCACGTTTACCCCCTTGACACGTCTCTAAATCCCCAATAAACAAAAATCATTCCTTAGTTAACGTTTTCGACATACAGCGAACATCTTCCCAAAATTTCATGTTTCCAACTTTAATAGTTTTCGCTGGGCGTGATGAGTGAGTGAGTCAGACAGGACATTTTCTTTCATTTATTTTACCAGAATTTCACCCCTCCCCATGGGCCCATTAAATTGGATTGATTAAAAAACGCTTGAACACCTATTAACTTATTTCTTAAGCTGTCTTTTTACCCTGAGTCAGTCGGTTAGGACACTTTCTCTCCTTTTTCCCCCCAGAATTTCACCCCACCCCATTGGCCCCTTAAATTAATTTATGAAAAAAACAGTCGAAAACCGATTTACTTACTTTTTAAGCTAATTTTTTTTCGCTGAGTTTCAAATTTCTCGCCTATGTCGTTTAAGAGATAGGCATACACGCTCCATTAGGAATCCTTCAACCCCCACTTTTCAGCCCTTTCACCTCATAATAATACACCATATCGAAAACCGCTTAAACACATGTCTGCGTATTTTTAATGATTAGTTTATATGCCGAGTATCACAACCACAAATGAAACCACTCGTGAGATATTGATATTCAATGAAATGCAGGTTTAACCCCCTTAAGACCCCTTTAGAACCCGAATATCCAAAAAACCTCCCTTAGTGTACGGTTTTGACATACAACGAACATATCCCCGAAATGTCATGTTTCCAACTTCAATATTTTTGGCTGGGCGATGATGAGTGAGTGAATGAGTCAGGACATTTCCTTTCAATTTTTTTATCTTCAGAATTTCACCCCTCCCGATGAACCCCTTCAATTTGATTGAAAAACAAACTGTCGAAAAGCTATTTACTTACTTTAAAGCAGTTTTTTCCTGTGAGTTTGATGAGTGAGTCAGTCAGTCAATCAGTTAGGACACTTTCTTTCCTGTCCCTCCCCCCGAATTTCACCCCTCCCCATGGGCCCCTTAAATTGGATTTATGGAAAAGCGGTCAAACACATATTTACTTATTTTTATGCTGATTTTTTTTTCGCTGAGTTTCAAACTCCTCGCCTATGTCGTTTAAGAAATACACGCTCCGTTAGGAATCTTTTAATCCCCACTTTTCACCCCTTTAACCTCATAAACACATCGAAATACCCTCAGACACGTGTCTTGTTACTGTTTAATGATAAGTTTATATGCCGTGTATCACATCCCCCAATGAAACCAATCGGGAGATATAGTTATTCAATAAAATGCAGGTTTAACCCCCTTAAGACCCCTTTAGAACCTGAATATCCGAAAATCCTCCCTTAGTAGACGGTTTTGACATACAATGAACATATCCCCAAACTGTCATGTTTCTAACTTCAATAATTTTGGCTAGGCGATGATGAGTGAGTAAGTGAGTGAGTCTGGACATTTTCTTTCAATTTTCTTTTTTCAGAAATTCACCCCTCCCCATGAACCCCTTAAATTTGATTTATGAAAAAAAACTGTCGAACAGCTATTTACTTATTTTAAAGCAGTTTTTCCCCCTGAGTTTGATGAGTGAGCCAGTCAGTCAATCAGTTAGGACACTTTCTTTCCTGTTCCCCCCCCCCAGAATTTCATCTCTCCCCATGGGCCCCTTAAATTGGATTTATGAAAAAACTGTCAAACACATATTTACTTCTTTTTTATGTTGATTTTTTTTCGCTGTGTTTCAAACTCCTCGCCTATGTCGTTTAAGAGACACACGCTCCGTTAAGAATCTTTTATTCCCCACTTTTCACCCCTTTCACCTCATAATATACACCACATCGAAAAACCCTCAGACACATGTCTTCTTATTTTTAATGATGAGTTTATATGCCGAGTATCACATCCCCCCATGAAACCAATCGGGAGATATTGCTATTCAATTAAATGCAGGTCTACCCCCTTAACACCCCTTTAGAACCTGAATAGCCAAAATTTCTCTCTTAGTGGGGCATTTGCGGCCCTTGAGGAAGTTGCATACCAGATTTCATTCCAATCCGTTCGGTGGTTTCTGAGATTTCGTGATGAATAAATGAATGAGTGAGTGAGTGAGTGAGTGGTATTTGAAAAATATATAGTAGAAAGAAGATAGTGTCAAGTCTTTGTTGTGCTAAACTCGGTTGACAGTGCTATGTGAGCAGCTGAGTAACTAACGGGATTCCAAGTAAAGATCCTCATTTTCTATACCGGTAGTGCTGAGCGCAATTGGCATCAAGTCGGCCGTGTCTCGACTTGAGCTATGTTGCCATGGAAACTATCTGCCTTGCCATTCCTTCATGAGTATATTTTATGATTTGATTAGCCTGTTTTTGAGTGAAAAAGGGCCAAAATCAGAAGAATGAGAAAGACTATCGAAAATACATGTAGCCAGCGGTTCCTTCTGGGTCCTAAACTATGTGTATGCAAAATATGGTTGAGATTGGTGGAACGGTGTAGATTTGTATACGGAACCAACATATATACATACATACATACAGACTTTCACTTTTATATATTAGATATGATGTGTGAAACTATAATTATTATATTCTAGGATTGGAGTAAGTGCCCTGAGATTTGAAATAACTTTCCAGTTCGGCATTTCCCAGGAGTGAATGTCAACTGCTGAATTCGAATTGACGATCTCCAAACCTGCAGTACCCCAACGCAGACGTAACTTATCGCTGTTAGCTACGCTGCTGGGTGGTGATTTTTCTAATCTGTAATTGGGTATAATTAGGGGTCGTTCAATTGCAAGAACAAGCAGGTTTCAGGCCTGGAAAAAGTTGTACATCTCAGGTCCTCAATCGCACACAGTTCATTGAAGATGGTTTTGAAACCAGGAAAATTACAGGAGTAGCTTTTATCGACCTAACGGCTGCTTATGACACTGTCAATCATTGTGCATTGTTACAGAAGATCTACGAGATAACAAAAGATTATGATTTCACCAAACTTATACAAAGTTTACTTCAAAACAGGAGATTTTATGTGGACTTCCAGGGTCAGCATATTCGATGGAGATGTCAAAGAAATGGCTTACCACAGGGAAGTGTTCCTTCACCAATTATGTTTAATATCAATACCAATGATCAACCACATCAGGCGAACACAAGGAGTTTCCTTTATGCCAATGATCTGGCATTAGCGAGTCAAGGGAATTCTTTTGAAGATGTTCAAGCACACCTGACAGACGCATTGTGCCAGCTGACTACTTATTAAACAATCAACTTCGTCCAAACCCAGCTAAAACGCAACTGTGTGCGTTTCATCTTAAGCACAACCAGGCACGTCGTAAACTGAACATCACATGGCAAGGTATACCGTTAGTAAATACGACCCATCCAAAATATCTGGGAGTTACTCTGGATCGTACTCTGACCTACAAGCAGCATTGCAAGAATACGAGATTGAGGGTGGAAGCCAGAAATAATATCCTTCGCAAGATCACTCACAGGTAGTACGTGGGGCTCTCGACCACAAACCCTGCGAACTACGGCACTATCAACATGTTAAGAGTGCTGCCGAGTATGCGTGCCCTGTTTGGTACAAATCCACCCACGCACATGTAGTTGATAAGGCTCTGAATGAAACGTGTAGGCTTATTACTGGTTGTTAGAAACCTACGCCACTTGCAAAACTGTACCAACTCGCTGGCATAGCGCCGCCAGATATCCGTCGTAAAGTAGCTGCCGATGTGGAGAGAACAAATCAGGCCCATCAGAAAAAACACCCATTACATGGGCACGTTCCAGCAGCCCCAAGGTTGAAGTCCAGAAGAAGCTTCCTCAAGACCTCTTCAGTCCTGGAAACAACTCCGGCTACAGCAAGGAAACAATTGTGGATCTCTCGACTAGAAAATAACTCTGTCTGGCCTCCCCCTTTGGAAACCCTCCCACCTGGGCATGAACAGAATTGGATCGTGCGGAGGGCATTCAATCGACTTCGTTCCGGAGTTAGAAGATCCAGATGTAATTTCCAGAAGTGGCACTTCGCTGTGGATTCTATCAACTGTGATTGCGGAGAACCACAGACCATGAAACACATACTGCAATTGAAGTAGCGAGATTCTGGTCAAGATTAGAGTATTCTTGTAATTCTTTCACTTAATTTTGCTGTAATTCTGATTCGAATATATACAGGGTGTATCTTAATTATACCGACAAAAAATCAGGGACGCTCTGCGTGTTATGTAAAAGACGATGCCACAATCGGATTGGCGGAATTTTTTTTCCCCTCCGAGAAAATGAGGTTACTTTGTTACTTCCGGGCGCGCAATTCAAATCTACGAACTCGCCGTATTTGCTGAGCCAGGCAGCAAGCCGCTGGCCACCGCTGTGCTTCGAGCAAGGGAAGGGAGTGTGATAGAAGGTGACAGAGATATGATGGCGGGCATGTGGCAAGCCGAGGCGATCGAGGAAACTTGCGCATGCCCGCCAGCATATCTCTGTCTCCTTCTATCACACTCCCTTCCCTTGCTCGAAGCATAGCGGTGGCCAGCGGCTTGCTGCCTGGCTCAGCAAATACGGCGAGTTCGTAGATTTGAATTGCGCGCCCGGAAGTAACAAAGTAACCTCATTTTCTCGGAGGGAAAAATTTTCTCCGCCAATCCGATTGCGGCATCGTCTTTTACATAACACACAGAGCGTCCCTGATTTTTTTGTCGATATAATTAAGATACACCCTGTATAGGGGTGGTGATTTTTAGCATTTTGATATGAACATTTAGCATTTTGTATCTTTAAAACATATTCAATTTAGCATTTTATAGCATTTTGGATCAAACATATAGGCCTAATTTGGGTTAGATCCGTTAAACGAGTAATGTCTTATAAAATGGCATTAGTATGACATTAGCATCACATTTGTAAAAGGTTATTAGTGAGATAAAATTGCATGAAATAAATTGTGTATTTATTTTAAATTAATTAGCTTAAAGAAACACAGGAGAAATTTGTTACAGGATAAAGCATTACACAGAAAATATAAAAAGAAATGTATACTCATGTAAAACCAGAATATTACAGATAAAACACACAACATCACGTCAAATCTTGCTTCAATTCCCACCACAGTGGGCAAGTGTATGCAAGTTCCTGAACCGTTAACTTAGGTGAATGAAATCTGTTTTATACACATTTTCGGTTTCACCATCTCGTTGACTTGACCTACGCGAAGGGAATGAAAACGACGGTCAGTCAACGGTGTGCAGCAAGGATTACTTTCCACATTCCAGACCGGTGATCAAGCCGTAATAAACATTTCAAGGGTGTACAAACTCCTCACTTGAAGTCATTTTGGTATAATTTTCGCATTTTGAGTCAATTTTGCACTTTGTCGCTTTCTGAAAACATATTGAAAAGTGGTTTACAGGTCGTGAAAAGTGAAAATACAATAGTGCAAGGCATTATGAGCATTTCTCGCTTTATCGCATTTGCGAAAGAACACCACCCCTAGGTACAATAATAAAAGTGTATGGAATTTAAATCATGAATCACACGTCCTTAGACCACTTTGTGGCGTAGTGGCTAGCATTTTTTGCTGTTACCCCTGAATCCAGATCCTATTTTGCCACGAGGGCTAGAATAGGATTTATTAAATGTGTGTTTGATTCCCACCCCTGCCATTCTATAGTGGTTTTCCTTCATCTCCCACTTTTAGCCTACTCGAAACAAATGACAAGGTAGTTTCCAATTTAGGACCACGGACGCCTCCTGCCCAATATTTGCCAAAATTACGAATCAAATAAAACACACTAGTACAGTCATAATAATGACACAGGTTATAATACATTTCACACACACACAAGTACACGGGATTAAATTGGCCTCAATGTCGCAAGGTTCTAAATCACTTTATGACAACTTTCACACCCGTTGTCTTTACATCCTTGGTCCCATCGTGTGTGCTGCCTTTTTCATAAATTAATTGTTGTAAATTCCTTCTAGTGTCTTGGGATATCTTGGTCGTCAGCCCCGTCATAAATTACACTTGAATTGAATACTGGCTCGTGTACTCGGCTAGTGAAGGTAGCAGTATTGTACCTTTGCTGCAGTCCTCGGATGAAATATATGGCTGCTACGTACTGTACATTTCAAATGTACCACATTCAACCCCACTATTTATGACCAGGTGAGGTCCATTAATTCCGCGGGAGCATTCTCCTTTACGACACAGGTACAACGGAGCCAAGAACACAGACAAAGAGAAATGGAATATTGTTGTGCATAAGACAGTGTCCCTTACTGGTAGAGCCATTGAACTATGATAGCGATATGAATATCCTTCGCTTTCCACCAAAAACTGTGCACATTTAAGCAAATATGTTTTGTGTGAAAACCTGCCAGATATATCTCATCATGATTCTTTTTACCGCTTATCCTCCCAGTTCGGCTTTACCCACAGACTCTGTGAGTGATCATTTCAGTGCATTAGTAGTCAGAGAAATATCGACCTTCCTGACAACACGTGTTAGTTGGGCTGCATAAAACAATATTATGAGGGGCAGCTAATTGGCCTGGTATATATTATTTCCTTTTTTTAACTTAAGTTATTTTGTTTTACTTCGCCTGCTTAATTATTTCCTGTTTCGTTTAATGAAGACTTTGAGCCAGCGGAATTTACTGTAGGAGATTAAAATTCCCCTCGACCCGGCTGGGAATCAAAGCCAGGACCCATCGGTCCAATGCCTAGCATGCGAAGCCGGACAGCACTCAGACTTTGGAACAGGAGTCCTAGTTTTCGCCTACTTCACAGACTGCGGCTAGGATATTAACCTACATACGTACAGTTCATTTACCCATCCATGCAGTGAGTGCGTCAGACGCTTGTGTTAGTGACGCTGGCTGGTCTAGGAAACTCTGCCAACTAAGGCATGTCGAACACTGCGTTGTATGTCGCGCCAATTTACTTCTGCTTCAATGAGTTACTGCAGCAGTGACACTGAACTAATAAAGCCTTCGGAAACAACTGAAGGAATAGCTTTAATAACATTATATAGCCTACCGGTACCTTCAGTGTTCAATGTACTTGAATGCTGTCATATAAGCTTAGGTCTACTTTCTAATGCGTACACATTTGGACACGAGCATTGAGCTGACTCGCAATCCAACGTTAAGTTCTTGGAATTTGCGCCACCTATGACTTCGTTATCAATTATCAATAATTATGTGCATACGATCGTGCGCAATGAGGGGATGAGAGGTGAGGGGGGCACGTCCCCCAACTAATTGATATTGTCCAAGACACACCGTCGCTTCCAACATTGTATATAAGTAAAGTTTTGAAGCCATTCTTTCAGTGTTGCCTGTACAAACTGTCAATTGTAACTCTTCAGTCGGTCAACACAAATTTGCCCAATATGACAGTGTGGGGATAAAATGTATTTATTATAAATAAATAAACACTCCTGGAAAAATTACATGTACTAGTTATGTGTATTGTTTCTTTAATATTGTAGGGTACCTGAGAGGGTAGCCTCTACAAAGTGTATTAAAAGGGGGATGGAAGGAGAGTAGCTGAAGGCTGCTAGGGACTCTAGTGTGAAAAGAAGTGGATTGGAAGGGTTCGGGCGTGAGTGCAGATCGAGGGGTTAACACCCAAGAGTACAAGCTGCGGGGGTGGTCCTAAGGGATGGCTACAAGGGGTAATCTATTAGGTGATGGCAGGAGCAGCTAAGCGACTGCCTGGATTCCTGCTGATGTTAGTAGACTGGCCGTGCTCCTAATGAGTGTCGCGCACTTAAGCAATGTAAGGTGATGCCTATGGCTGACTACAGCAACAAATAGTCAATTAACTAATTACCAATATGGATCCTACTGGGAAATTAAATAAGGGGTAGGCTCTTATTAATTAACTAAATAAATGAATTGAAAGACCAGTTAGCTTAAGGATTCTACTTTTTAATTCATACTCCCAAAGTGGAGTATAAGAAAATAGTGCAGAGCGAATACTCGTGATCTTCACAATAATGGGGGATGTTTTACGTGTAGGTGTTACAATTTGTGTAGGCCCACTAGACACTTACCTATCTGGAGATGGCAGCTACAAGAAGCGTCTTAGCACCTGAAGCACTTGTGAAAGACTGACCCCGTCTCACCTCTCCTTCAGTGCTTCATAGAATCCGCCTGCCGAGATAGCATTAGTTGGCATTAGTTGCGGATTCTATAGGATGTGAGCTGCTTGCCCTGGATCATCGGAGGTCGTCTCTATGCACTAGGCCAGGTCTTGGTGTTAGCTTATGCGACGTATGCCGCAGGTATCCATGTGTAATTAGTTGTATAATTTATAGTTGTAGTTTGTAGTTAATTTATATGTATAGATAAGGGATGGGAATGCATCCCTCGGATGCAACAACTCCTTCGCCGGAACTAGTCATCGACCTCGATGACTGGACGAGACTAGACCGTAGGGGTAGTTGTTGTAGCATAGAGGGGTATAGGAACATCTTCTTCTTTCTTGATATCTTGTTTCTTCTTTTCTTCTCTTCTGTTCTTCTTTTGATTTTTGAAATATTGTTGCCCAGAATGTGGGGTCGTCGTTGGGGGTATGGGATGATCCCCGTGTGGGGTGGGTAACAGAAATGAAGATGTTGGATGTGGAGTATCGTGTTTTATGTGATATAAGAGTATGTGGATGCCAGCGTGCAGTGCCTAGTGCATAGTTTCTTGGAGAGACGTTTGCGTCAGCGTTAGGTTCGTGCCTAGTGAGCAAGTGTATGTGTTGATGTGTGAGGGGGAGGAAACAATATTGTTACATAGTTAATTTTATCATGACACAAGTAGTGAACAAAAAATAAGAAATACATAAAGCTGTAAAATCCATGTGACAACAATAACCCTGGCGAACATCCGTATCATTAAATGGTAACATCAGTCATTAATACAATTATTTGGAGTTATTGTCTCCATTAAACATCATTATCCTTACTGTGTACATTATGAGTATTAATCATTATCATCATTAATATATATAAGGACCACAAGTATTATTATGAACCAGCTCAAGGGGAAAAAACAGCTGCAGGGCCTAGCTTACCCTTTGTTTATGTACCCATATTTGCTGAAAAAGTGCCCTTGAGTGGCTATAAAATATACATAAAGAAATATATGAAAAGAGTAGAAAGAATAGGGGTAAAGAAAAATGAGTGCCTCGGTGTTTTCGTTAAGGGGGTAAGAAAAAATAGTTTTATTGTGCGGGGGGAAAAGGAGGCACCCTTACAACTGGGAATTTAGAAGGATTGAAAGGGAAAAAAGAGAGAAAAAAATACATGGCGCGCTATAATTATCAAAAATACCAAAAAACAACAAAACAAATAAATAACCTTTCACTCTGGGTCTCTTTATATCATACTCTCTCTCTTTCTCATAAACAAAAACAAATAAATAAACCTTCACTCTGGTTCTCTTTGTCTCATATTCTCTCTCTTTCTCATACTCGCACTCTTTCTCTGCTTCGTACCAATGCCGTAGCATCCACCTTATACCTAACAATGGAATACCGTACCTGTGCACATTTTCTACTTACGTCTAGATTTCCCTATAGTATTAGCGCTAAAACCTACGATATATGATATTATGGTCAAAAAATTATAAAACCTATCTATATGTATGGATCGCCTCCTGTGGGCAGACGGTCCATCTTGACGGGGAAGGTTGACTCTTACAGGGGTGGAGTTCAACCCTCTCTGCCGGATTGCGCCTCTCATTTATAGGCGTGACTATGTACCATGGGGATCCGCCCCGCGGTGGAGTATATCCCACAGGCATATCTCCCCCGTGGTGCGGATGGATCAGCTGTAAGAGAATGCATGTCGTAGTGTAGAGGGGAAAGTGTGTATTGGCCCAGGGGATGAAGACGTGTGTGGAAATGGTCAAACTAATTATAAAGGGCTATATACAGTGGCGCCACCTGTGGGAAAGAAAAGAAAACATTGTTTTTATTTTTGTTATGTGTTGATGGGGTGTTTTACCCCTGTCGTCGTCCGGGCGGTTGTTGGTTCTGGACCTAGACCTGGAGGGTATAAGAAAAGAACACGCATTATCAACTTTCATTAAAATATGTATCATATTCGTATATTAAAACCCTGGAGAGCACCCATTGTGGCGTGACTCTCCCTGCATACATAAATTAAGAACCATACCCATCGAGCACCCTGTATGGGAAATGGGTGTTCCATTCATGATGTCGTACCTTCAAGTGAAGGACACTCACGTGAACGGTATAGACCGTTCTATGCGGGCTTACGCCTCTGCGTAAGACCGCAGTCGGCAAATTATATATATTGCCGTCCAGGCAATCTCAATGTGTACCCCTCCCTGGGGCACGACCAAAGTAATCAACGGTGATCGTACTCTCTTTGTGTTTCTTCATTCTTTATTCATTATACCTATGTCTTCGTGTTTCGTTCTTCTTTGTGCATTATTTCATACGTCTTCGTGTTTCTTTATTCTTTATTCATGATTTCATATACCTTCGTGTTTCTTTATTCCTTAATCATTATTTCATACGTTTTCGTGTTTCTTTATTCTTATTCATTATGTTCCTATGTCTTCGTGCTTCTTTATTCTTATTCATGATTGCATATACCTTTGTGTTTCTTTATTCCTTAATCTTTATTTCATATGTCTTTGTGTTTCTTCATTCTTTATTCATTATCCACCTGTGTGTGTGTGTACAGGACTTGCTCCCGCTATGAAGCTATTACGTGTTCTTACATACTAAAGTGTGTCGTAAATTGCAAATCGTAGGTGATACTCTCCGGGGGCATGGACAGAGGAGATCATCGGTGCCACATACCTCGGCCCGGGAGATCATATATTCATTATTTCATTATTTCATTTCATTATTTCATTACTCTATTATTTCATTATTCCATTAATTCATTATTCCATTTCATTATTACATTATTTCATTATTTCATTTCATTATCACGTTATTTAATTATTTCACTCGTCGTGTTTCTTTATTCTTATGCACTATTTACCTGTGTTCGTGAATAGGATTTGCCTCCGCTATGAAGCTGTTACTTAACCTTACATGCTAACTAACGTCAAGTAAAAGGGGGTCGTCTTGGGAAGGAGGATCTATCCTGCCCGATGCGAGGGTAGTCAATCCCCTCACCGAACTATCAAGCCTCCATCCGCAGGTATAGCTTAGACGACGACGTTAGGGCAAAAAGATGGGTATAACGGGCCCCGCGCTGCGGGAGACAGGCTAGGTACATCCTCGAGCCCGAGCGCTTGCCCACCCTAACACGTCACCGCTATGACCTCCCGTCGTTCGTCAACGTATAGGTCATGTCATGTCAGGGCAAGAGCTATGTTGTCCCTTTGTCGATGGCAACTGAAACCATCTACCAATGTGCAAAAAAAAATGTGGTCACTCTCATAACCTTTATCAGGTGCGTATACCAAATGGGTACAGTGTATAGTGAGCAATGTTTGTATGGGGACCAAGGTGTACTTTTGTTACAAGGGTCCGGGGGGGGGATGTGGCACAGTGCGCAAACGTTGCGCCTAGCAAGCGGACTCCCAGCCAATGCAGTGCATTTCATTCATTTTTGGTCACAGGTAGTAGGTGTGATCGGGATGAGGAAGGTATCACCCATGTTATAAGGAATGTTGACATGTTATAAATTGTTATTTCAAGGCAATAGGACGGCTAGAATCGGAGGGTGCATGTGGTGCTGGTAGGATGTAGGAAGTCGTTAGATAGTGAGGAACATCTTACTGGAGAGGTGTTAGTTATCTTCATGCAGGAATAAAATATTACATGCGGGTGAAAAATGTAAATAAATATATCAATAACACCATTGTTAGCAGGGGAATGTTTTTATAACCCACTGTTGGCTTTTATTTCCGCAGTGTTTCATCTTAACACTTAGCTAAGAGAGATTTAGCTTGGTGCACACATTTGGTAAAGCATGAATACCAAGTGCGATGGACAGGGTAATGGGGGAAACGTGTAATATGTATCAGTGTGTTCTCTGCGTTAAAAAAAGTGGGGGGTTTGGGCGTTGACCGGGTGTCAACGTTTGATCACGTCTATCTCTGCTGTCGGTGGTGTATAAGAAACCACCTGCGCTTATACACTAAAATTTATATACTAAAACTGGTCATTTTGCTATTAATTATTAAGTAATTCCTTACTCTATAAACACTTATTATTATTAATGGGCAATGGTATAGGGAATTTAAGAATTGATCGTCCTAACCAGCTAGTGGCATGCTGCGGTCAGCGTCCTGTCAAACTATAAAAATGAGTAATATAAAGGCGGGCTGGAGTTATATGTAACCAATTCCGATACCAAATATAGTATGTTTAGTGTGAATATTCTCTCTCTATGGTGTTCTTCCGTTATCGGCACTGCCGATTGCACTGTGTATTGAAAGGCATTTATGGGGGAGTGTATGCTACATCTCTATGTGCCGGGTTGGTCTTAATAAATCGTATTATCTATGCATAAGGCATGTAAAATGTCGTCTCTGCAGTTCCGAGTGAGTATTGCTCTCCCTGGGCTAAATTCACCATGGAGGAAAGGGGGGGGGGGGTAGATAGTGTTTAAAACTATCATCCGTCGCTATGTGGATGTCTAGAGGGAATAAAAGCATGTTTAACCATCTTAATTTGGGGGGTGAATATAAATGCGATCCCTGTTGCAATGGGGAAGAAAAAGTCCCAAAAATGTAAGTGTGTGAGCCAATCATCGGTGGGGGGAGGGCGATTGTGTTGGGGCATATAGTTGGACCATTGTATCGACCGATCCTGCTCGATCCTGACCGTACTAAATCGGTATTATTAAATTAGGTATGCTTTGAAATAAAAATAACAGTTGACGCGGATGTCCCTCTAGGGACGTGGATGGGGGAACGCGCGTGTTTTCCGCTATCGGAAGGCGTGTTTTGTATAATGGTGTAGGGAAGTTTAAGTATTGTCTGTAAAATGATCAAAAATATAACGGGAATAGCGGACGTAAGCGCTCAGTGTGTGGCATGGAAAACAATGGCATTTTGTCGTGACAAAGATATTCACCGTGTTAGGGAAGGGGTATGTGAGGATATGAGTTCCATTATAAGGGTTGGGTTCACCCTATATGCAGTGTTGGTGGACTTAAACATGTGTCGGCGGCGGGATGGCATTTGAATCTCGAGCGTGGACGTGACCGGACGGTCTATGAAAATATAATGGCTGCTCGGCTCGGGTATCACCGAGGAGGAGTGACGGCTGCGATAAGACGTCAGTGCGGAACGTGATATAACGCTTATCGGTGGGCGTGTAGCAAGTGAATACGCGGCGCTAATTGGTGACCGCGCACTCTGGGGGATTGGCGACTCTCGCGCGAAGCCGATTGGATAAGAGCGCTGGGAGTGTGTGTAAACATCGCGGGTTTGTGGACAAGCGGTGACTTAAATGTCAAAGCGCACGTGTGGTCTAAGTACACGCTTGATGGGACGCGTACGTGAATGTGTCATGCGCTGTATCCTGCTGATGACATTACTTGGGTGTGGGGGAATGAATGCGCGTAATTATAATGAAAAATTAAAGAATTTCCCTCTCGGGGGAAATATCATTAGGCCTAAGCTGTCATCACCTCGTGTTCAAATGGTGTATTACTATGAAAAACTCTGTCTATCGCCCGTATTGTATTGGTAGCGTACTGAAAATGTATTTAAGGGCATGTTGAAGCTCGTCGCGTCTCTATGCGCGGGTGACATGTTGTGGTCAGTGTGTAGGAAACATGTTTCCGTGGTCTAATCCCACTTACTTCGGGAAAATGAAAAAATGTTATTTAACTGTTTAATAATGCTTTTCGTGGAGTGTACTGTATGTCGCTTCTTCCCTACTGTCTGTATATTAGCACAACGGGCTAAAGTTATTGGATAACCTGCATAATGGAAGTGAGAACTGTGATTTGTATGCCTGTAAATCCATGTGTCGATGTACACATGATATATTCCTAATGTGTATAAGTTGTTCGTGTTTCCAAATGCATACTTAGTGTTCTGAAGGAATAAAATCATTGGGCCTTCATTTACCGTATCCTATTTAAAAATTTGGCGTTTTCTGCGTCCATGATGCATATTTATCCTACATTGTATTTGGGAAAAGACTCTTTGACGTGTGACACGATACTATTCCACAAAACATAGGATACTCATGGACCATAGACGTAGTTGTTGCCTGAATCTATATATATCTGGCTGGATATTTATCCCAAACCTCTTTTGGGGGCAAGATTGTTTTAATGTAAAAATTTACAGTTCTTTACACCCACAAGATTGTAGAATACTTATGAGCCAGAATGCAACGCATATATACATAGAGTGATATGTATATAGGTTGGAATTAGTGCTTAATAGAGAAATGCGAAGTGAGATTTGGCCAACTAATGATTGTAGTTACAAATTTGTGTGATGAATGGGTGTAAAGTATCGAGGGGCATCTATAGAAGGACTTGTGGTCCCATAGTAGCCTTGTGGCTTGCTTAAGTTATTCCGTTAAGTGATTATTGACTATAATTTCGTCGCATGGCAGACGATGACCAACAGTTCATAATTCAGCATCGGGATGATGAAAATGGATCCCTGAGCGGCCAGTAAAGAGGTATAGCCCCACACAAGTGGATCTTTCACCACAAGGCCTAGCCTCGTAGGCTAAGGATGAATGATAGAATTTAAATCGTAAATGTAGTCCCTAATTCGTTGGTTAAGTATGATGACGCTTCGTTGGAGAACTGTTTTTACTGTCTGTCCCTGTGACGGTATGGTGTGGTTAATACCACCGTTGAATTACAAGAAAAGTTAAAGATCCCCTGTGAGGAGAGAAAAAAAAGTATATAAAATGGAGTGTATAAGAACTGCAATAGGGCCGGATGTGTCCGCCTAGTATTGGCCTCCCTGCTTCTCGTAAGCCGAGATGCTGTGTGCGCAATCCTCGCTTCCGGCATCGTGTATGGAGCGCGTATCACTGTCTATGAGCAGTTTGCCGTATTGAGTGTGAGAAGTGATTGATATGTATTAAAGAATGTAGCCTGGATTACAGTGCATGGGAAATGTAATCTACGTAAGTATAAGTTATCCCTATTCCAAGTGTCTCCTAATTGTTTGTTCAGATGACCTATAGAGTCTGATACTCTGACGGTATGATAACCTGTGTAATTGTACCAAATTCTGCTGGCCGTAGTGGTAGTAACCAACCTGTGTAATAGTGAGATTGTGTACGGAATTGTATCGAATGTCGCTACACTATGTCATTAGTGTTAATACGCCTTGGCCTGTAGGGAAGGCCGCTAACCTGTGTTATTGTACGAATACATCTTTGCAGTTGCGGATGGCCGCTAACCTGTGTTATTGTACTACTATGTCTGTGCCTTTGCGAAAGGCCGCTAATCTGTGTTATTGTACGATATTTCGTTGCATTAGCGAAAGGCCGCTAACCTGTGTTGTTGTACCGCGTATGGTAACTTATGTATGGCCGGTGTATGGTATAAATCTTATCAAAATATTATGGTAATAAGCGAAAGTGCTTTTAAAGAAAGGCATGATCTCTTCTGAGATGGATGTGCTTTCGCGAGTTGTGAACCCGTGGGCTTGTGCGGATAGAATGTCTGCGCATCCTACCTTCTCTTGTAATAACTCTATTGTATACTGCTCGAGTCTAAGCTGCGTGAACCTGAGAGGAATGTGCATCGCGGACTATGAGAAATGGTGTTGACGAGTGATGAGGTTTCTCGGTCCGTGCATAGTACCGAACCAAATACATTGGTCGGTGACTCACTGACTTATTCGTAACACCACACTGGTTTCAGAAAACACCCTATGTTAGCAGTATCGGAATAGACGAGAATGTCAGGTAACACGGCGGGCTGTCGACAGGCTTCTCAATTCTCGCCTGCTCCTACTCTGCCTCTGCCCTTCATCCCGCAAGTTCACAGAGCTTGGAACCGAGCAGTACCTATCGCCATAAACTAAGAAGTATCTGTGGTGATACAGTAGTGTGTTAGTAATCGTGGTCCTAAGGAAATGTAATCTTCAATCGGTCAACTCACGGGTGTATAGACCATTCTGATTTCTGTAATGTCATAAGTATATAGGTATCGTGTGGAGGATTCGTATGCCCTGTATCCTATTGTAAGGGACTGAATCTATTGTCGGTCAACGAAAGGACCTGGACTGTGTGTAAAAATGTTCGTTGTTCATGCTCCTCGTCTAACTAAAATGTGCTTAGTATGGTATATGTAGGCACTGACTCTAAGTAAGTCTTGCCGCGTTCTTACGCGTGGCCTTCACGTGAATGTACTAGAGCACGCCTGGCTATGCAAGCATGGTCGTTGGCACGTGTCGCGCCAGGTCTGTCTGTCGCTATGGATATGTTACTTGCTGACTCAATGCGCTGTGCTGGCAAAGTGTATCCGGTGGCGTGTAATTGACCTATGTTATCAGCTGCTATAGAGACATGTATTACATTGTTCCGACCTTTCTTAAACTAGTGTGTGCGAACAGAATTCATTATGATAGAAAGACATGAGACATAATAAATATAACATGGTACACATGATTATATTGGTTATAACTAAACATGCAATCTTATAACTAGGACTCGTGTCTGTGGACTGTGGGGAACTGTCGGTGACCGATGGTCGTGAGCATGGCTACCAGATGCCATAGCGCGTAGGGTGCTTGCTCGACTCGTATGGTGGTATGTGTGGTAGAAATATATTTTAACGCCTTATAGGGTGATTTAACGTTTTTGTTTCGTGGCTCTGGGGACTGGGTAAACGTGGAGTTACGTGTAGCTGCTGCAGGCGCAGCGTGCCTCGACATGTCTTGCCCTCTAATTATTCATAAATGGTGTGTTTTAAAATAAAAATTGGCTTTGGATTCTCGTTATGTGTGCTCCAATGCCAAGCCATAAGTCGTATCTTACTGTGAGGCGTATCTCCTCTGCCCACGGATAGCTAAAGCAACTTTAGCGCCTGGGATCCACTCAGGGGCTGTATCCTGTTTACAGGGCGTTTTTAAGAGTGTAATTTTGGGCTTGAGCCGGTGTGGCTCCACTGGGGGTATACATGGTATATGCCTGTACACTAGTACGACTTTTCGGCGTGCCTTAGGACCATTGCTGGCCGGAATAGGTGCTAAGGTCCTAGGGTATAATGGAAGCGTGGGGATGGAAATGCTATTACGTGGCGGGGGAAATGTGTTCACGTGTGCACCGTTGCTAATGGCGGGCTGCGTGTGTGGCATGGCCACGGCGGTCCCCTTCCTAATAGGAGTGGGCCGTAGGGGAATGGTCCTGTTGGCCATTCTTGGTGAAATGTCTGTACTAACCGCTTCCACTGGGGTAGGTTGATGTGTTAATAATTCAAACGAAAGAAAGTGTGCTTGGAGGTGACGGAAATATCGCCCAAATTCGGCGTGTTGCAGGGTAATTGCCCTGGCCTGTTCCGCCAGTTTCGTGTTCGCCGTATTTACCCTAAGGTGTTCTACTTGAAGATTAAAATGTTGTTTATGAAGGGCCTCGTGGAGTAAGTGGAGTTTACCCTGTGTACGGCTAAATTGTTGCCTGATGGCTGGGATGGGGCCCCCTAATAACATACCTATGTCCCTTTTTGTGGGATAGGGCTCCCAGAATCCTATTATATTGGGCATGCAGTATTTCCTGCAGGCGGCTCAGGTAATCCTGTTTGTCCCGTAAGGATTTGTGCCATGCAATTAAGTTTTGCAAGGCGTCTATGCGCTGTAATGTATGTAGGCGGAGGAGGGATGCCATGCTGAATGTAGCACTACAATAGGCTTTTGGTCGTGTAAAGGTGTTTTCTATCTCAGTGTATGTAACTACTTGCCTCGCGAGTAGGTAAATATCGACGGAGGTGTCTGGGCAAGTGAGTCTGCGGGAAATATCTTCCCTAATTGTTTGGTATCTCCCCTATTCTACGGGGTTGAAAAATGAAATGTTAATCTATCAAAGCCTTTCAAGGTACCGGGGACCAAACTGGGTGAGCAACCAAATAATGTGGACCCTATGGACTATATGGGGTGAGCGTAGCGAATTTGGGGGTCGTGAATGGCTGATTATTATTTACGGGTGGCGTTATGTAATGTAATCTCTATTAGGGCGGGCATGGGTGGGCAAAAAAATATTACTGGACTCGTACTTCAAAAAATTTTCCCAATTTTGGGTGGCGTTCGATGGCTAGTAAGAGGTTAAGTTTAGGGATCTTTTCCGCAGAAGTACGTTGTATGTACTCCTTTAGGCGTTGTCTTATGACAAAGTCGCGGTACCTAGTGCCTACACCATTTGTAGGGTACCTGAGAGGGTAGCCTCTACAAAGTGTATTAAAAGGGGGATGGAAGGAGAGTAGCTGAAGGCTGCTAGGGACTCTAGTGTAAAAAGAAGTGGATTGGAAGGGTTCGGGCGTGAGTGCAGCTCGAGGGGTTAACACCCAAGAGTACAAGCTGCGGGGGTGGTCCTAAGGGATGGCTACAAGGGATAATCTATTAGGTGATGGCAGGAGCAGCTAAGCGACTGCCTGGATTCCTGCTGATGTTAGTAGACTGGCCGTGCTCCTAATGAGTGTCGCGCACGTAAGCAATGTAAGGTGATGCCTATGGCTGACTACAGCAACAAATAGTCAATTAACAAATTACCAATATGGATCCTACCGGGAAATTAAATAAGGGGTATGCTCTTATTAATTAACTAAATAAATGAATTGAAAGACCAGTTAGCTTAAGGATTCTACTTTTTAATTCATACTCCCAAAGTGGAGTATAAGAAAATAGTGCAGAGCGAATACTCGTGATCTTCACAATAATGGGGGATGTTTTACGTGTAGGTGTTACAATTTGTGTAGGCCCACTAGACACTTACCTATCTGGAGATGGCAGCTACAAGAAGCGTCTTAGCACCTGAAGCACTTGTGAAAGACTGACCCCGTCTCACCTCTCCTTCAGTGCTTTATAGAATCCGCCTGCCAAGTTAGCATTAGTTGGCATTAGTTGCGGATTCTATAGGATGTGAGGTGCTTGCCCTGGGTCATCGGAGGTCGTCTCAATGCACTAGGCCTGGTCTTGGTGTTAGCTTATGCGACGTATGCCGCAGGTATCCATGTGTAATTAGTTGTATAATTTATAGTTGTAGTTTGTAGTTAATTTATATGTATAGATAAGGGATGGGAATGCATCCCTCGGATGCAACAATATACCGGGTGATTCAGTAGCCCCTTCCAATATCGTTTGCTGCAACCCAACTAACGCGTGTTGTCATCAATATGGCTACAGGGAAAAGTAGTGTTCAATATTGGTTGGGGGATGTGCTTGCAGTGCATTAGTACCCTACGGGATGCAGGTAGGTAAGTATCGACCTTCCTGACAATACGCGTTAGTTGGGTTGCAGCAAATGATATTGGGAGGGGCTGATGAATCTCCCTGTTTAACCTTTGTACTCCCGCCCAGTCATATTGCACAAATTTGTGTTACAACTGATATTTTGAGTCTCAGTACTCAATGTTGTATTAAGTTTCTTCTTTGTCAGAGAATTGAATTGGAATTGGTTTAGAATTTATCAGTAGAAGAACTGCTATTGAGGTTAATTAGCCCCTTCATATAGCGTATTCATTGTTATGCTTTAAGACAAAGTAAGAAATAAACTAAAACCTATTTTAACAAGTAATAAATTAAAATAGGAATTACACTTAGCAAACGGGAAGAGTAAGAAACGTATACCTTAACATGTCATAAACAAAACGTAATAATAAAATACCGGTATGTAAATAAATAAACTTCTGCCATGTGGATCTTTACATTATATTGTTTAAACAAATTATAACGTATTAAAAGGACTGTAATTCTAATATGAATTATGATGCACTCTAGCATTAACACAAAATAATATCCTCGTAGTTGTTGTTGTTGTTGTTGTTGTTATTTTTGTTGTTGTTGTTATTGGACATCGTGGTAATCTAGCACCATGTTCTTGGAGGTGTGTAGAATTTTGTCTGACGACCTATTTTATTGTTATGGCTGCTTTAATGTGTGAAGGCCTATTTGTAATTCAGAAGAAGATTGGGAAGGAAGCGACCGTGGCCTTAAGTTAGGAACCATCCCGGCATTCGCCTGGAGTAGAAGTGGGAAACCACTAGGACAGCTGAGGTTTTGCCTCACGAGGCTGAGTGTATCCCGTTCCAGTCCTCATACCAGTTATACATTTCTAAGTAGGACCAGGAATCAAACCCGGACCTCAGGTGTAGTAGCCGAGAATGCTAACCACTACTCCACGAGGTGGGAGTAATTTGGGAAGGAAGGAAGTTTAAAGTTTTAAGGGGCTAGAGATCTTTAATTATAAGCCCCGGGACATCCTTTTAGAACCAGAACCACGGGGCGAGACATTTCACCTCTAAAATCTCACATGTATTATCCGGAAATCGAACCCGATCCGCCTTGGTGAGAGACAAGCAGCTTGAAGCCTGACCCGATATAGCGTAATTTAATTTTACGTTGACTGGTATTACCTCCTGAATCTGCCATATCATTCTGCCGTGGCCACATCATCTAAAACTTTGAAGTGAGCTCTTCGCGGGCGTGAACCATAGTGGTACAAACGATAAAGGCCCATAGTAAAAATGCAGTAGATTCTGAATTGAATCCTAAGAGTGGTTTCATATCCTAGGGGGCGAAGGCGACTTGACTTGATTCAAGTATTCAAAAAGAAGCTTGTAGTTTTATGTGACCGTTAATGTCGCGATCATGAGCCTCGGGACCTCCATTTTTACATGGAATCCGATCTACAGAACGCGATATCTCACTTTAAAAATCTCACATGCAATCGTACCCAGTCCACTTTGGTGGGAGGCAAGCAGATGAACACTGCACCATCCCCCCTCCCTCCCGTTTAAGTATTGACAATGACAAGGGATCACTCAATAGGCATCCTGAACCAGAGTTTGTATGCGGAGGGATGACCAGTTTTCTTCTGCTTATCCCCCTGCTTCATACTGGTTCCCATTTGCTGTCAGGGGGCTGGAAGACTGGGTGCCAAACCGCATCAAGACTTTTAATCTTGGTAGAACCAAGAATTGAATCCGGGACCTTATAAGTGCTGGCCAATAACGCTAGCGATTCATGAGATGATCTTTCAAATTGTACTCTACATAGCCTACTATTTCTAAGGATGTTTGAAACTCTTGACCCAATCTTTTACAAATATTGAACGCTTCATCTACTTATCTGTTGTTTTTGTTAGTTCATTTTAGGGGCTTGAAACATCTTCGTCATCAGCCCTGTATACTTGGGTGTGTGTTCCATTTGTCTGATAACGTGTGACTTCGTGGTGATTGTAGTAGTTTGTGGAACTGTAGTTATTAGGGTAGGGAGAATGGCTAGGTGCCTCAGGACTTGTAACAAGGTACTATCATGGCAATTGCCTGGAGAGAGTGTGGAAAGCCCACAGCCGGGATAGCCGCTGTCAGTATAGGGATTCGAACCTCTGATCTCAGGACTTGCTACAGCTCCGCTACGCGGTCATGGTGAACGCGCACGACATCTACTGACCTATGGCATGCTTTGGACTGTGAGACTCAAATCAATACACAGAAACCTTTAGAGACATTTACAGCAAGAACTGAATCTGGAACAAATGTCAATGGCATTAATGTTATATCGTAGTGGCTCTCGGAAATACTTATATTAAAAGCGTTGTGCGCAAAAAAGAAACAAAATTCCCTTAGGAAAGTATGCATGTCTAGTTTTGTTTAACTTTTGATATTGACCACCCCGTGGTGTAGTGGCTTGCATTCTTGGTGGTCACCTCTGAGAACTGGGTTCGATTCCCAGCTCTGCCAAGGAATTTAATACTAGTCTGAGGGTTGGTTCGGGGTACACTCAGCCTCGGGAAGCAGAACTGATTAGACGTGGGTTTGATTCCCACCTTAGCTATTATAGAAGTGATTTTCCGTTGTTTTCCACTTCTACTCCACGTTAACGCCGGGATGAGTAACACAGGTTATAAGACAAGTCACGCACATAGCCAAGTATTTTAATATTTTCCGCTAGAAGTTTAAAACCAACTAGGCCTACATGGATTCATTAGGTAGTGTGAAAAGAGTCCACGCTTCTTATGTTGCTACCTATGAGCATAGAGCGATCTCTGTTATTGTCGAAAGGAACTGAATCCTTGCAACATACTCGTACTAATTGCTCTTATACACATAATTGGTCTTTGTGGTGGAAGTTCTTACATCATTTCTTTAATTCACCTATCGTGTGCCTGACTGATAATGTACCAGTTCATGAATATTCCAGTTTAAACTGTACACAAACACATCTTAAATTTATTTATCACACATATTTGTATTATTCTGACTCAAAACTGAACTCAGATTGAATAAAAAGGCTAAAGACAAGCATCAAAATACGAATTTGAGGAATTTAAATTGATATTTCTAGCATATTTTGTAAGTTCTAGGACGTGATTTCTAAGTCCTATGTTTTTGGAATGATTAATTACCTAAATATCGAAATCAACTATTGACCACGTCGATACAGGTGTCTAACCTAGAAGTGATGTATTTACTCAATACTCGACAACTGGCAAATTTCATGAAAATAAGATTCCGAGGGCCCTAACTCACCACGAATGAACTAACATTCGCTCTCAGAAACAAGACCGGGGAATATAATAGAGATAATTGATAGTTTGTTTCCAGCGGTCAGAAGAGACATGAAAGCTGCGAACTGAGTTAATAATGTTTTATGAGAGCATCTGTAGTAAGGTTAGCAATAGTTGAGAGACATGGTCTCACATTCCTCAGAGCTTGCCGGCAGTACATTCGATACCGGCACGTTGCCTGCGACTATCGATTAAGCACACGTGGCACCTGCAGTCATTTATTTGCGCACCTAGCGCCCATCCCGTTCTACCCAAAATAATGTAAGCTACACCATCAACCTAGCTAAATACAAAATGTATTGATGGCTACTGGCCAGAAATAAAATAACATGTGGAGATACAATATTTTAAATAAATCATTGAAATAAATCAGAGACACGTCTATGGGCTTTAATATTAAAAATAAAGAGTGGTAGTAGTTGGACATCGTAATCATCAGCCCCATGTTATTGGATGTGTGTAGAAATTAAGGATGCATGCTATTATAGCAGAGATTGAGTCATCGGATCTCCGAACGCCAGCTATCCAGTTTTGACCACGTTATCATGATAAATCACATCGATACCTCTGAGTAAGATCATCTACATCAAGAATTGGTCGACGACGATCATTTCGTGAGTAAAATAATTGTGACTCAACTTGGAGTAATTTGCCACTTACTGTAGTTAGTTATTGTTGTTTTAAGGGGCGGAAGAGCGAGGTCATCTGCCCCTAATTTGCCACATAAAAGAAGGTTTTCTTTATTGTGAAATGATAACTCTGGAATATCCCCTGTTTTTGAAGCCCTTATTCATCAGAATATATCTGCCACCTTCTATGGCCTCAGGATAGGTGTTGAGACTCTCGACCAAAAGGTCCTGTGTTTGACTCCTGGCTCTGCTAAGGAATGTAATTCTAGTCTGAGAATTAACAGGGTGCACTCAACTGACAATAGGTGGGTTTGATTCCCACCTCAGCTGCCTTAGAAGTGATTTCCCATCGTCTACCACTTTTATTCCAGGCAAATTCCGGGATGGTTCCTAACTTAAGGTAATGGTCGGTTCCTTCCCAGTTCTAGCCTCAGATACAAATACACACACACACTCCTACATAAACTACAATAACACGGATTATTGGACAAATTTTACACACACCCAAGTAGTGTACATGGGGCTGAATGAGAAAGATGTTCAAGACCCTGAATGGATCAACACAAAGAAGGCGTTCACTTGCAAACGGCTCATAAAACAAGGAAAAAGTAACTAAGAAAAAAGCAACTAAGAAAACAGTAATGTTTTTTTCACTCGGTTGCCTAAGATGTTCCCGAATTTCTTCTGTTATTCAGCCAGCAGCTGTTTCAAATAGCGGCGTTTTATGTAATGAGTTACTTGTTAACGGTGTGCGAGAAGCTGCAAGTGGAAACATAACAAGTCAGGGTTAGTAAATAATTGGTGCAAACTGCTGTATATTTAATTTAAAATATGTATAAAATGTACAGTTCATGCATTTGTATCATTGCAGTAAATTAAATTTGTGGAACGAATTTAAAAATCATCAATGTGTTTAGAACATTTGGACATTTTCACCTTATTTTCCTAAATAGGCTATATGTGGCCATATCAGTCGATGTATCATGGTGTTTAAACAAATGAAAATAGCGCGACAATTCAAACTCTATTCTCCCAATATACACTGACGAGCAAAAAGAAAAAAAAAACACTTTGTCTTTTCATTTTTCGAGAAATGCAAATATAATGCACTATAGCCCGACCCAGCGGTGTCTGCCGCGACATGACCGGACAGGCGTGGCTTCAGAACAGTGGGAGGCTGACGGCCTGCGTCACGCGTCACCGAAACGAAATATCACGCGCACCGAGGGTTCAAGTTTGACCGGATACGGTTTCTACATAAAAGTAGGATGAAAGGCAGCATTTTACTGAGTATATAGAAACTTGAATCACAATTCTACGCCCAGTAGTTTACTTTTTATATTATTTTAAAAATAAAGAGCAAACAGCTTCGATACTAGCCGCTGCTGATTTGGAGAGCTAATGTAATGTTGCCAAGTCGTTGCACAATGACGAGCGGGTGAGCGAAGCCCTCGTCTACATTGCGTAGCATTATGTTATCTCGGCCAAGTCCAAGCAGAGAATGAACGATGTTGCTACATCGGGACTCGGGGAGTCAGGAAGTGTCACGTGTGCCAGAGGAGGTGTGAACGAATTGAAGTGCGTAACTACTTCGCGGCAGACATTCCTGGGTCGGGCTTTACCATGCTGGCCAGAATACAAAATAACTTCATTTTTTCAAGGTACTGTATTATGAAGGCAACACGCTTAATGTTTACAAAAATGGAGACAATGGAACCCCTCCATTATGGCGCCAATACCTAGATGTTACGATATTTCTGCTTGTCGTGTACATTAAGTATTATAGTTAACTTATAATTTACTTTATGTTCGACGATGTCGAAATGTAAATATTATATGTCAGAAAAATGTATCATAATGAGGGTCATTATAACGCTAATTTTCATTATGAAAGAGTTTCTCCCACCAATCAGAGCTCAAGAAACAGTTGTGTGACCAATCAGGTAAGGATAGCATCGCACCTGCACTGACTTCCATGGCCTTCTATTTTAAATTTCACTGCGTGGCTTTTAGTGTCAAAGTGGGATATTCCAGGAGGCCATGGTATTATCTGCACCCATGTACTCTGTTCAGTACATAGCACTGGCGAAATCCCAACAGATATTTATGAATATTTATGTTCGAACATAAAATAGTTATAATTATCGTCGAACATAAACAGTCGTATGCAACCCGCCTATAATGGTGATTAAGACAATCGTATGGAAATTATAAAACTCGCATCGCTCGTTTTATAAACATACTCGTGCCTTAATTTTGCCACTATAGGCTCGTTGCATAATGTATTATTCAAGACTTCCAGAATAGTTTCTCTTGCAGGACCATATTTGGTACTACTTTAGATGCCGTGCCGTATTTGCCGAGATGTCGCTATGATAGCCTGTGTGTGTGTTCCGTGACACCAGACAATTAGCTACAGTATAGTAGTGTAATACTGTGGCATGACATGCTGGCCTGTTTCCTGCCACTCATTCATGACTTCCTGAATGACAGAGCCACGAGGAGAAGGCAAGCTGGTATCTCCACACTGGGAGTCAAGTGCTAATCATCAAGCGTCTAAAACCAAGCAGAATCAATAATTATCACATTAAAACATCAGTATTGCTATTCTAAAGAATGATGAAGCCATGAACACAGCTTCATTTCTAAAATAAATTATATTAGCTAACACAGTAGTCGAAACCCATTTTCATTTTGAGAGACCCTACGGAAACTCCGACTGCCAGACACACACACACGCTATCTTTGTAACGGTAATAATACCGGGTGAGTTAGCCGTGGTCGTTACGGCATGACTGCTGGCAGTCGCTCACATCCGGGAGGCGAGGAGGTTCGAATCCCCCCGCCGGCAACCTTGAAGATGGTTTTCTGTGGTTTCCCATCTTCCTTCCAGGCAAATGCCGGGGTTGGTCCCTAACTATAGGCCACAGCCGCTACCTTCCAACTCCTCGTCCTTACATTCCAACTTTCCTCCCCAACGGTACTTGTAGCTCACCCATTGGGTGTCCACCTCGAAGCAGCCACAATAAACTGGCGAGCCGAACATGTCCTTGGACACTCCCGGCACTAAAAGCCAAACGCTAAAAAACAACGGTAATAATAATAATAATAATAATTTCGTCAAAGTCCATAAGTACTTATGAGAAGTTGCCGGCTCCGTGGTGTTGGGGTAGCGCGCCTGCCTCTCACCCGGAGGCCCCAGGTTCGATTCCCGGCTCCGTCAGGGATATTAGAAACTGACGTGAGGGCTGGAACGGGGTGCACTCAGCCTCGTGAGGACAATTGAGTAGCTGTCTGACAGTGAGTCAGCACCCCAATCACGAAAACCAAGATTAACGGCCGAGGGGACCCGATGCGCTGATCACGCGTCACCCCAATATCTGCAGGCCAAATGGCTGGGCAGTGGTCGCTTTGTAGGCCTAGGCTCTTCACGGGCTGTAGTGCCAGGGATAAAAACTTAAGAGAAGTAATTCAGCCATCATGATTGAATCGTGAGGCAAACAAAGAGAGAATTTCCAATTTACAGAAGGCCTATCGAATCACCTGAAAAAAATATAACAAAAATTCAATATCGATGAGCGCAAAATTAAGACATTACACCACAGTAATCAAACCTGAATCACTACGCTATATGCCATAGAAACCTGATCATTGGAGACAGATCTCATATCAAAGAAACAAGAAAGGAAAATATTGAGAAATATCCTTTGTCCAGTCTGCTCAGAAGGATGAAACGGAAGTCTCAGGACCTTTATCAATATGCTAAAAGGATCACAGACACCTTCAGGAGAAGATGATTGAAGTTCCACGGCGACATTCTGATAATGAACAATGACAGGCTCACCAAAAGGATTCTGTCCTTACTCTCTCAATGAAAGTCAAGAACAAGAAAATACTCATTCTTCTAGACTTCAGCAGTGCATTCGACACCATTAATACGGATGGCTAAATTGCAATCCTTCCATCTTAGCCCCGTTGCTCTCAAATTATTCGCCTCCTATCTTCATAACCGAAGACAACGTGTACTCCTTAATGAAAACAGAACTGAGTGGAAGTTTAAAATAAATGGAGTACCTCAGAGTTCAATTCTCGGCCCCCTTATATCCATTCTATATCTGAACGACATCTCATCGAAACTGGAAAACTGCAACTACCATCTATATGCAGATGACCTATTGCCACACAAAAGTAAACGACATAGATGCCATCAACCCAATTAAAACACAAGCTATCGTAATAAGGCAGACTAAATTGCTTTTCCATTTACACAGTAGACCGCTTTCTTTAATTCAACTTAATGGTGTTGCTATCCCGTTCTCTAAATCGGTAAAAAGTCTTGGAGTCACAATAAATGAAACTTTGAATTGGGATGGGCAAGTTTCTACTACATGCAGGAAAGTTTACTCGTCACTTCATCCACTTAAGATTCACCAGTCCGTTCTACCCCGTAACTTGAAAATAAAACTCGTACAAACCTTGATACTCCCTATATTTATCTACTGTGATGTTGTATTAGTAGATGCTACCGGTGAACAAAACAAGAAACTTCAGAGAGCTTTAAATTCCTGCATTAGGTTTATTTTCTCCTTGAAATTTTCCTCACACGTGTCTCACTTTCCTGGCTAAAAGAAGAACAACAAAGAAACCTGCACATATGTACCCTCATCTATCGACTTCTCAATGAAAGTACTCCTCACTATCTCTCATGTAATTTTCGTTTTCTTTCTTCCTTTCATGATCGTCACACGCGATCTGGATCTATAATTGCAATTCCTCTACATTATTCATCTGCCTTCAGTAACTCTTTCCTCGTGTCGGGAACCAGAATTTGGAATAAGTGTCCTCGTGACGTTAGAAATTGTACATCCCTAACAACTTTCAAACGTGCATGTAAAGATTTCCTCTTGAATTCGTAGGCCAACTAGAACAATTTGTGTATGAATGTGTGAGTGAATGACCATAGTATAATTTTGTTAAACATGTATGTCATTTAAATTGTATAGCTTAGCTAATATCAGGCAGTCGCCAATTTAATTTAATTTAATTTTATTTTTATTTTATTTAATTCTAGTATTTAAGTTTTTCCTAGTATTTAAGTTTGGTAGGTTAAGAATAACATATGTGAGTATTCATGTAAGTTGCACTGTGTGTGGTTAAGTGTAAGAGAGGGCCTAGAGCCCTAACTTCGCCCCAATAAAGGCACCAATAAATAAATAAATAAATAAAATTAGTAGCAGGACCAAGAAACAATCGGCTGGAGAACGGAGGAATATTTTCAGTGGCCAGATGAAGAGATTTTGGGAGGGTAATAAACATCATTAGCTAAATACGTTCTATCGCGCTCCACAAATGGGCATAACAATCTAGGTAATAATAATAATAATAATAATAATAATAATAATAATAATAATAATTATTATTATTATTATTATTATTATTATTACAAGTAGTTCCGTGAAGAGCTAAACAGCATATTTTCATATATCCTACTTATGTTAATTAACTCCATCAACATACCAAAAAAAAAAAAAACAGTTTGATTACTGTAATAGTTTCGTAGATATTGAGAAATATTTCGGATGGTCGCCATGTTGGATTCTTATATATGTAGTCCATATAAATATGTACTATTACATGAAGATTATTACGTAGCTGCATTATTCAAACTTTAATTGCATGATTAGGACACAAGAAATAACAAGTAGTTCCGTAAAGAACTATACAGCCTATTTTCATATATCCTATTTATGTTAATTGACTCTATCAAGATACAAAATTTCAGTTTGATTGCTATCATAGATTAATATACAACGTGTCTTTTATGTACCTTTGGAGAATGATAGGTCGTGTAGGGGACGGGTATAGAATTAATTTGAGATAGGGAACTTGGGGTCGGAGCGGCCTCCTTAACCCCTAAAAAAGGGTTGATTCAGGCCCTCCACCCTGTAATTTAGGCAACCGACCCAAACCACTATTACCTTTCTCAATCCTTGAACTCTTGGCAAGATTCATTTCACCATGTGGCTCTGGCGTAATGGATAGCTTTGCGGTGCGAAAGGTCGGTAGTTCCTGGTTCGATTCCGGGCTTGGGCACAATCTTTTTTTTTAATGTTATTTTACGTGTAAGGTTTTAAGCTTGATACCTGCGGTAAATTAAACCGATCTTTGTGCACTCCGTAGCATTTAATTGTTTAGCCTAAGTCCGTTATTACGTTTAAATCACGTTGATTTGCAAGAGAAAGTAAGGTTTAGCTAGGCTAGGCATGCTTAGCTTAATTTTTGTCGTAGGGTAATCATTAGAAGGCACGATATTAAAACTATCGCAGTTGCGTAATTAGTTACAAAGTTCCTTTAATAGGCAATACAATTATAAAACAACAATAATTACACAACAGCAGTGATTGCGTCAAACAACCCTTATTTTAGAGGTCCGACCCCAAGTCCCCTATCACAAAATACTTCTATACCTTTCCCCTACACGAACTATCATTCTCCAAAGGTACATAAAAGACAACCTGTATATTGAGAACCGTCTGAATATTTCGGTTGGTCGCCATGTTGGATTTTTTATATTTAGGCCGTAGTGGTATGTAGTATTCGATGACGATTTATGCGTGGATTCATTATTCAAACGTACACTTTGATTGCGTGATTAAAAGACAAGAAATAAAACCTTAATTTTAAAATTGGGCACAGCCGCCATCTTGAGGTTATGTGAACAATTGAACTAAACTAGATGCAAGTGCATTAAAATGTGTATCAACATTTTCTGTACCAAGTTTCATTGCGTTGGCTTGTTAATTCGCGAGAAAAGTCTATTTACAAGTTTCAACTTCGCTTGGCCACCATGTTCGTTTTGTAGTTAACATAATTTTGAAAGTGACATAGGGGAACGTTTAGCAGTGCCCCTTTATCACCATGCAAAATTTCAGGGTGATATCAGTAATAGTTTCGGAGATCTAGAATATCGGTGAAATATTTCGCACAGCCGCTATGTTGGATTGGTGAGACGTAGTAAAATTTGAAGGGTACGGTCGGGGTCAACCAAAATAGTACTATGAACTTATCGAGTTTCATTGAAATATTTCCAGCCGTTTAGCAGTCATTAAAGGGGGTCACATACACAAAAACACACACACACATACGCACACACGGACAAATGGTGATCTCATAAGCCTATTTTTTCATAAAACGATTTTAAAACTCCGCACAACTTGTGGTTATGGAAACAATTGAGATAAAGTAGATGTCAGTGTATTAAAATGTGTATAAGCATTAAACCTACCAAGTCTCGATGCGCTCGGATGGTTATATCGTGAAAAAAAAATGTCCATTTAAATATTTAAATTTCGCGTCGGCGCCATGTGCGATTTGTTTTCACCAGGTTATTGGAAGACCCATAGGGGAACTTATGTTCATAGGCTTTATCAACACACAAAATTTCAGTTTGATAGCTGTCATAGATTAGTAGATATTGAGAAACGTCTAAATATTTCGAATGATCGCCATGTTGGATTTTTTAATATCATTGCGTAGGCTCATTATTCAAACATTGACCGCATGATTAGGACACGAGAAAAACTTAATTTTAAAATTTTGCACAGCCACCATTTTTAGGTTATGTAACAATTGACTTAAATTAGATTTTAGTGTATTATAATGTATATAAACATTTGCTGTACCAAGTGTCACTGCGCTCGGATGGTTAAATCGCGAAGAAGGTTAATTTTAATGTTCCAATTTCGCTTAGCCACCACGTTCGTTTTAGACTTAACAGATTTTTGAAAGTCACATGGGTGAACTTCTAGTAGTTCCCTTTATCACCATACAAAATTTCAGGGTGATATTGGTAATAGTTTCAGAGAAATGGAACGCTGGTGGAATATTTCGCACTGCTGCCATGTTGGATTGGTGAGAAGTAATAATATATGAAGGGCACGGTCGCGGAAGAAAACATAGTACTATGACCTTACCGAGTTTTATTGAAATCACTCCAGCCATTTAGATTTTAATAGGGAGACACACACACATACACATACACACACGGCCGTGTGTTCCAAAAGATGATCTCATAAGCCTATTTTTTTCATAAATGAAAATAGGCTAAAAACGTGTTTTACTCATAGTCCATTGAACCAGTCACTGTTAAAGTTGACAAATTGCACTAGTACAGTGACCTCAATAATCTGTGTCGTTTGAGTCTTCAGTTTTTGACTGGTTTTATACAGTTCTCCATGCCTCCCTGTCCCGAGCTAATCGTTTACATCTCTACAACGCTACCACACCCTACATACGAGGCAATCTGTTTAACATATTCTAATCTTGGTCTACCCCTACAGTTCTTGTCCTCGACCCTTCCTTCCATAACTAAGCTTGCTATTCCTGGGTGTCTTAATGTGTGTCCTACAAACCTATCTCTTCTCTTCACTAGCAGTCGCCAGAAACATCTCTCCTCTCCCACTAGTCTTAACACCCCTTCGTTTGTAACCCTATCTACCCATCTGATCTTCATAATTCTCCTGTAACACCACATCTCAAACGCTTCAATTCTCCTCTTTTCTGCTGCACAAATAGTCCATGTTTCACATCCATAGAGTGCCACGCTCCAGACAAAGGCATTCAAAAATGACTTCCTAATACCTAAATCTATATTCGATGTCAACAGATTCATTTTCTGTAGAAATGCTTTCCTTGCCTGAGCCAATCTTCTTTTTATATCCTCTTTGCTTAGTCCATCACTGGTTATTTTGCTTCCTAAGTAACAGAAGTCTCCTACTTCCTTTAGTTTTTCACCAGCCAATTTGTTGTCCATAGAGGTTTCTGATTTATTTCGGCTGCATTCCAATATTTTTGTTTTACATTTATTAATTTTCATCATGAATTCTTTCCTTAAAACGGAGTCCATACCATTCAAAATATCATTCAAATCCTCAGGCGTGTTGGTTTTACGTTCCTATTAACTTCTGACGCTTTTAGAGCCGTCGGGGTGCTGGAATTTTGCCACGAAAGGGATCTTTAACGTGCCAGTAAATCTACTTACGCGGCACCCTCGCATTTGCGCACCCTCAAATGCCAGCTGACTGCGCCAAGATTAGATCCTGCAACCTTGGGCATAGCAGGCACCATACCGCCAGTCACATAATTGCTTAGTGTCATATTAATTTTGTAGAGAGCGGACACATGTTTTCCAGGGCTGGAGGCGTGTTGAAGTGAGGGGCAATGTTGGCAGCATGGGATAAAACGTAGTATGACCATTTTGCTATCTTAAATATTTTTGTCTATTGTAAAAAATGATTTCAATGTTTAGGAGTTTAAAATTGTAGCCCTAGATGTTTGAGAGGGACGTTGAACAAGTCCATGAGGTCAATGTTGTAAAGAAAGAGAGAAAAATACGAAATAATTTGTTATGGAATTATTATCTGTTGGCAGAGGCACTGTAACGAAATACACATGGAATCTCACGAATGAGGTGGGTGTTCAGCACACTACTCTGTAACATATTATAGTAAATGTTGTAAAAGATTAAGTCATCATTTTAAACCACCAAATACTCGTACAGTATATTACTCTTAATACATAGACCATATTTTACAACAGCCATAACTCGTACGGCCAGAATTCAGGATCCTTGTGGGAAATCTCAAATTGTGAGCTGATGTAATTTTGTGAAACATAATGTTGTGTAAGGGTTGCTCTTTCAGTCAGTTAATACGTAGACAGAGATTAATATTAATGAACTACTCAAATATCTTTAAAAATCCAACAAAAATACATAAACTATGCACCACACTACTTAAAACAGTGCGTATCACAGCATAGATCATTTCCTAAACGCTATTTAGTTCTTAACTTGGGAAATCTATTTTCCTCAAGGGAGAGTTTTGAGATGGAATGTACTTGTAGAATATATAAACATTGACTTTATTAGCTCTTCAGAGAACTACTTGTTTTATATAACATTCGTTCCAAATGTCACTACCTTTATAGCCCCAGTCCTTATTCGCCATTCACCAATTCACTGTAACTAAACACGTGACACATGCCCTAAAATGTCACAGAATATCATTCAGATACAAATAATGTACACGGCGCTAATATTCACATCCCCTAAAACAAGTATGAACTACATAATATAGCATTCTACGCTCTTCTCAGACAGGGAGAGAGAGTTGCAAAGTGTTGTCTTCAATTATTCTCTCCAATATTCCCGGAAGCAGACTTTAAGTGAGGCTAGTTTCGTAGTAGTTGCTAATTAAAACCAAGATTAAAATATTTCCAGAAGATAACACAGGCTAAATTAAATGACACAGCTACAATTTAAGATCTTCATATAGCCTAAGCACGAACAGTGCGAGACAACGATATTACAAAACTTGAAGTCATGCAGTTTGTTTAATTTCGTGTCGCTTGAGAGAAATGAATTTGAAGGACTCGTCACACATCTGCAAAGACGAGACCACGCTAGATTAAGACAGTCCCCCTCCCATGAAGTAATTTTGAGATTCAACAAAGGAAATACGTTCTATATACAGTATAATACTGGGTCTAGAGCCGAACAATTAAGAAGACTCTCCCCAGGTTGACATCATACACAACCCTGCCCTGCCTTCGCCTGGAGCTAAATTCTTGAGCAGAACAAAGAACGAGGAAGAGGTGACGTCACTCTAGGACAGGGGAGAAGGATTAATTACGTGATGGAGAGCAGTATAAAATTCGCATCATCTAAACATTCGTTTTTTTTGTATCCGGCTGATCAATAGTTAAGTCATTCTATCAGCGGTTTAAATTCTTGAAACTACCATATTGGAATCACCGTATATTCACGGGCATACTCATCAGAATGTATGTTAAAGTATGTTCACCTTCTCGATGACGTGTTCATGAAGAAGAAGGAAGCTTGTAGTGTTAGGTGTCCCTTAATCTCGCGTTCATAAGTGACTGGACCTCCATTTTCGTGTCATTCGAACTCTGACGTAATATGTCACTTCAAAAATCTCTCAAACAAACCAAATCCGGTTCATTTTGGTGTGAGGAGAGGATAAGGTGACGGTTCAGTTTGCACACAACTTTCTTCGATCAGTTGTTATTCAGATACTCAAGGATTATATCTGCCTTTGATTGAATTCATCAACATCTCTATCCAGACGTCGTTTACGGGCTGATTTATAATCTCCACCGATGTTATTACTTTGATGTCGCACGTGATATGGTTTTAACCATTGAGATCTAAATTTCTAGATTAATCTCAAAAATGCTAAGTTCTTCATACAGTCTCCCAAAATTCTGTGTACCCTGGATATTAATGGTTCTGCCCTTTTTAACCTACTTTTCACATTTTACTCAAAGAAGTGGGAGTGAAGATTCAAGGAGAAATAATTTCAACTCTGAGATTTGCTGATGACATCGTCATCTTGGCCGACAAGCCTGAGAATTTGAATGAGTTTTTGAATGGTATGGATTCCGTCTTACGGAAGGACTTCATGATGAAAATTAATAAATGTAAAACAAAAATACTGGAATGCAGCCGAAATAAAACATAAACCTCTATGGAGATCAAATTGGCAGGTGAAAAGCTGAAGGAAGTCGGAGACTTCTGTTACTTAGGAAGCAGAATAACCAATGATGGACGAAGCAAAGAGGATATAAAAAGTAGGTTGGCTCAGGCAAGGAAAGCCTTTCTACAAAAAAGGAATCTGTTGACATCGAATATAGATTTAGGTATTAGGAAGTCATTTTTGAAAGCCTTTGTCTGGAGCGTGGCGCTCTATGGAAGTGAAACTTGGACTATTGGTGCAGCAGAAAAGAGGAGAATTGAGGCATTTGAAATGTGGTGTTACAGGAGAATGATGAAGATCAGATGGGTAGATAGGGTTACAAACGAAGATGTATTAAGGCGAGTGGGTGAGGAGAGATGTTTCTGGCGACTGCTAATGAAGAGAAGAGATAGGTTGGTAGGACACATACTAAGACACCCAGGAATAGCAAGCTTAGTTATGGAAGGAAGGGTCGAGGACAAGAACTGTAGGGGTAGACCAAGGTTAGAATATGTTAAACAGATTGCCTCGGATGTAGGGTGTGGTAGCTATGTAGAGATGAAACGATTAGCTCAGGACAGGGAGGAATGGATAGCTGCATCAAACCAGTCAAAAGACTGAAGACTCAAACAACGACAACAACAACACAAAGAAAATGATGAGAAGTAAACTTATGAAATCAAACTGGGCGAAGCGTGTTTGTCGTTTTACCTGTCCTGTCTGTCTGTGTGCCACCCTCGCCCTCATTAACACATATGAAGAGCAATATCAGAGCTTCTCAACGCCATAACGCCATTGCTACTAATTGATGAAAATACATAACTTCAATTTGCACCCAAGTTTACATAACTCAGAAAGCAAGCTTGGGATCAGTTCCAAACTTGGCACATATTTAGCTCAGAATATTGCATATTCCATTTCAGTAACCTATACAATACATGGTATACTGTCCACGACATTCTACTTAGGCGCAATTTTCAATAGATTGCAATAACCTACATTCTCATAAAACGAATTTCTACCAAATTTCGTATGCACAATGTATGGTTATGAGATATGACTATGCATATTTTCTGAATCACCGGGCCTGCGAACTGTCTATTATTGATCGTAACACTTTTGAACCCTAGACTCAATAACTCAGAATATATGCATGTAACATTTTAAACTTTGTATACTGTATGTATTTTCCAGTGCTACCAACATAAGTGTAAACACGCATACATGCCGAATATTTAAGTGTATGTATAATTCCCAAACTATTAATTGAATTTATACCAGACTTTTGCATGTGCAATAGTTGCTTCAAGAGATACAAGCATGCAATTTTTCAGGGTTGCCAACAGGCCCTGAACATTTGACTCAGTATCATAGAATCTATATCTGGAACGAAGTTCAAACTTGAACCCCTGTTTGGCCGAGACAGTTTAGATTAAATCCTATTAATGCCAGGGATACCATCGTGTGTTTATAGATTCCATACTTAGCTGCATGTAACTCCACAAATAAAGTACACCTAAAGCGACATAATTAAGTCGACTTTCAGATTCCTCAGTCTTTCAACAGCTTAGTAACGTTCACCGAACGTTTGACCCCATTGATTCAATATCTTAGAATCTATGCATGTAAACAATTTTAACTCTGCACGTTATTATGACATAATATTGCAGATGAATTATGAGCAGTACATACCGTTACTGAATATGCCAGTGTTATCAATATAATTCTAAACAAACTTACAGGTTCAATTTTTAAATGCACATAACTCCCATATCAGTTAACAGATTTATAACATGTTTTGTATGCACAATGTATCCCTCAAAAAGATGGTATATTGGCTTTCACGGCCAGTGAATTAAAACTCAGCAATTTTTATAGGTTTGTGCCGTGTCTTGTGGTGTGGGGTTTCGCCTAGGACACCAAGCTGGTTCATCAGTGGGCTCTTGGTGTCCCCGCCCAGATCCCCACAGGAGTAGCGAACTGCGCGCTACCTCCCTTTATATGAAGCGCACGTGCGCTTCTTTACTGCGAGAACTGAAATCTCAAGCAGCCATAGCCTCCCTATGAAGGCTTTCAAATGCCTGCTTGGTGTCCTAGACAAAACCCCACACAAGACACGACACAAACCTAGAAATATTGCTGAGTTTTATCCCTCAAAAGTTATAACTGTGTATAATTTCAATGTATTAAAGCCGAGTAAAGGCTTATTGAACCCTTGATCCCTTGACTATCAATGTCTCAATATCAATGCCAAGAAACAATTTTGAATGTGCACGCTAATATTCACACGTGGCCTAAATATTAATGTCACTGTTGCCAACATGAATATGAAGATAATGGAATTATTCTGAATAATGAATAGAGGGTGATGCGTCTTAAATTTGAAGACAATTATGCTCCATATTTATTTACGGAACTACTTATTATATTCTTGAGAATATGAGTGTTTGCTCTGCTACAAGGGCTCGTGGACTTTTATGATAGAATTCCAGCAAAGTGTAAAATTTAATTGATACCTCATCAGTGTTATCTATTTCATAGACTAGTGTGCTGGCTCTATCGTTGTTCAATGAAGCGTCAATGGATCTGAAAGTCGAATGGTCCTCTAAAAGAATCCTTATCTCTCGTTTTAGGTTCTCAAGCTCAGTGGCTGTGAGACACCCATTTCGAGTGATAGCATTCTTTCGATCCATTAGGTTTTGCTCTGTCAGCTGTAATTCCGGATGTTTTCTGGAGAACTCAGCATGAGAGAGGTTTATGTCTTGGAAGAGGAGTACCTTCGCACCTCATAATGTAATAGATTGCTCGCATTACTTCAATGATCATTACTCGTGAACACTTCATACGTTATACGCGCTCTTCTCTAACAGCAGTCTTCCTTGTAGAAGACGAGCAATTAGATAGAGCATCGTTGCTTTGGCTTGATTTATTATTATATTATTATTATTATTATTATTGTATTTAGGATAGTTTCAACTTCCTATGGGTTACGATTACACAACTTCCTTGACTGTTGATGTTCTTTCCTGTAACGCCAATACTCTTTCATCGCTGCATTAAGGCATTCAGGTTTCACCACGGTATTATAGTGTCTGAGTTTGGCTTCATAGGAGAGGGATTTGGATTTATAAGTTTCCTGGCATAATCTGAATGCAATCTCCATCTTCTGCGCTCTCTCTTCAATAACTGACTTCTCCTCGTTGTTAGGAGTCAGAATCCCCCCTAGATACTTGAATTTGTGGACTCTTTTTATGTTACCATACTTGGTTTTCATTGTCCATGTTGGTTCTTTAGGATCTATGTTCATGTATTCAGTTTTCTCAAAGGATATTTGCAGTCCTGCCTTTTCTGTGGTTTCTTGTAAAATCTCAATCTGTTTAGTGGCAGTTTCGAGATTCTATTATTTGAATTACTTTCTATGATGGTTCCATATTGACTTACTAAATAATTTTTAACAAAAATTATACATCCGCCTTAGTCTCGAGATTCTCAGCGAAATACACTATGTCGTCTGCAAATGCAAGACAAATTTAAATCCAACCTTTCTGTGACCTATCTTGATTATTATTATTATTATTATTATTATTATTATTATTATTATTATATTATTATTATTATTATTATTATTATTATTATTATTATTATTATTATTATTATTATTATTATTATTATTATTATTATTATTATTATAGATGTTTACTGTTAATGTTTTAAGTCTTACATTACGTTATCAAAATTTTGGTTTTGTATAAGGAAAGGCCATACAGCCTTAACAACGAAAATAAATAAATCCACACATAAATAAATAAGTAAATGGATTAATAGATGAGTAAATTAATAAAGAAAGGAGGAAAGGAAGAAAGAAAGAAAGAAAGACAGAAAGAAAGAAAGAAAGAAAGTAAGTAAGAAAGAAAGAAAGAAAGAAAGAAAGAAAGAAAGAATAAAGATAATGTAGCGAACAAACAACTTACGAAGTGTTGGAAACTGTGAGAGAATCAAAGCGATACTTGTAAGTTTGTGACCATCCTTTGTTAGAAAGAGAATCATAATTGGATTTTTAATTTCTAGTTAAGAGCGTAACTCTACCAACATCCTTAAAACGAATTGGATGTAGATTCATTCATCCCACTATTATTAAATCGTGGTATAGAAGCAATCAATAGGGATTACGCTGGAGTGTGTTCAGCGAGGTGACTATTGAGCGGTCTCAATCGTGAATATTCAAAGCTAGTTGGTCATGAAGTACAGTATGTATCGTACACGATGGCCAATGTGCGTCCTGCTGCATCACAGTAGTTTGATAACGGGTGTCACACCATACACCTCGCGTGGAGAAATGATGATCAACATCACGTTTTACCTACCCTGGTAGCTACGCTCACTCCCTTACAGTCGTATGACCTGGAAATGGTTTTCGGTGGTTTTCCATTTCAAATTTCTCGCAAATGTTGGGATATTGTCTTATAGAATATGATCACTTATCTCTATCTCCTAGCCCAGCTTCATTCATCTTCGTTCATCTCTCGTCAATTCCTGCGATGATGTTGGCGTCAAGAAGGGTATTTCGCCATAAAAAACATCCACCAACGAAAACAAACCTCACCTCATCCCAGCCCTCAGGCCACAGGGACTCATGTCCGGTGAATAGGGTGGTTACTCAGGGACCTCAACTGTGTCAACAATTCCCTCACAGTAGCAGGATTGTGACAGCGAGAGTTGTCATGCAAAACGTTTGGAAATGAGACTGCAATGCCATGGGGCACTGCATTGTGGACATTTAGGGGGCGTCATTGCTACTCGTACCCATGTCTTTCTCCACTTCTGCCAATAGGTGCAAGATGCAACAGGGGATTCACACTGAAAGTCTGTAGAGACATGGTGATTCTACAATGAATGTTCTTTCCAGCCGTCGTATCTCAATTAAGTGTGTTTGAGTTTCCAGTCCTTAGACTGATTTGAAACAGTTCTCCACGCCCCCTGTGTTGGGTTCACGGTTTATTATTCTACCAAAACTACCACACCTGCACAATTCACCACCTCTAGCGACAACCAATAGTGTGTCTGTCGCCAGCGAGTACAATACTAATTACTTCTTGACCTTACGTCTAACGTCAGGCTTTAATAAGCTACCAGTGCATAGTACTGTATTTCAGTCTCACGGAGAACTACAGTATATATAGAAAACTCTGTCAAAACTTTGTCGTGATGCACTGAAAGTCAAATATTGAACTTCAATTACATTAACAAGGAATTAATTTCTTCACTCCTTTTCGTCGTTTCTCAAACAGTAGTTATGTACCCAATAAAACTCGGGTTCATATAAAACATCCTTTGCAGGTATGTGCCAATAAAATTCTCAGCACACAGAAGTGACTCAAAGGACTTCACATTGCTATCCAAAAAGACCTAGTAGCTGAAATCCTTCTTCGTAATCGATGCGGTTGTGAAAAACAAATTCTTAAATGTTAGTACATTCATCCAAACTGTGCGAGAACTCTTGCATGTATTGAACCACCTTCCCGACTTTTAAACAAATTGTCATTATTTATGAAATGAGAGTGCAATTCATCACTGCTGCGGGTAATTCTGTTTCTTTTGAATGCTAATTTGTTACGATCGGTTACTTGTGAGCGCCCTATGTTTATATACCACCCGCCTGGCTTTCGTGTTATGCGGGCTCGACGCGACACAGTTCTGATGGGGACTATTGAATTGTTTATTTCCTAAAACGCACTTTATTTATTTTAATTTTATGGTCAGCACAGGACCACTTTAGTCAGGTTTATGGTTCAGGTTTTTCTTATTATTATCCGCCCAATACTTCTTCATCCTCTCTGAGTGTATTTTTTTTCGACTCCCCACCCTAGGAAAGTTCGTAAGTCTGAGTATTCTGAAGGTAGTGTGATCAGTTTCCATCTGCTTTTATTTCCGACCGCCTCGTTGCATAATGGCTAGCATTCTTGGCTGTCGCCGCAGAGGCCCGGGTTCGATTCCTGGTTCTGAAGAAATGTAATTCTGTTCTAAGGACTGCAACGGGGTAAACTCAGCATCGTGAGGCAAAACTGAGAAGAGTCGGGTTCAATTTCTACATTCTCCAGTTTGGGCTTAGCCTGAATATTTCGTTTGCGTGCTAATCATAAACTGGGTATTCTTTATAATTGGGGGACGTGCTAGCGCAGCGGTCAAGCTGTTGACCTCTCCCGAGGTAGACCGGGTTCGATTCCTGATCAATGCATGCGAGATTTTCGAAGTGAAATGCCATGTCCTGTGGTGCGGATTCCACGTAAAAAGGTGGTCCCGTGGCTCATGATCGCATGATTTACAGTCACGTAAAACTAAAAGCTTCCTTCTTTATAATTATTTTATACAATTAGTCATTCAAACTTTACTAAGTTCATTTACCTGGTAGTCAACAGTACCTTTAAGATACAGAAGTGACTTACAGTAATCTACCATGATTTACTAAAAATGCCTTGATTTATTGGAAAGTCCTTGGTCAAGGAGGATCCCAAAGTGTGTTGGGGCCTTCCTAGATCTACCACCGCGTTAGACACCGATATGTTGTTGCTGAGCCTTGGCGTGAAATCTCGCGCCTGCTCCCAATTCCTTCCATCACTTTCGTTTCAACGTTGCCCCCTTGATCATTTATCATCGTTCGCGACGCGACGGGCGAATCAGACTCCGCCAGGCACTACATTTTTTATATCTCTCCCCAAGGGGAGACCCATGTCCCAGGCTGTAGGCGGCTGCGAACAGGTTCAGTGTTGTAGCACAGTAGCTGTCTACTAGCAGAAATCATTTAATATTAACCTACAAAAGAAAAAAAATGCCGGAGCCTTCAATGCACCCTCCATCTATTGCATAGGGAGTGTCAAAAGGTACGATGAAACAACCAGGAGATGAAAGAAAACGGTGAATTCATTACGGTACATGCTTGTCTGTGAGGCGCAGCGGTAAGGTTATTGACTGATATGTCCGAGATGGCGAAATCGAATCCTGGTGCAGGCAATTGACAATTAAGGGTACTTTGCTGCAAGAAATCAGTGTCTGAACGTTAATTATCCCTTTCAGGGTGAATTTCTAAGACCCTGGAGCTTCTTAAGCCTCAGATTTTAAAAGGGACTAACCTACAACACTATTATTATTAGTAGTAGTAATATACATCACAGCATTTCTACCCCTTTTTATTCCCCTTTCTATGTGGTGAACGTTTTAAGGTCGAATTCCCACCTCACATGAAGAGTTAATGAGAATTTTAATGAATAAAATGAATGACATTTATCAAGAAATGGGAAGTAAAGGGTCGTTTAGCTTATTAGAAGGAGCCATCCCAGTGTTGATCTCAAGTTAAGAAATAAGACTACGGAAAGCCATTTTAGGAACGGCTGACTCTAGGTTAGAACCCAGATATTACCTGGCACCATGGCATTAACGTGCGTAACTACCCCGGTCGGCATCAACTTGAGAACATTTGACAATGAAGTCCGATATTTGAATCGTCCATTACAACAACATTATAGTAAGTTATATTCACAATTACAGTACACTTTTCTACAAAAAGAAAGAGCTATATCATGAGTGATACGACCCACAAGAAATCGATACTCGATGTCTTGTAGGCCAGCTATCTACTGTGTAAAGTAAGATAGAAAAGAAGTAGGGTTGGACACACGTAACTCAAATGATTCTATGTAAAGATTGATTTTGCACATTTCTATAGCGTATACACCGCACAATATAAATTATATATATTAGCAAGACATGTGTTACATTTGTCAACTGAACATCTTCATATCCTGATCAATTAATTAGCTAATAGGTGTTAAAAAGAATGGTTGGTTGGTTGGTTGGTTCCTTAGTTTAGGGGCTGCGACAACGCGGTCATGTAGCCCCGTGTACTTTGGGTGTGTGTAGAATATGTCTGATAACCGGTGTTAATTGTGATGACTGTATTAGTGTGTGTATCTGTTTTTTTAATTCAAGTAGGGACTGCAACTTTGAATTTTCAAATAGTTCCTACTTTTGCCGCCAATCGCCACCGTCAACGACTACTAGGCCTAGTTCAGAACTAGCTACTAGACGCCACCGCAGTCGGCTCTTGGCAACGAACGTAGCAACCTAAGAGCGTTGTTTATATTCTTAACCTATCCAATTTAGTTTCACACAGGTGTAATATTACACCCCAATAACAAAATGGGAATAAATTGCCCGTTTCGTGAAATACATTCCCTTTTTTGCCCCGTACATGAACTGGGTAAAATCGAGTGGCCAAGTCATGAAATAGTGCTTTGGGATATCTTGTGTTTATACTATGCATATATTAACTAATTAATCAATCAGAACCTGAAGATGGCAAATGAAACATGACATAGCAATTTAGGTAAATTTCATGAGAAAGCTACCTACTGCATTGCAATGGGAACAAGTTTGCGACTTCCGGAAATTTTTGACATATTGTTGCATCCGTAGGATGGCACCCTCATCCCCTACTATCTACGACCCACACATCTATACCCAAATAAACGCCTTCAGGATAAATCATACAAATCTACAACACACCTATAAGCCAAATATTTCAATAACCTCCAATAATCCCACAACTTGAACCACATCGACCACGGCCAGCACCTCACATCCTGTGGAATGTGCAATTATGCGCAATCAACACACGGAAAGCTATAAAACAGTAGAGGTGAGGTCACTCGGGGTCAGTCTTCCTCAGTGCTACCTAGTGCCAGACCGCAGCTGAGCGCCGTTCCGACGACTGCCGGAGGGTAAGTGTCTAGCGATCACATCTCCTCACACAGACATTCACACTTTCATCCCCTAGTGCTTGGATTGTAATTAGCATCTGAATTATTAACTGCTCTGCCAAATCTAGGAATACTTCAAGTCAGAAGTACTCATTAAACTCAGACATATTAGAAGCAACTGGTCTTTTAGTTTATTTCTCTAGTTGTTAAGATCCTGTCCTTCATCCCTCATCCCGGTAGGATCCAGGTAACACTTTGTTAATTGTTCCGTGGCTTCCGCATTCAGCCACTCGTCTACGTCACAGTGCTTGCCTCGCGTATAGCGCGAGCCGCCAGTCGCCCACGTTAGCAGTAATCCAAGTAGCAGCTCAGCTGTTTAGAGCCTTCTGCACCAAACCGCCCTTAACTCTGATATCACACCCTCGAGCTACCCAACCAGACAGCACAATTGGGAGTTCTCCTTTCGAGCTCCGTCCACGCTCTTGGACTGCTCAAACGCCCTCACTTCCTACACACGAACCTCCGGCATCCCCCCCAGGTTCCCATTTCTCATCCCCCCAAATACTACATTGTAGAGGGCCCACACTCAGATCCCCTACAATATCTTCGCGTTTCACATCTCCCAGACTCCGAAACCACCGTCAGTTCAAAAGTTTATATTTAATTTATATACATTTATATATCACATTATTGTGGACATGATAGCTACCATCATTTAGCACCAATCACGTTAGAATGTGTTCATAAAATATAACCAAACAAAATCTCTGTAGAGTTCGTTAAAGGACGAGGGGTGGAAATGGGGGGGGGGGGGGGGCATATTCTAAAAAGTAAAATACCGCTACAACTTTCTTACTATGTGAAAACTTGAATCCATTTCAAGTATGTACTGTTCTTCAGATAAAGGCCAACAACTTATCTCAGAAAAGGTTCTTGATAGCGCCAACTATTCACCAAAGGGGTTGGAAATATGTAGGCATACTCTCAAAAGAATAAAACTCATACCTTCCTTGATAGGCACATTATCAAAAGCGTTTAAAATGGTCAATAGTCCTATAAAAATCACCTGAAACTTTTGTATGAAATAATTTTTGATATCGCCCATTCTTACGCCAAGAGCAAAAGGTTTTCGGAATTATAAGAAGATGGGGCTTCTGGCATGCTAAACATGTGGACCGTTTGTAGGTACACAACAATTGGCCTATTTAGTGAAATAATATTACCTTTGCCTGGTGAGCTCTACCTCCACCTTCCGGCGTGCGGAAAGGGATTTTTAGCCTATTTTCATTTATTTAAAAAAATAAGCTTATGAGATCACCTTTTGTCCGTGTGTGTGTGTGTGCGTATGTGTGTGTGTGCCTAATAAAATCAAAACGGCTGGAGCGATTTCAATGAAACTCAGTAAGGTCATAGTACTATTTCTCCCGACCGCGACCATGCCCTTCAAATTTAATCACGTCTCACCAATCCAACATGGCAGCTGTACGTAACATTTAACCGACATTCAATATCTCCGAAACTATTACTGATATCACCCTGAAATTTTGTACGGTGGTAAACGTCACTACTAGAAGTTTACCTATGTGACTTTTAAGAACCTGTTAACTACAAAACGCACATGGCGGCCAAGCGAAGTTCAAACATTTAAATAGACTTTTCTCGCCATTTAACCATCTGAGCGAAGTGAAACATGGTACAGCAAATGTTTATACACATTGTAATGCACATACATCCAATTTAGTTCAATTTTTTTATATGAACTCAAGATGGTGGCTATGCAAAATTTTAAATTTAAGTATTTGATGTGTAACATCTTTCCACTCGGTTGCTGGATATTTTTTGTGGGAGTGATTTTGGAAAAGGGACGAAAATGAGACGGAAATGTGTAAGTGGAAACATTGCATACGGTTTACTTCAAGGTTTGGAGGCCCCATTAAAGATTTTCCTACAATAAATAATATTCAAGTTGTCGTTCTTTGGTGTGAAAATATTCATTATATCATATTTGCTGAATTCAATTATGATTTATTAATTAAATCCTCATACTTTTGCTGTGGAATTTATATCGCATACGGTTTTTTTCATGGTTCGGAGGCCCCATTAACGATATTCCTACAATAAATCATTGGTACTGTACCCTTTTACCTACCAATACCTGTTGAATCCCTGGATAGCAGCTGGATCGTAGAACCTGAAAATGCCCCGGCTCTAAAGACCCCCCAAGTTCTACCAACAGACACAGGGATAATAGGGCCACTCGAATACCTAACAGGATGTATTAAGACTGACCAAGGCTCAGAAAAAGAAAAGACTAGCTCCAAACACAAGAATTCTTCAAGAGGAAGAAAGAATCTCAAAGGTGTGGTAAACACTAAAATACCTAGCGATGGCCCCCTTAATACACCCTTCCATCACCTCTATAAAGCATCACGCAATAATTAAAACCAAGTAATAAAGTAGTTTATTGTAAGAATAAACAAGACAGAAAAAATATCAATTTCGTCGATACCACGACCAATCAAAAAAAAAATCTCATTGATAATATTGGATTGTCTTTCAAAAAAAATATTACCCATTATCACAACTAACTTTTAGCTGATTAAAATATAAGGCATATTAATAATAATAATAATCAATCAATCCCATATGGTAAGCATTTACAAAAAAAGAAATATTATAAGACTTGAATACATTAAATTAATTTCGGTTCCTTAACGGAAATAACATCTTATACAAAAATATCCTGATTATAATTAATAATCCTACACGACATCTTCAGTAACATTATATGTTCTTGTTATTGAACGAAGAAATTCATATGGCATATTTACAGAATATAATTTACACAAAATTCCAGAATAATTTCAATTATTCTCTTCCCACTGACTTGATGTCACGACATTCCTTTCTGCTTAATATTGTTTCATTTCTTGTTTTAGGGTAATTCTGCCGAACAGTTAAGCTAAGCAAAAATTAATCATAAAGTCAGTCTTAAATAGTTATCGGTTTCCTTATTAAACATACATCTTATGGCAAAATTGTTATATTAGTTTTACTGGAAATATTTAACCGAATATCCACTCAAGATTCCCAACAATACTGCTCAGAAAAATATTAATCTTCATACAGGCATTTTCACGATAACAGCGATAAAGTTAACTATGACCAAATATTAACCATACTAGGTTAAAACAACACCTCTCTGGGTTAAAACCCCAATCAATCTAATCCTGATTGGCACACCTGGCTCAATCCTCAACAAGAAAAATATGCTTTACAAAGCATTGCATCAATATACTTAAACACAAAGACATTACTCAAAGTACATGCCTCTCTAAAGTCGAACATGCACCTATAATAGGAGCCTTACTGTTATAAATCCACAATTATGCAAATCAGCTGTTTATGGTAAAAATCCTGAACAAGAAAAATATGATCCCGTAACAGATTACCAACAAAGCCCAGTGGATTTCAGAAATATTCCACCTATCTTTAAAAACTTGCCTTACATTGATTTATTACATGATCCATAATTCTTAAACGTATGACTTATAGTAAGTCGTCCCTGGGATTATCCTCGCAAATTTGGATGTCGTTCAAATACCCTCTTAATAGAGAAAAACTATTGCACTAAAGGCAATGATATCAATTTAATCCAGTGTTAGCATCATAAGAAAAAAAATATTCACCAACCACACAAACTGAGGTTGTAAAGTGATCTATAAAGATAAATTCAATCTCAAAATAAGATCCTCCCTGAATTTCCCGAACGCGAAAATGTCGATGGATTAGACCTACAGCATGGATCCAGGTTAGCAACAAAGGCTAAGCGACTAATGACCCATTAGGCAATCCATTTCGAAAATCACGCTCAGAAAACACAAGTTAAATCTGTTATTAAAAAAAACTGAAGAAAATATAGTCCAAGGACTCGAAGTAACATTTAGAATAACTGGGTCCGAAAACTTCTTAATATCGTAATCAGAATCAGAAAAGGAAAATTCCCTTCAAAGAATACGATGATCCAAGCGAAAGTGCTTAAAGAACAATGCACTAGAATATGAAAACTCAACCAAAGTTCTCAAAAGAAAATTGTGTTACTAAAATGTTCTTACACAAGAAAAACTGTAGATCTTCTTCCTACATTTGCTTCTCGACAAATAAGAATGAGCATATTAGTTTAAATACTGTAAAATACTACTGAAATTATTAATTTATTCATCAAAATTACACAAAGGATGCACTCATTTTTATGAGTCAAAATCCTGGCATTATAGAAGGTCAGTTTCGAAATAAACATCGAACCTGCACTTTCTACTCAACCATTTAATCTACAAAATCAAATATGGCAAAGTGGTAGTTCTAAATGTCCACGCTACACTACTGTAACAAGTTGAAGTGATCAGTACCTTTGGCGAATCTAGATGAGGAAAAAAGGATATCGTTGGCCATAATCAGCTCCAGACCAACAGAAAATATGCTGGACTTCAACTGGGTTTCCATAGAACGAACCAAAGTCCTCCCAGGCTCGAACCACACCCGGTCGGTCGAAATAGTTCCAACATATCCTGGCGATATCTTCCCATACATATTCGAATACCAACGGACGGACCGCACACAGTTTATCAGCTCGTCACGAAGCGAAGGTGAACTCGAACAGTCACTAACAAGTTCCAATATGTGAACGCGCGTGTGAACAAGTTCACGAGGGTCGACGCTGCCCCTTGCATCACGAGAGTCGCGTGCACACTTCATGCTAAATGAAAGTTGCCTTCAACATATCCCCGCTGCACCCTGCTAATGCAGTATTCTTAAATCAATTTAGCCTACCATCGTAGTGGATATAAGCTTCATATGGTTCCTTCCCTCTGACACCTTGCTTGAGAATGTGCTCTTTTCAAAAAGTATAATCACTGCGAAGAGTGAATCAAGTCTAGGCTGCATTTCCACGACGGATTATATGCAGAGTTTTGTGACACATCACGGCTGAACTCGCGGTCGTGATTATAAAAGTATCCATCCGCATGGCCCGTTAGTTGCTGTAGAAACACGGTCGCAGAGATAAACTATTACATGTTTAAGACCATGTCTGAGCCCTATTAAACACGTTTCTACTTCACGTAGAATGCTTAACGAACTAGCATACACACTTCAGCACGGTCACACGTTTTTAAAACTCCCGTTAGCTGGCGACTTTACTTTCACTGTTTTCAGGCTCAAACCTCTACGCAGTCAGTTTCTATACTCCCTGCTCTCTCCACGAGGTCGTCTGAGTCTCACATCTGCTTCCCCCACTTCCTCACACGTCATGACTCGATACGAAATATATCGCAGTCGAAACGTAATCAGCAGTGAGTTAACATATCATCTTCTGTTCTTCATACTTTCTTAATAATAGCTTTCTGCCATGGAAATATACACACAGACGTATGTAGCTGCTTACATATAGCGCTAAATATGCTTTAATTTGTATTAATCACTCTCAGGTGAATCGATCGATATAGTGTTAGACACAGTCAACATGGTTAATATCGATGACCTTCGGATTTCTCGTCGGAAACACGAGCTCTGCCGATCTCTTTCTTGATAGCATGGCTTTTGCTCGCTGTAGACCGGCTGTAATTATAGACTTCAGAGGCAAGTTAGGAAGTTACAGGGTGTTCCCAAAATACTGTAACCATGTCTGTACTTAGGACCTTTATGAATAATGGTGCATTTTCCCCTTGATACCTTAAATAAAAGTCTCCTCAACTTTTATTTACACCATTCCAGGTAATCTCGGCATATGTAGCATTATTCAGTCAACACTCAGTCTATCTTCTTCACATATCTTTTCAGGTTTTTTGCATTGAAACGACCTATCATTTCTCTTCCATTTAGGCTTACTACCTCATAACAATTATTTCCGAACGACCTAGCGATTTTATAGGGTCCGTGGAAGACATAGGAAAACTTGGTGAATTGCTTCTTAGCCACATCTGCTTTCGTCGGTTTCTTGACGAGAATCATCTCGCCTACTCTCATCGGTGGCCGATATCTTTTATTTCTGATTCGTTTATGCCGCTTCTCGGTTGCATCCATCAAGCTTTCTCTAGCTGAATTAATTCTTTCTTGGACTGTAGGCTCCCCGTCCTTGGGTAGAAATCTCACGATCTCTGTCCAGGCTCTTTCTGGCCTCTTATTATGGTGAACAACCATAGGTATATCTGATAAGTTCTCATGGAATGTGGAATTCATACATCTTTCCATGAGTGGAATGAACTTGACCCAGCTCGCATGATCCTCAGGACAGTAAATTCTCGCGAACTTGCTGATTTCTGCCATAACACGTTCCGAGACGTTAGATTCCGGATATCTAACGCTAGAAAACACGTGCTTGACACCAAGCCTAATCATGGCATTCTCAAATTCCATCGAAGTGAATTGAGCTCCGTGATCCGATAGGAGAGTTACAGGTTTTCCTGCCTTAGAAAACACACTGTTTTCAAGACGACTAAGGACTTGAGCTGTAGTGGCCCTCTGCATAGGATCGAGGGTCACGTATTTTGAGAATGCATCGATTGTGACTAGGAGAAACTGGTTTCCCCTAGCCCCCTTCGGGCAAGGACCGAAGATATCGCAAGCCATTAGCTCTCTCGGCCTTTCTGGAATAATGGCTCGAGGTCTCTCTTTTGATAACGCCGACGGCTATTTCCCTCGTTGGCACTCCTGGCATGATCTGATAATGGCTGCTATAGTGCCCCGCATCTTGGTCCAGGTGAATGTTTCCAATAACGTTCTAAACGTTTTGTCGACACCCCCATGGCCAATGGTGCAGTGAGCTAACCACACCAACCCATTTATCAGTTTAGGAGGGACTACAATTCTAATTTTCGTCCTCTCTCGGTCAATGTATTTACAAACGACGTCATCACACACCAGGAATTTCTCAGATCGCTTCCTAGTCTGCTCGTAGTCAAGATCGGTATGGTCCATTGCACCTCTCAAAAACCTGTACATATGTCTAGTTGGGGTGTGTCTCTTCTGTGACACCGCTATCTTCTTTAGCTTCTCCAGGGTAGGTTCGTGTTCCCTCTCCAACTGTACAGTGTTAATCTCGATCTTACTAACTGGATTTTTTGAGAGTGCATCCGCGAGCAGATTATCTTTTCCAGGCTGATGCACGATGGTGGCATTGAACTCGTCAATCTGTCACTGGAAAGATCGGTTTGCATCATGAACTGAAGCGCTCTATGGTCCGTGATAATGACCACTCGATATCCTATCAGAAGTTTCTTCCACTTTTGAAGAGCAGATATGAATGCCAAAGCTTCGAGCTCAGAGGTGAAATAATTCTTTTCGTGTTCCTGCAGCTTTCTGCTGTGGAAGTCCAAGTAGTGCTTCCTCCCCTCCTCGTCCTTTTGATAGAGGACAGCACTAATACCAACTTTTGAAGCATCAGACTCGATGTAAAATATCCGATCAAACTCAGGATATTCCAGCTTAACACAATTTTGGAGCATGAGCTTGGCCTCTTCAAATGCCCTATTCGTATCCTCTGTCCATTTCCATTTATTATTTTTCTTTAATGCCTCATACAAAGGGGCCATAGTAGTTGAGTATCCCGGACAGTGGCTACTCAAGAACTGGCACATACCCAGAAACTCACGGAGCTGCTTTACTTTTGCGGGACGAGGGAATCTTGAAATGGCGTCTATCTTCTTCAAGTTTGGGTGATACCCAAACTGATCAATAGTATGGCCAAGAAACTTGATAGATTCATGCATGAATTGACACTTATGCATGTTGACCTTAATATTGGCCTCTCTTAAATTCTCGAATAGCTGTTTCAAGTGCACAAGATGTTCTTGGACATTAGTTGAAGAAATTATCAAGTCATCGATATAGAAAATAACGTTACGTTTCACGCTTTCCGTTAATTTGCTATCTAGAGCTCTGATCAAGGCCGGACCGCTATTCACCATTCCAAAAGGAACGCGACAGAAAACATACGTGGTCTGATCGAATAAGAATCCGGTGTATTGCCGGCTATCTTCCTCCAGCTCTACTTGATAAAAGGAAGCGGTTAGGTCTAGGACGCTGAAACACGCTTTACCTTTGAACTTTTTCAAAAGTTCTCTAATTTTTGTTGGACGGTCAGTTTCTAACATGATTCTCGTGTTGATCTTCCTAGCGTCTAAACAAAGCCTCAATTGTCCGTTCGCTTTCTTTACCACAGTTATTGGATTCAAATACGAAGAAGCTTGTTTTTTTATTATACCATCTCTCTCCATTTTATCTATGATTTCCTTGACCTCATCATGGTATTTTTCTGGGATAGGATAAAGCTTGGCTTGATAAGGGGATTCATCTATTAGCCTAATCTGGTACTTGAAGTCTCTAATCAAACCAGGTTTATCATCGAAGATGTCCGCAAACTGACAAATCAAGTCGTCAAATTCTTCTTTCACATTTTTAAATCCCTCGGCTTTCAAGGTATATTGTTCCCTCACTTGCTCAGTTTCTTCAACTACGTGATCTAGGATTTCCATTCTAGGGATATCTCTATTAATTTCGTTTCCATCCATTTCTTCCATCACTACATCCTCTGTACTTTCTTCCTTGAATCTTATTATTCCTTTGTCCAAGTCGATGATTGCTCTAGCTTGAGTAATAAAATCGATCCCTAGTATGACGTCAAAATTAATATTCTTAACGACAATAAAAATATGTTCGTAACTTCTCTGATTGATCCAGAATTTCATTAGAATCTGCACTTTGCATTTCATAGTTTTATCCTTAAATATCCCACGAATTTTTGTTGGAGATGCTGGAAGAATGGTAAATTGGTTTTCTGGTTTCAATCTCTCAAAACAGTCCTCGTCAACTATTGAGATCATAGCACCTGTGTTCATCAAGGCTTTACAATGTTGTAGACCAATTAGTATATCAATAACGGGAAGTTCAACTACCCTTCCTCTCGGTTTCGTTTCTGGTTCAAATAGAAGGTCATCGTCAGTAGCTTCAAATATTTCAAAAATCGTGATATCAGAGGAATGCGTGGCAACGTCAGTTATTAATTTCGCCCGGAAATTGGCGTTTTTTTTTCTAGATCCGGAGCTCTTTCTGAACTCCGACCTTCTCTGCTAGTACTGGGTTGTGACTTATCTGGATTTTCATCCTTTCTTTCCTTCGATTTTCTTCGTCCAACCTCCGTGGACTTATCTCGCCCTCTCTTGAGCCTCTCCTGTTGCACTTTCTTATCAGATGCCTCCGTGCGATAATTGTTATATCTTGAGTACCCTTGATTTTGTCTGTTATCTCTATTGTCACGGGTATCCCTATCATTCCTATTATATCTATTATCTCGATTATTTTGATCATATCTGTAGTTCCTGTTATAAGGCGTTTCTCGATAATCATTCCGGTTTCGATCATTATCTCTTCGATAGAAGTTTCTCTCCTCGTAACGACGTTGCCATGGCCTCTCCTGGGCGTCCCTACGTTGGTTTTCCCATCTCCTCTCTTCCTGATGGGTATTTCTAATAGGACCCATTCTATCATCTCTTCTTTGCCCAAAACTATCCGTCTGCTGTGTACGGTTCATCATTACCGCATTTACAACTTTCGATTCCTGCCTGGCATTTTTGACTATAGTAGGTTGCGTCATCATACTCATATGATCTAATCGACGTAACAGGTCATCTAACGACGTTAAAGACGATACTCCGGAAGAAATAATTGATCTCCTTACTTCCGCAGGCAATTGACGTGAGATAGCTTCAATGAGTTCTTCCTGGGTTAACGGCGGCTGAAGAAAACGGAGTTTTGCTAACTGACACGCAAAGTATTCAGCATAGCTGGTTGGTCCTGTACTGGAGTACTTGCGTGAATAGACTTCTGATCTCACATTCTGTTGGACCTCGATCGACCAAAATCTTTGTATGAAGGCTTCCGAAAACTGCTCAAAGTTGTCAAATGTGTAACGAAAAGCCCTGAACCATTGTAACGGAGCATCGGTGAGAAACCTTTCCACCATACGTAGCTCACGCTCACGTGGCACATGTGACTCCAAAAAGTAATCTCTTAATGTCCTGACAAATTCGATTGGTGTCATTCCATCCAAGTTGCTAAACTTCCTAGGTTTGTCATCAAAATTTCGTATTATGGTTACATTCGGTGTCCTTTCCAATGATTTCGAAGTATAATCATCCACGCCTACGTTGGGGTTCGGAGAACTAAAAGTTTCCCTGCTTGTTCGAATGGGACTCGAATGTTCCATTTGACTGAGCCGAACGTTGGGTTCGTTGTTGGAAGATTCCTGCATCATCCTTTCCCTACCATCAGGTACTATCACTTCAGGTTGTTCAACTACAACTCGAAAATCGGACTGTAAAAGTGATCGCAATTGATCTTTTAGAGTATCTAAATTGATATGCCCCTCTAGATCAATTTGCTCGAGACCCTTTCTAATTTCATTAATCTTCGAAGTTTTCTTCTCCCTGACCTCATTTAACTCTATCTTACTTTGGTCGACTTTAGTTTCAACACTGTTAATACGTTTCTCTAAATCGGATATGTTATTGACCTGAGTATTTTGAATTCCATCCATTCTTTTGCTTAGATCTTCCCTAACATTTATTATGTCTTTGCTATTAGTTGCAAGACCAGTGGCAAGTTTAGATTCTAACTTAGATTTCTCAACTTTAAAACATTCCTCATTAATTTTCATAATATCTTGACGAAATGTTACAATATTATCACTTATGATCCCTTTCAAATCGATGTCAAAATCATCCCTGAGAAGTTTCGTATGATCAGTGACTTGAGCTCGGAGTGTCCCCATTTCACATTTCAACTGCTCCAGGCTATTCTGGGTCTGATTAGTGTCATGGGAAAACTGCAGCTGAAGTGCTTCTAAATTTTTTTTACTGAGCTTCACACTCTTTTCAAAGTCTAGTCTAATCTCAACTTGAAACTCTTTATTAGATTTTTCTAGCTGCATTAACTTAACCTCCGTCTGATTTTGACTAGATTCGATTTTTCGGACCTCTAGCTCCATTTTATTTTGACTGGATTCTATTAATCCCACATCTGTTCTTAAATCATTGATTTGGGATTGCATAATCCTTACATTAGAGTTTACATCCTTTACAGTTTCCTCAATTCCCCTTTGATTAGTCTGAATATTGTTAAGATCTGTTTGGATTGATGTTTGACTAGTTTGCATATTGTTAAGATCTGTTTGGATTGATGTTTGACTAGTTTGCATATTGTTAAGATCTGTTTGGATTGATGTTTGACTAGTTTGCATTGATGTCTGACTAGTTTGGATTCTTTCTTGGGCAACCTGTACCAATCCAACATTAGCCCGTAGTGTACTCATATCTAGTTGAGTTTTTCTATTATCATCCTGGATATCTTCGATATTAGATTCTACACTGGTAACCTTCTTTTCTACCCTTTTAGAACTGTCATTGATAGCCTTCAAGGAGGATTGCATAGTATCAATTTCCCCCCTGATACCTTCAGCAACTGCATCCTGCTTTTGAATAACAGTTTCAGACATATGGTCTAATGCAGATTTAGTTTGGACCTTAATATTTTCTATGTCCTGATTCAAATTGTCCATTTTATGTTGAATAATTTCAAACATCTTCTTAACGTCACCAACAGTCACCATATTACCTTCAGACATGCTTCACTACACTTCACAAGAAATAAGAATACCACACCAACAAAGCACAGCGAGAACATCTATAAACAACCACCATTTACCATACATCTCATTCTTATTGTCTGGCGTTACCTTAAAATAAGCTTATGTCTAAACACAAAGTGCCCCATTTAATTTGGGATCGACCATTTACAAGTGCGTGTTGGTTTATATCGGTGAAGGTCTATGATTCTACCATTACTTAAATTTTAAATTTACTACAAATACTTCTATTTTTAATGATGTCAGCAATGATCATCAGCCGGAAACAAGTAGAACAAATTATTAACAAAGCGTGTGGCACCACTCCAATACATAAAATACAATAAAAATTAATAATGGTTGCAATACCACTTGTAAGTCAAGTAGCTCGAGTATCCTCGTAATTGCTTTGTTCCATAGGAATTCCAATAGTTCGTGCCAAAATATTGGTTCACCATTATTTTGTCGCCTTGATTCATAGTCACACAAGAAACACGGTGTTCCAATTCGCGATCTGTGTTACATGATCATAAAACTAATTTCCACTATGTACTTTCAGTTTCAATTTTGGCAGAATTATGGCATTCAACTCCCTGGTATTCGCTCTGGTATTCCAGTTTTTAGAAGCCCCTGAGCTGGGCGCCACCTAATGTACCCTTTTACCTACCAAAACCTGTTGAATCCCTGGATAGCAGCTGGATCGTAGAACCTGAAAATGCCCCGGCTCTAAAGACCCCCCAAGTTCTACCAACAGACACAGGGATAATAGGGCCACTCGAATACCTAACAGGATGTATTAAGACTGACCAAGGCTCAGAAAAAGAAAAGACTAGCTCCAAACACAAGAATTCTTCAAGAGGAAGAAAGAATCTCAAAGGTGTGGTAAACACTAAAATACCTAGCGATGGCCCCCTTAATACACCCTTCCATCACCTCTATAAAGCATCACGCAATAATTAAAACCAAGTAATAAAGTAGTTTATTGTAAGAATAAACAAGACAGAAAAAATATCAATTTCGTCGATACCACGACCAATCAAAAAAAAATCTCATTGATAATATTGGATTGTCTTTCAAAAAAAATATTACCCATTATCACAACTAACTTTTAGCTGATTAAAATATAAGGCATATTAATAATAATAATAATCAATCAATCCCATATGGTAAGATTTTCAAAAAAAGAAATATTATAAGACTTGAATACATTAAATTAATTTCGGTTCCTTAACGGAAATAACATCTTATACAAAAATATCCTGATTATAATTAATAATCCTACACGACATCTTCAGTAACATTATATGTTCTTGTTATTGAACGAAGAAATTCATATGGCATATTTACAGAATATAATTTACACAAAATTCCAGAATAATTTCAATTATTCTCTTCCCACTGACTTGATGTCACGACATTCCTTTCTGCTTAATATTGTTTCATTTCTTGTTTTAGGGTAATTCTGCCGAACAGTTAAGCTAAGCAAAAATTAATCATAAAGTCAGTCTTAAATAGTTATCGGTTTCCTTATTAAACATACATCTTATGGCAAAATTGTTATATTAGTTTTACTGGAAATATTTAACCGAATATCCACTCAAGATTCCCAACAATACTGCTCAGAAAAATATTAATCTTCATACAGGCATTTTCACGATAACAGCGATAAAGTTAACTATGACCAAATATTAACCATACTAGGTTAAAACAACACCTCTCTGGGTTAAAACCCCAATCAATCTAATCCTGATTGGCACACCTGGCTCAATCCTCAACAAGAAAAATATGCTTTACAAAGCATTGCATCAATATACTTAAACACAAAGACATTACTCAAAGTACATGCCTCTCTAAAGTCGAACATGCACCTATAATAGGAGCCTTACTGTTATAAATCCACAATTATGCAAATCAGCTGTTTATGGTAAAAATCCTGAACAAGAAAAATATGATCCCGTAACAGATTACCAACAAAGCCCAGTGGATTTCAGAAATATTCCACCTATCTTTAAAAACTTGCCTTACATTGATTTATTACATGATCCATAATTCTTAAACGTATGACTTATAGTAAGTCGTCCCTGGGATTATCCTCGCAAATTTGGATGTCGTTCAAATACCCTCTTAATAGAGAAAAACTATTGCACTAAAGGCAATGATATCAATTTAATCCAGTGTTAGCATCATAAGAAAAAAAATATTCACCAACCACACAAACTGAGGTTGTAAAGTGATCTATAAAGATAAATTCAATCTCAAAATAAGATCCTCCCTGAATTTCCCGAACGCGAAAATGTCGATGGATTAGACCTACAGCATGGATCCAGGTTAGCAACAAAGGCTAAGCGACTAATGACCCATTAGGCAATCCATTTCGAAAATCACGCTCAGAAAACACAAGTTAAATCTGTTATTAAAAAAAAAACTGAAGAAAATATAGTCCAAGGACTCGAAGTAACATTTAGAATAACTGGGTCCGAAAACTTCTTAATATCGTAATCAGAATCCGAAAAGGAAAATTCCCTTCAAAGAATACGATGATCCAAGCGAAAGTGCTTAAAGAACAATGCACTAGAATATGAAAACTCAACCAAAGTTCTCAAAAGAAAATTGTGTTACTAAAATGTTCTTACACAAGAAAAACTGTAGATCTTCTTCCTACATTTGCTTCTCGACAAATAAGAATGAGCATATTAGTTTAAATACTGTAAAATACTACTGAAATTATTAATTTATTCATCAAAATTACACAAAGGATGCACTCATTTTTATGAGTCAAAATCCTGGCATTATAGAAGGTCAGTTTCGAAATAAACATCGAACCTGCACTTTCTACTCAACCATTTAATCTACAAAATCAAATATGGCAAAGTGGTAGTTCTAAATGTCCACGCTACACTACTGTAACAAGTTGAAGTGATCAGTACCTTTGGCGAATCTAGATGAGGAAAAAAGGATATCGTTGGCCATAATCAGCTCCAGACCAACAGAAAATATGCTGGACTTCAACTGGATTTCCATAGAACGAACCAAAGTCCTCCCAGGCTCGAACCACACCCGGTCGGTCGAAATAGTTCCAACATATCCTGGCGATATCTTCCCATACATATTCGAATACCAACGGACGGACCGCACACAGTTTATCAGCTCGTCACGAAGCGAAGGTGAACTCGAACAGTCACTAACAAGTTCCAATATGTGAACACGCGTGTGAACAAGTTCACGAGGGTCGACGCTGCCCCTTGCATCACGAGAGTCGCGTGCACACTTCATGCTAAATGAAAGTTGCCTTCAACATGTCCCCGCTGCACCCTGCTAATGCAGTATTCTTAAATCAATTTAGCCTACCATCGTAGTGGATATAAGCTTCATATTGTTCCTTCCCTCTGACACCTTGCTTGAGAATGTGCTCTTTTCAAAAAGTATAATCACTGCGAAGAGTGAATCAAGTCTAGGCTGCATTTCCACGACGGATTATATGCAGAGTTTTGTGACACATCACGGCTGAACTCGCGGTCGTGATTATAAAAGTATCCATCCACATGGCCCGTTAGTTGCTGTAGAAACACGGTCGCAGAGATAAACTATTACATGTTTAAGACCATGTCTGAGCCCTATTAAACACGTTTCTACTTCACGTAGAATGCTTAACGAACTAGCATACACACTTCAGCACGGTCACACGTTTTTAAAACTCCCGTTAGCTGGCGACTTTACTTTCACTGTTTTCAGGCTCAGACCTCTACGCAGTCAGTTTCTATACTCCCTGCTCTCTCCACGAGGTCGTCTGAGTCTCACATCTGCTTCCCCCACTTCCTCACACGTCATGACTCGATACGAAATATATCGCAGTCGAAACGTAATTAGCAGTGAGTTAACATATCATCTTCTGTTCTTCATACTTTCTTAATAATAGCTTTCTGCCATGGAAATATACACACAGACGTATGTAGCTGCTTACATATAGCACTAAATATGCTTTAATTTGTATTAATCACTCTCAGGTGAATCGATCGATATAGTGTTAGACACAGTCAACATGGTTAATATCGATGACCTTCGGATTTCTCGTCGGAAACACGAGCTCTGCCGATCTCTTTCTTGATAGCATGGCTTTTGCTCGCTGTAGACCGGCTGTAATTATAGACTTCAGAGGCAAGTTAGGAAGTTACAGGGTGTTCCCAAAATACTGTAACCATGTCTGTACTTAGGACCTTTATGAATAATGGTGCAGTACCACGACGTACCTCGCGCATGCGTACCGGTCATGATTTGGCACTGGACTTCTACAAGTAGTTATTACAATTACCAACAGAGTTCACTGTTAACAAGGGATTTGCGCTCCTGGCAAAACTCATAGGTCATCGGCTTTTTAATATCTCGCGAACCAATAATGCTAGGGACTTATATGAGGTGATCTAGGACTCGGGGTGACACTCCCCGTTTTCCTATAGCCCCCCTTAATTTAACCAAGGGACCCAAAACTATTAGGCCATCGGCTGTTTAATATCTCGCGAACCAATAATGCGAGGGATTTGTATGAGGTGTCCCAGGAGTCGGGGTGACGCCCCCCGTTTTTCTATCCTCCTTTTTCTATCCCCCTCTTAATTTAACCAAAGGACCCAAAAATAAAGCGTCATCGGCTTCTTAATATTTCGCGAACCAATAATGCTGTATGAGTTTTGATGTGTAATATATTTCCACATGGGAACTATTCCAAAATTGGCACATATATAGATAATAATACTTCAGATTAATTTTCAGGAGGCCATACACGACAGTGTTGCCAAAATGATTCTAAGCCTACTGATAGGTCTATTGTTTAAATGCATATAACTCCTTCGCCATCAATTGGATTTCAACCAAATTTCATATGTACTATGTGTACATAAACTGATATGATTGAGCGTATTCTTAAGAGCCACCAGGGCTGCCAACTGTCAATAAATGCTCTCTCTATTTTTTTAAATCCAAAAACCAAATATCAGAAAGTATGCGAGCCAATAGCCTTAACCTTCGCACACGTATAGTGCCTTACATTCTAGATTAATTTGGAGTAACTAATGTATGTCAGTGCTACCGACATGATTCTAAGCCTGCTGATAGGACCAATTTTTAAATACGTGTTACTTCTATACTATCAATTGGATTTCAACCAAATTTCGTATGTGCTATGTGTACAATAACATATATGACTATGCGTATTGTTAAGAGCAATCAGGGCTGCCAACTGTTAATAAATGCTGTTTATATTTTTTACCCTAATATCAATATAGGTTATCAGAAAGTATGCAAGCCAACAGCTCTAAACTTAGCGCACGTATAGTACCTGCCATTATAGATTAATTTGGAGCAACTAATGTACGTCAGTGCTACCAACATCATTCTAAGCCTGTCGATAGGTCCAATTTTAAAATACCAGTAACTACTATAATAACAAATAGATTTCATCCAAAATTGGCACAACAATAGATGATAATATTTCTGACCAACACAAGCATGACATTGTTGCCAACATCATTTTACGCACGCTGCATTAAGTCCAATGTTTAACTGCATGTGAAGTCCATGCTATCCATTGGACTTCATCCAAATTTTGTATTCTGTACCTTAAGAGATGGAACTAAGAATATATTCAGTCACCAGGGCTGCCAACTGTAGTGCTCTATCAGGCTACATAATGCCAGGTATATTTCGAACTAATTAGAAATTTCTATATTAACAACTTCATTTCGTCATTATTCTAGATAGCCTAGGTCCATATAGATTAATCATTGGCATGAATTTTAAATTTTAAGAAAAATAGGCTCTTTAGTTCGTCACGGAACTTCTTGTTAGCCTACTTTCGATTTTTGCAAAAAATGAAAGTAGACTTATGAGATCACTACAGGGCGAAAAAAAGTGTGTCTGTCTGTGTGTGTGTATGTGTGTGAGTCTGTGTGTGTGTGTGTGAGTGTGTGTACTCTGAATGTTTGTCCCCCCCTATCAATTCGAACACGGTGAGCGCAAATTGAACGAAATTGGTACAAAGGTAGCACCAGCAAAGGACACCTCAGTGTCATGTTTTATATCGCCGCCATCTTGACGGAAACGTAATGGCGGCCACCCAAATGTTCAAAGCTTAAATCAAATTACGACTAACCTAATCATCCGATCTCTACCAAATTTTGCAACAACATACCTTTATGGGGGCAGCATCATTTTACCAAACTAATAGGTCATCAGCCTAATAGTTTGCGGATGGCGGCCATCTTTGTGTGAAAATCGATTGCCCCTATTAATTCGAACACGGTGAAACCGAATGGAACGAAATTTGGTACAGAGGTAGTACTAGCAAAGGGCACCCCGGTGTTATGTTTTATATTGCCGCCATCTTGACGGAAACGTAATGGCGGCCACACAAATGTTAAAAGCTTAAATCAAATTACGACTAACCTAATCATCCGATCTCTACCAAATTTTGCAACAACATACCTTTATGGGGGAAGCATCCTTTGACCAATCTAATAGGTCATCAGCCTGATAGTTTGCGGATGGCGGCCATCTTTGTGTGAAAATCGATTGCCCCTATTAATTCGAACACGGTGAAACCGAATGGAACGAAATTTGGTACAGAGGTAGTACTAGCAAAGGGCACCCCGGTGTTATGTTTTATATTGCCTCCATCTTGACGGAAACGTAATGGCGGCCACCCAAATGTTCAAAGCTTAAATCAAATTACGACTAACCTAATCATCCGATCTCTACCAAATTTTGCAACAACATACCTTTATGAAGGGAGCATCCTTTGACAAATCTAATAGGTCATTAGCCTAATAGTTTGCGGATGGCGGCCATATTTGTGTCAAAATCGATTATCCCCATTAATTCGAACACGGTGAAACCGAATGGAATGAAATTTGGTACAGAGGTAGCACTAGCAAAGTGTACCTCATTGTCATGTTTTATATCACCGCCATATTGACGGAAACGTAATGGCGGCCACACAAATGTTCAAAGCTTAAATCAAATTACGACTAACCTAATCATCCGATCTCTACCAAATTTTGCAACAACATACCTTTATGGAGGAAGCATCCTTTGACAAATCTAATAGGTCATTAGCCTAATAGTTTGCGGATGGCGGCCATCTTTTGTGTCAAAATCGATTACCCCTATTAATTCGAACACGGTGAAACCGAATGGAATGAAATTTGGTACAGAGGTAGCACTAGCAAAGGGCACCTCAGTGTCATGTTTTAAATCGCCGCCATCTTGACGGAAACGTAATGGCGGCCACACAAATATTCAAAGCTTAAATCAAATTACGATTAACCTAATCATCCGATCTCTACCAAATTTTGCATCAACATACCATTATGGAGGGAGCATCCTTTGACCAAACTAATAGGTCATTAGCCTAATATTTTGCGGATGGCGGCAATCTTTGTGTAAAAATCGATTCCCCCCAATAATTCGAACACGGTGAAACCGAATGGAACGAAATTTGGTACAGAGGTAGCACTAGAAAAGGCCACCTCAGTGTCATGTTTTATATCACCGCCATATTGACGGAAACGGAATGATGGCCACCCAAATGTTAAAAGCTTAAATCAAATTTCGACCATCCTAATAATTTGATCTCTACCGGATTTTGCAACAACATGCCTTTTTGTGGAAAGCATCTTATGACTGACTACAAGGTCATCAGCCCAATAGTTTGCAAATAGCGGCCATGTATGTGTGCAAATCCATTCCCCAGATCAATTCAAGCACGGTGAAACCGAATTGAATGTTTTTTTACAGAGGTAGCACTAGCAAAGGCACCTCATATTCATGTTTAATATCCCTATAGCACGTTGTATTTCAACAAGCTACTACAACCAACATTCAATTATACTCCTTGAAAAGGACAAAGAGTTATAACAATACCCATGCATTTAGGAGAAAGTAGGCTATATGTTCTTTACTGAATATCTTGTTTTTATTTCTTGTGTCCTAATCATATGATCGAAGTCAACGTTTGAATAATGAACCTATGCAATAATCGTCATTTAATAGTAGATAACTCTATGGCCTACATATATAAAAATCCATCATGGTGACCATTCTAAATATTTAGACGGTTCTGAATATCTACTAATCTATGACAGCACTCAAACTGAAATTTTAGAGGCAGATAACATCGTAGTTTCGCCCCTTAAACAACAATAACTAACTAACTAAACTGAAAGTGTGTATGTTGATAAAGGCTATGAACATAAGTTCACCTACTGGACTTTCAATGACCCGGTGAGCACAAATCCAACATGGCGGCGATGCGAAATTTAAATATTTAAATGGACGTTTCCCGTGATTTAACCATCCGAGCGCAGTGATACTTGGTACTGTAAAATGCTTGTACACATTTTAATCCACCTCTCATATAATTTATTTCAATTGTTTTTATAACCACACGATGGTACTGTGCGAAATTTTAAAATCTCGTTTTCATTTCTTGTGTTCAAATCATGTAATTTAAGTTTGAATAATACACCTACGCAATAATCTTCATGTAATAATACATAACTCTACGGCCTACATATATAAAAACCCAACTTGGCGACCATCCGAAATATTTAGGCGATTCTCACTAACTACGAATCTATTAGAACAATCAAACTGATTTTTTTAAATTGTTGGTTGGTTGGTTCTTAAGTTTAGGGGCTGCGACAACGCGGTCATGTAGCCCCGTGTACTTTGGGTGTGTGTAGAATCTGTCTGATAACCGGTGTTGTGATGACTGTATTAGTGTGTGTTTTCTGTTTTTTAATTTAAGTACAGACTGAAACTTAGCATTTTTCAAATAGTTACTACTTTTGCCGCCAAGCGCCACCGTCAACGACTACTAGGCCAAGTTCAGAACTTAGCTACTAGACGCCACCGCAGTCGGCTCTTGGCAACGATCGTAGAAACCTAAGAGCGTTGTTTACATTCTTAACCTATCCAATTTAGCTTCACACAGGTGTAATTAGTGGAAGGTTTTTTAACATGCCTTAAATCTATGACATGGGACCGCCGGTTTTACTTCCCCTCCGAAGGAATGCATACTGAGGGATTTTTACCGCTCTTAAAAAATCCGACGGCTTCGGCCGGGTTTGAACCCGCTATATTGGGCATAGAAGCTCAGCATGCTACCGACTACACCACCGAAGCCGCCTTTTAATATTGTAAGAGGCAATTAACATAAGTAGGATATATGTAAATAGGCTATTTAGTTCTTCACGTTTTTTTTTTTTTTTTTTTCAAATAATGTATGTACTACAGTGTGTGTATATGCCTGTAATCTGAAGATTGATCTGAGTATACGATATTAATATTGCCCGTAGTAGATAATTATGCTCATCGACGGGTTGGCCAGTTAAGAAACCAATCTTAACATATGATCTATTCATGCAACGCTTATGAAAATAGAGCAACAATAACATGTTGGTGTAAAGTGTGCCGGCCACAGAGGTGCTAGGGGGCTGTTTACTAGCTGGCGGATTACGCTGGGATTAGCATGGTTAATGCACTGTGATATGTCCCAGCAGGCTGCGAGCAATCATTTGCTCAGCCATAAATGGTGTCATAAACAGTTTGCTTTGAACGTGATCAAAAGCGTACGTGCTGGACCGAGCACTAACAGTCTGGATACCATTCATAACACATCGTCCACAATAGATTATTGGCCACCTTTAGGAGGTCTAGAGGTACGGATTGCGATCCTGAGGCACTGGGTTAGATACCTGCTTCCGTCAAACCAATATAATTCTGGTCTGAGGGCTGGAGAGGGGTATACACAGCCTCGCGAGGATAAATGACAATGTGAGAAGTGTTATTTTGCAGTTTCCTCCTACGACTCAATCTCTACCCAATCCTTGCCTCAGTTACAAGTAGCCTACACACTTTAATACAGATATCAAACTAACACAGATAATCAGAGAGTTTCAATACACATCCAAATACATGGGACTGATGACCATAATGTCCCAAGTTCCTAAAATGAATTTATACAAAAATGCACATCAGTTTGTGGTCTCGCCTCGTTTTGTAACCGGTGGCGATAGAAATGAATATTTAGACAGTTTTATATTTAACAGGGCATTCTACTGTGCTTGTGCTGTGATTAATTCCAGAGTAATACAATTCAGGGAAGTTGATTAAGAACCTTTAGAGCGAGTGAAATACAATCTCATTTTAATTCCAATTTATTCTGGTAGAGATCATTTTATTAGATTTGAAAGTGTACAACAAAAACAAGCATTGGAAGCTTTCAAAATATAAAATACAGTGGAAATCTAGCACGCATGTCTTATATCTTCAATCACACGATAGAAAAGGCTTCTCGCTTTTGTAATATAGCGGAAAGTATCGAGACTATTGTCGCAAAGTACCAGGATTTGTTTCCCAGTTTTACCAGAAAATTATTATCTGAGGCCTGAAACGTGTACAGAGGGATTCCGCACTAATACTGACATCACAATAACGCAGGTTATCATATAAACTGCTCACACGTAAATTCAAGAAGCTGATGACCTTGATATTGCAAGCACCTCAACGAAATGTTCGTGTGGCCTCCGGAGAGGCCGAGTGCAGGTCTTTCCAGTTGACGCCCGTGGGCGACCTGCGCGTCGTAATGAGGATGAAGTGATGATGAAGACGTCACATACACCCAGTCCCCGAGCCACGGGAACTAACCCTAGAATATTACAATCCCTGATGACTCGGCCGGTAATAGAACCCGAGGCACTTGGGGCCAAAGCCAAGCGCGCTAACCATATAGCCACAGAGCCGGACTCAACGAAATAATAATAACAACCGAAAAGGCCTAGGCAATATTGTATCAGTAGCTGTCTGTCTCATTGTGCAGCGGCCAACATTCTTGGCTGTCACCACAGAGGCCGGGGTTAGATTCCCGGCTCTACCAAGACATTTAATTCTAGTCTGAGGGCTGGAACGGGGTACAATCAGTCTCATGAGGCAAGGAGAAGACACGGGTTCAATTCCTACCCCAGCCAACCTGGAAGTGGTCTTCAGTGGTTTCCCACTTCTACTCCTGGCAAATACCGGGATGGTACCTAACTTAAGGCCACGGCTGCTTCCTACCCAACCCCTACTTCAATTACAAATACACACAATAGTACAGACATCATAGCGACACAGGTTATCAGACAAATTCTACACACACCTAAGTACACGGGGATAAATGACCACAATGTCGCAAAGCCCCTAAAGACTCAACAACTAATTAAAGACGATAGCATTAGCAAGTTTGGTATTTTTCACGTATGCCAAATGTCGAAATTCGGAATCTTAGAACTAGCGTTCTTTCCAATTGGAGTCACAAATCTACGGTCATTGCCCATAAAGCGTTTTGTAGTTTCAGCCACTACTTTAAAGCGAACGCACGTATTCAGAGAAATTCTTCACAACTCCAAGCAGTGAATATAGACTCGTTCGAAGGAAAGCATTAGTCATAATCTGGCAAGCAAACCCATCCGCATTTGAAGTGATGTGTTATGAAAATGTAAACTCGTCTGGAACTTAGGAGAAAATTTTCCTTCCCTTTTTATCCAGGCTTAGGACTCACAAATTTTATATAAAACTGGCATAGTTTTAAATGTTTGCTCATGGTTTAGTTTTACAGGTCTTAGTTATTGTAAATTAAGATGGAAATCAAGAGTAATTTTTATTAAAACGTAGCATGGATAATGTCAGCCTTATCATCTACAAGGGCTTTGCATACAGAGTGTGCGTAAATCGGCATTACACCGATGAATTTAAGTAAACGAAGCGGCATAGTCCAGGCTATAATGATGGAGATATGTGGAAGAATATAATTTTATTAATGCATCAAATGACCATTTGTTTTCCTTTCAGGAAGAGTCGTGGATGGGATTTTGGAAGGAACCGTCCCGGCATTTACCTGGTGGTGAAAATGAGAAACCACGATGACAATTTTAGGACGGCCGAGTTGAGATGCCAGCGAGGGACGAGGTAGCTTTACATCAACAGCTGTTCAAAATATTCACTACCCATCGCTCAACTCACATCATCATCCTGGGTTATACCGCGTACCTGCTCTTCTCGGATGGTAGAAACGGCCGCTTGCAGACGAGCGAAGAGTTCAGCCAATATTCACTGTTAAAAATAAAATTCCTCTCGGCACGCCGGAAGGCGGAGTTAGATTTCACGGGGCAAACTAGGGGATAGGCTATAATAGGCAAAATATGCAGGTTTTCGTAGAATGATCAGACCTCATTTATTGCGAGAAAGTATTTTGGTGGTTAATTAACTTATTTTCGTCTTTCCATGCATATTTTTTAAATTTTATTGTCGTATGGGGATGGTAACCTTCTTGTCATTTGGGGTTCATTTTTATACTTGTGATCACACTGTCCTTATGCAAGGTTTGGAACTGATGTGTAACTATCTAACAGTCTGTTACTTCTGCACGCAAAATTTTATCTCCCGCAGAGATGTTGGTTGGTTCCTCAGTTTAGGGGCTGCGACAACGTGGTCATGTAACCCCGTGTACATTAGGTGTGTGTAGAATCTGTCTGATAAACGGTGTTAATTGTGATGACTGCATTAATCTGTAATTCACGTAAGGACTGCAGACGGTCATTTTAAAGTAGTAGTACCTAATTTTGTACCAAATACTACCGTCAACGACACTTAGCTGTGAACTTGGCTGCTAGATGCCACCGCAACCAGCAACTTGCAACGAACGTTGTAACTTCCCCTCCGAAGGAAAGCATGCTGAGGGATTTTTAGCGCTCTTAGAAAATCCAGCGACTTTGGCCGGCTTTGAACCAGCGACCTTGGGCATAGAAGTTCAGCATGCTACCAGTTAGCCGCTTCCTTCATAGTCAGATGGAACAAGAAGTTCCGTGACGAACTAAAGAGCCTACTTTCCTTAAAATTAAGATTCATGACAATGATTAATATTCAGTATATGAACCTATATAGAATAATGACGAAATTAAGTTGGTAATATCGAAATGTCTTAATTAGTTCGAAATACTGTATACTAGGCATAATGTAGCCTAATAGAGCAATACAGTTGGCAGCCCTGGTGACTGAATATATTCTTAATTCCATCTCTTAAGGTAAAGAATACAAACTGTGGTTGAAGTCTAAAGGACGTTACATGGAGTTAGACATTGGATCTATTAGTACACGTAAAAGCATGTTGGCAACAATGTCATGCGAGTGCTGGTCAGAAATAATCTGAAATATTATGATATCTTTTTGGGCCAATTTTGGATGAAATCCATTTGTTGGTATAGAAGTTACATGTATTTTAAAATTGGAGCTATCATCGGGCATAGAATCATGCTGGCAGCACTGACTTATATTAATTTCTCCAAATTAATCTAGAATGTCAGGTGCTATACGTCTGCAAAGTATAGAGCTGTTGGCTTGCATACTTTCTGATATATTGATATTAGGGTAAACATATAGACACCATTTATTAACAGTTGACAGCCCTGATTGCTCTTAAGAATACTTATAGTCATATCTGTTATGTTACACATAGCACATACGAAATTTGGTTGAAATCCAACTGACAGTATATAAGTTACATGTATTTAAAAATTGGTCCTATCAGCAGGCTTAGAATCATGTTGGTAGAACTGACGTATATAAGTTACTCCAAATTAATGTAAAATGTCAGGTAATATACGTGTGCATAGTTTTAAGCTGTCGGCTTGCATACTTTCTGATATATTGGTATTTGGATAAAAATAGAGAGAGCAATTATAAACAGTTGGCTGCCCTGGTGGCTCTTAAGAATACACTCAGTCATATCTGTTTATGTACACATATTACATACAAAATTTGGTTGAAATCCAATTGATAGTGTAGAAGTTATATGCATTTAAACATTGGACCTATCAGAAGGCTTACAATTATTTTGGCAACACTGTCATGTATGGCCTCCTGGAAATTAAACTGAAATAGTATTATCTACACTTGTGCCAATTTTGGAATAGCTCCCATGTATACCTTCCAAGATATCCAACATGGAGCTCAAATTTCTAGTGCGATTTTTAGCAGTTGGTATCACTGACATCTTTTTCAAATATGGGCCTGAGATATTCCGGTATACATCTTTACTCATACTAAATTTGGTTTCGATTGCTGCAGACGTTTAGGAGTTGATAGGGACACACACACACACACACACACACACACAGCCAGAGAGACAGACAGAAGGACAGACAGAGAGACAGACAGAAGGACAGACAGACAGACACATTTTCCCGGATCGATCTCATTAGTCTACTTTTTCCTCATTTTTGCAAAATGTGAAAAGTGGGCTAGAAATGAATGTGATCTCGTCAATGGCGTTGTCTTGGCAACCTCTGATAGCTCATCCCTCATCAATTTAGAAGCGTTGTCATGGTAACTTCTGATGGCACTTGGCATTTTCTTTAATTCCGAAATCATCTTTCTCATCCCTTGGCGTAATGGTGGGTCATATCAAAAATTCTTTCAGACAAAAGTTTTAGGTAATTATTTGGGGAATATTTTCCATTTTGTACGGTTTTGATATTTTGCCTATTAAGAGAGATATGATTAATGTTTCCCGAAAAACCCACTTTTTTCCACCCCTTTGATCAATGGTTGGTGCTATCAAAAAACTTATTTGACATAAATTTTTGGCACTTATCCGACACATATTATGAACTTTGAATGGATTCGATATTTCACGTATTAAGAGAGTTATAGCGAAATTTCACTTTCTCGAAAAAAGACCCCCCATTTTCACCCTCTTCGACCGATTTTGCCCATTATCGTACTCGACCGAGATTTTAATGGGATACTTATTATGTAAAAATTTCAAACTGATTGGGGCAAAATTGCGGCAGTTATCGTGGCCATAATAAACTGATATATATACATAAATTATACAGTATATAAACTTTTGAACCGACGGTGGTTTTAAGGTGTGGGGGATGTGAAACGCGAAGATATGTCGAAATTTTCCGGAAGTCGAAACATGGTACCCATTGCAATAGTTAGCTTTCTAATGAAATCTACCTAACATAACCGCACTGTAAGATGTCGCAGCGCTCATTACGAGGTATGGAAATTGATATTCAGACCACACTCCATGCCTAAAACTTCACGGCATCCCTTGCCCCATTCTCCTCGGGATGAACATTGCGAGATAGAAATGGTTCGCATCCTCATTTGTCCTGATCACTTTCATCACGCCTTGTGTTTATTGATTGGTAGGCTCCGTGAATAATTGGTTAACGTGTTAGGCTTGGCCCAAAGGGGATTTTTATCTCCTTTGTTAACTCTCCTGGCTCGGGGACTGGGTGTTTGTGACGTCTTAAGGATATAAATACTGAAAGTACAAGAGAAAAAGTAAAAACGAAGAAAAATATAGAAAAATACAATGAATAAGGTAGTAAAAATATGAGAACACAAAACAATTTTAAAAAATTAGACGCCATTTATGTACACCTTGTATTTGCATTTCTACCTCGTAGCTCGTTTAAAGTGTCTGCGTTTAGAGATTCAGGTAAGTTTTGTGTAGATTTCTTTTGATGTTAGGATGGGGAGCATTCAACTTCTTGTTAAGATTTGAATGTAAGGATTCGTATGCACTATTGGTATGACAAACACTGTTCGAGTCAGGCTTCATGTAATGAAAGAAACTTAGCACCGTCTGATATGTTACAAACTAAACGGTATGAATATTTTAATCTTCCAGTCGTATTGCTTATTGAAGGCAGTTCAATCCCCGAACCTTCGCTAACATTCTGAGGTACTAAGTAACCAGTTACCTACACCAGTTTCATTCCTATGCTGAAAATTGAGCTGACATGTTGTGTATTTAAGTACCCCTCCTTCGAAATACGATTTTGGACAAGTTTACATAGCTCCCACACAAGGACACGGGGCTGATGACGAAAATGACGCAATCGTCTAAATGAAGTAGCAACAACTCTTCATTGAAGTGGTGGCACACGTCGACGGTTCGTAAAGCAATAGGTATGATATTTGTAACAAAATGGCTAAAGATAATGCCTGGAGAAGGTAGAGTGTGTATGTGTCAAAGCGATTGCCCTCTGATCTCGCAGTTGTTTAATTGCCATTGGTCACTCACGGCCTGACCTGACGGTATGTAATCAATGACTCCCCTCTCGGGACACTACTGCTGCACGCTGTACTAATTACCAACCCTCCTTCCATAGCTGATCTCGGTAGTTGCTTCATGAGGGGCTTTGGTCATCAGTCTCCTCTGTCGTGTCACAGTGTGTCCAAGATAGCGGGTTCGATTTCGATTCAGTCCAATGGCATTTAAGGATATTTAAATGCGACAGTAGATTTACTGGAACATTCAAGTTCCTAGAAAGCCAGAACATTTATTATGATAGGTAATACAATATATTTTCCGTACTGACTTATAGATTCCTCTTAAAAATAGTACGCCTTTCAATACAATGCATGAAACATAAGTTACATTGACCATTAGATGGGGTCTTCTTCAGCTTGTATAAGAGGCAAAATATATTCTAATTAAAACTTAGAGAAAAAAAACGAAACTGTAAAGAAATAAATGGATATCCTACAAAACATTAAATTTAAACAAGATGTTCAGTAAAGAACATATAGCCTACTTACTCCCAAATGCGTGGGTATTGTTATAACTCTTCGTCCTTTTCATGGAGTATAATTGAATGTTGGTTGTAGTAGCTTGTTGAAATACAACGTGCTATACGGATATTAAATAATATGAATATTAGGCGCCCTTCGCTAGTGCTACCTCTGTACACAATTTCATTCAATTCGCTTTCACCCTGTTTGGATTGATAGGGGGAATCGATTTGCACACATACATGGCCGCCATCTGCAACATATTTGGCTGATGATCTTGTAGTTTGGTCAAAATATGCTTCCCACATAAAGATATGTTGTTGCAAAAATTGGTATAGATCCAATGATTAGGGTGGTCGTAATTTGATTTAAGTTTTTAACATTTGGGTGGCCGCCATTACGTTTCCGTCAAGATGGCGACGATATAAAACATTACACTGAGTTGCCATTTGCTAGTGCTACCTCTGTACAAAATGACGTTCAATTCGGTATAACCGTGTTTGAATAGATAAGGGGAATCGATTTGTACACATACATGGCCGCTATCTGCAAACTATTGGGCTGATGACCTTGTAGTATGGTCAAAAGATGCTTACCACATAAAGGTATGTTGCTGAAAAATTTAGTAGAGATCAGATGATTAGGTTGGTCGTAATTTGATTTAAGATTTAAACATTTGGGTGGCCGCCATTACGTTTCCGTCAAGATGGCGGCGATATAAAACATGACACTGAGGTGCTCTTTGCTAGTGCTACCTCTGTACCAAATTTTGTTCAATTCGGTTTCACCGTGTTTGAAAAGATACGGGGAATCAATTTGCACACATACATGGCTGCCATCCGCAATTTATTGAGCGGATGACCTTCTTGTTTGGCCAAAAGCTTCTTCATACATAAAGATATAATGTTGCAAAATTTGGTAGATATCAGATGATTACGTTGGTCGTAATTTGATTTAAGCTTTTAACATTTGGGTGGCCGCCATTAGGTTTTCGGCCAGATGGCGGCGATATAAAGCATGACACTGATGTGCCCTTTGCTAGTGCTACCTCTGTACCAAATTTCGTTCAATTCGGTTTCACCGTGTTCGAATTGATAGGGGGGGAGACAGACATTCAGAGTACACACACTCACACACAGACACAGACACACAATTTTTGGCCCTGTGTAGATCTCGTGAGTCTACTTTTTTTTTTTTTTTTTGCAAAATCGAAAGTAGGCTAAAAATGAATTGAAACATTATAATTTTGAATTCTGCTAAAGATGTCAATAGCTAATTAATATTGTCAAAATATGCAAAACATTTATTATATTCATAACATTTATTTTGACATCCGACTGCACGTAGTTTTAACTATATTAATTAGCTTTTGATATCATTAACAGAATTCGAAATAACATTGTTCCAATTCATTTTTAAACGTATATTTATTTATTTATTTATTTATTTATTTAAAATGTATTTATTTAAAATTCATTTATATATTTACTATTTATTTATTTAATTATTGTTTCAGTAGTCTGTGGTGAGTGAGGGTCCACTTGAGTGTGTCTTGTTAGTTATTGTTATTTAAAGGGGCGGAACAGCGTGGTCATCATTCCCTGTGTGTGTCTGGTGGCAGTTACATTGTTTATGACTGCTAGTTCATTGTTTCAGTAGTCTGTGGTGAGTGAGGGTCCATTTGAGTGTGTCTTGTTAGTTATTGTTGTTCAAAGGGGCGGAACAGCGTGGTCATCAGTCCCTGTGTGTGTCTGGTGACAGTTACGTTGTTTATTACTGCTAGTTCATTGTTTCAGTAGTGTGTGGTGAGTGAGGGTCCATTTGAGTGTGTCTTGTTAGTTATTGTTGTTTAAAGGGGAGGAACAGCGTGGTCATCAGTCCCTGTGTGTGTGTGTGTGTGTGTGTGTGTGTGTGTGTGTGTGTGTGTGTGGTGACAGTTACATTGTTTATTACTGCAAGTTCATTGTTTCGTTAGTCTGTGGTGAGTGAGGGTCCATTCGAGTGTGTCTGGTTAGTTATTGTTGTTTAAAGGGGCGGAACAGCGAGGTCATCTTTCCCTGTGTGTGTCCGGTGACAGTTACATTGTTTATTACTGGAGTCTTCTCCACTAGCTTTGTTGTTTTTTAGGGTTTTACTAATAGAAGACGGCAAACCCATGGCTTTACACATGTAAGGTGCGGCATCCGTACAGGCCACGATAACATGATCGTAAAGAAAGCCCCCTTATTCCTCTGACTTTGGGGCGGGCCCTCTCCTTTTTCCTTTTCCTATACCGTATGCATTTCATGGCTCTCCTTCTTTCCAAGTCCCTCAATCCTCATTCCTCGAGGGTTGAGGGCATTTCTTTTCTTCCTGTCCTTTATTTGCCTTATCCTAATTTTGTTTACCATTTCTTCTTAATTCTCATTCTTTGAGGGTTGAGAGAATTTCCTTTCCCCATGTCTTTTGTTTCCCTTACTCTTAATTTTGTTTTCCACTTCCTCTTCTAGAATGTACAGTAAGTATGCAGTTAGTTTCAGTCATTGATCTATTAGACTGTGGTGTGTGAGTGTGTCTGGTGGCAGTTGCATTGTTTATTAGATATAGTTCATTGCTTCATTAGACTGTGATGTGTGAGGGTGCATGTGAGTGTGCCTGGTGACGGGCTGTTTTAGTGGTAGTATTTGTTTGGTGGAACTTTAGTATTGTTTCGCTAGTAAAATTTTGGTATTTAATTGTTAGTAGAAGGTTAGAATTTTTGTTAGTAGATTTGCTCTTTACTTATTTTGAAAGGAGTAGCAGCCTTTCAGAATAAATCAATTCTTGACTTGTCTTATAGACGGTTAAGATATTGATAATATAAGCCAGCTAATGGCTACACTGCGTTCTGCTGCACGGCTGAAAGCAACGGGAAACTACGGCCGTAATGCTATTTCCGAGGATATGCACCTCTCTATGCATAATTATATGTGATGATGGCCTCCTCCCTTGTAAAATTTCAATCCGGAGGTAAACTAGTCCCCCGTTTGGATCTCCGGGTGGGGACTACTCGAGAGGGGGTTAACATCACAGAAGTGACAAAGAGTAAATCTGACATTCTACGGATTGGAGCGTGGAATGTTAGAAGTCTGCAAGGAAGTGGAAGGTTAGAAAACTTAGAAAGGGAAATGGATAGGTTGAGGTTGGATTTGGTTGGGATTAGTGAAATGCGCTGGCAGGAAGAACAGGACTTTTGGTCAGGTGACTATAGGGTCATTAGCACTAAATCAAACAATGGCCAAGCAGGGGTTGGTCTCATATTGAATAGGAAACTTGGACACCAGGTGGAATATTATGAGCAATATAGTGAACGGATTATTGTAGCAAAAATCAATACTAAACCTACGTGCACCACAGTGGTACAAGTCTATATGCCTACCAGTCAAGCTGATGATGAAGATGTTGAAAAGGTCTACGAAGAAATATATGAAATTCTGAGGTATATCAAGGGTGATGAAAATGTTATAGTAATGGGAGATTGGAATGCTGTGGTAGGAAAAGGAAGAGAAGGGAAGATAGTAGGAGATTTCGGATTAGGTGAAAGGAATGATCGAGGAAGTAGGCTGATGGAATTCTGCACCGAGCATGAATTGGTCATAGCTAACACCTTATTCAATAACCACAATAGAAGAATATACACATGGATGAGACCGGGGGATACAGGGCGTTACCAAATCGACTTCATTATGATCAGGCAAAGGTTTCGAAACCAGATTTTGGATTGTAAAACATATCCTGGTGCTGACATACAGTCTGACCACAATCTGGTTGTTATGAAATGCAGATTAAGGTTGAAGAAACTGAAGAAAAGTCAAAAGCCAAAAAGGTGGGCGATAGACAGACTGAAAGTGAAGGATGTAAACGTAAGATTCAAGAAGAGTATAAAGGAAGGACTAATGAAAAACCCTAAACAAACTTCAATTGCAGACGAATGGGCACTTTTGAAGAATGAAATAATAAAATCCGCAGAAGAAAACATTGGTAGGAAAGAAAGAATAGGTAAAAAACCGTGGGTCACTCAGGATATACTAGAAGTAATGGATGAAAGGCGGAAACACAAGAATATAAGAGATGAAAAGGGGAAAGCAGAATACAGACGTCTGAGAAATGAGGTTAACAAGAAGTGCAAGGAAGTGAAAGAAGAATGGTTGAAAGAGAAATGTGCAGGTATAGAAAATTGTCTGAAATTAGGAAAAGTAGACACAGCTTATCGAAGGATTAAGAATACTTTTGGGGAAAAGAAGACTAAGTGCTGTAATATTAAGGACACAAATGGAAAGCCCCTAACAGATAGGGAAGAAAAGGTTGAGAGATGGAAAGCTTACATAGAGTGTTTGTATAAGGGAAGGGAGATTGAGAATCATGTAATGGAAAGAGTGGAGAAAATTGATGAGAATGCAAAAGGAGATTTAATATTGAGATCAGAATTTGACAGAGCATTGGAGGACTTAAGCAGGAACAAAACACCAGGCATAGATGATATACCGATTGAGTTGCTACGCTGCATAGGTGATGAAGGTCTGATCAGGTTATTTCACTTGGTGTGTAGGATTTATGAGAGAGGTGAGGTACCCCCTGATTTCAAGAAGAATGTTATTATCCCTATACCAAAGAAATTGGGTGCTGACATATGTGAAGATTATCGTACAATTAGCTTGATTACTCATGCTTCAAAGATCCTGTCTAGAATAATTTCAAGAGGATGGAAACGGAGGTGGGTGAAGATCAGTTTGGTTTTAGGAGAAATGTAGGAACAAGGGAAACTGTACTAAGTCTTAGGTTGATTTTGGAAAGTAGAATAAGGAAAGATAAGAGAACGTTTATGGCATTTGTAGACTTAGAAAAGGCTTTTGATAACGTTGATTGGACTAAATTGTTTGACATTTTGAAAACGATTGGAATAAAGTACAGGGATAGGAGGGTGATCTACAATCTATACAGAAACCAGACAGCAGTCATTCGAGCTGAAGGACAGGAGCGAGAAGCTGGTATTCAGAAAGGTGTAAGGCAAGGCTGCAACTTATCACCCATACTTTTCAATCTTTACATTGAACAAGCAATGAAGGAAATTGTAGAAAAATTTAAAGTGGGAGTGAAGATTCAAGGAGAAATAATTTCAACTCTGAGATTTGCTGATGACATCGTTATCTTGGCCGACACGCCTGAGGATTTGAATGAGTTTTTGAATGGTATGGACTCCGTTTTAAAAGAATACATGATGAAAATTAATAAATGTAGAACAAAAATACTGGAATGCAGCCGAATAAATCAGAAACCTCTATGGACATCAAATTGGCAGGTGAAAAGCTGAAGGAAGTAGGAGACTTCTGTTACTTAGGAAGTAAAATAACCAGTGATGGACGAAGCAAAGAGAATATAAAAAGTAGGTTGGCTCAGGCAGGGAAAGCATTTCTACAGAAAACGAATCTGTTGACATCGAACATAGATTTAGGTAATAGGAAGTCATTTTTGAAAGCCTTTGGAGCGTGGCGCTCTATGGAAGTGAAACTTGGACTATTGGTGCAGCAGAAAAGAGGAGAATTGAAGCATTTGAAATGTGGTGTTACAGGTGAATGATGATGATCAGATGGGTAGATAGGGTTACAAATGAAGGGTTATTAAGACGAGTGGGAGAGGAGAGATATTTCTGGCGACTGCTAATGATGAGAAGAGATAGGTTAGTAGGACACATACTAAGACACCCAGGAATAGCAAGCTTAGTGATGGATGGAAGGGTTGAGGACAAGAATTGTAGGGGTAGACCAAGGTTAGAATATGTTAAACAGATTGTCTTGGATGTAGGGTGTGGTAGCTATGTAGAGATGAAACGATTAGCACTGGACAGGGAGACATGGAGGGCTGCATCAAACCAGTCAAAAGACTGAAGACTCAAACAACAACAACAATTATTTACTTATTTAATTATTTACTTATTGTTGTGTAACATCTTCCCACTCGGTTGTTGGATATTTTTGTGGGAGTGATTTTGAATAATGGGACGGAAGTGGATCGGACGGAAGTGTGTATGACGCACTGACAGCTGGAGGGATGCGATCCAGCAGGCAGTGGTACCATGTGGAATGTATATCACATACGGATTACTTCAAGGTTTGGAGGCGAAATTACAGATATTTCTATAATAAATCATCTTCAAGTTGTCGTTCTTTGGTGTAAACATATTCATTATATCATATTTGCTGAAAATAATTATGATTTTTTAAGAGTCTGTTTTTCAATCTCTTTAAAGTGATGGGCATCCACTCCCCGATTAACTTTACTCAACACTTTCATACTGAACGGTAAACGCACATGCGAACACTTGTGTCAACTGATTGAAACACAAAGCACATGTTAAAGGTATTCGTATCAGTATGTAAATGATGATATGCTTTAATATGAAACATTGTAACTCGTCGGCAAAGTCAGTATTAGGTTTCTGCACAATGGCTATTCAGATATTAACCCACATTGCGGTAATGCAGTGATCAATGTAACATATATCGATGATTTTATACGGGAACTACAAGATGGCAGCTGTGCGAAATTTTAAAATCTCGTTTTTACTTCTTGTGTCCTAATCATGCGATTGAAGTTTGAATACTATACGTACACAATGATCTTCATGTAACAGTACATAACTCTAAGATCTACGTATATAAAAATCCAACATGGCGACCATCCGCAATACTTAGACAGTTCTCAAAATCTACGTATCTATTACAGCAATCAAACTGAAATTTTGTATGTTGATAGAGGCAATTAACATAAGTAGATATATGAAAATAAGCTTTAGTTCTTCACGGAACTACTTGTATTTATTTAGGGTATGGCTTTTAGTGCCGGGACCGTCCGAGGACATGTGAGCTTATTAAATAAATGATTAAATATACTAATGAATGAATGAATGAATACACAAATAAATAAACAGTTGCACGTTGAGACGTAGATATACATCCTCCAATAAACAGTAAATATTATACTGTAAGTATGAGGGCGCCCCAGATAGACAGTCTGCGAGAGACACCGCTCTGGCTGAGCTATCGCCTGTGTACCCAGGGAAATCAGCTGAGTTCTCTTTCTCACTGAATATAATATCTTATTTAAACGTATTTCCTAGAAGCTTGACAATAGACCATAAGATATGACGGTGTCGCAGTCTCTTGGCGAAATTAGCCACTTCACGAAAAGTGAAGGTATCGTTATCAACGACAGGAGAGCAAATCATCATGTGGCACAATGCCATTCCTAATCAGAATTTTGTTCTCCTATGTGGCTGAGAGTGCACATGTGAAAAAAAAAATACCATGTCCTTTATTACTGGCACCTCACCTGAGCTCAGTAATATTCCCCCACCACATCCAAAGAGGAAGTAGGCTTAGCCCTGCTGAAAGAAACTCATTAGATATGAACAAGACTCTCACTTCTTCTTCTTCTTCTTCTTCTTCTTCTTCGTCCTCTTCTTCATCAATAACATATCATTAATTTTGTCATCCACCATGTTGCTTGAGACTTCAGTTTTTTTACTTGCCTCCCTGTTGTGTAACATCCTGAGCTAATCGTTTCATCACTACCAGACATTACTTCCAAGGCAATTTGTTTAACATATTCTAACCTTGGTCTATAATACAGTTCTTGTCCTCAACCCTTCCTTCCATAACTGAATTTGCTATTCCTGGGTGTCGTAGTGTGTGTTCTACCAACTAATCTCTTCTCTTCATTAGCAGTCGCCAGAAACGGTCTCTCCTCTCCCACTTGTGTTAAAACCTTTTCATTTGTTACTGTAGATAGTTATTGTTGTTTTAAGGAGCGGAACTGCGAGGTCATCAGCCTCTATTTGTTACTCAATCAACCCATCTGATCTTCATCATTTTCCTGTAATACTACATTTCAAATGCTTCTAATGTCCTGTTTTCTGCTGCACCAACAGTCCAAGTTTTACTGCCATGAGGTGCTACGCCCCTGACAAAGAGGCTTTCAAAAATAACGTTCTATTACCTAAATCTATATTTGATGTCAATAGATGTTTTCTGTAGAAATGCTTTCCTTGCCTTAGCAAACCTACCTCTTATATCCACTTTGCTTCGTCCATCACTTGTTATTTTGCTTCCTAAGTATCAAAAGTCTCCTACTTCTATTAGCTTGTTACCTGCCATTTTGACGTAAATAAGGGTTCCTGACTTCTTCGGCTGCATTCCATTAATATTAGCCTACTTTTCACTTTTGCAGCAATGATGAAAGAGTCGACTTATGAGATCACCCGGGCAGATGTGTGTGTGTCTATCTGTCCTTCTGTCTGTGTGTGTGTCCCCCTATCTACTCCACCACGGAAACCATGGAAAACTACTTTAAAGATGGCTGAGGTGGAAATCGATCGCACGTTTTTCAGTTTTGCGTCACGAGGCTGAGTGTACTCCATTGCAGCCCTCAAACCAGAAATATGTTCTTGGCAGAGCCAGGATTCGAACCCGGACGTCCGGGGTGATAGCCAGTAACGCTAGCCGTTACACTACGAGGTGGTGACTGAGGGTTGCTTGTTGAAAGCAGCACAGCGGGACCAGGAAAGTCGGGAGATGAGTCTCACTAATCCACTATTTGAAATAAAGATTGTTGCGCAGGCACATTCATTGGTTGGTTGGTTCCTCAGTTTAGGGGCTGTGACAGCGCGGTAATGTAGCCCTGTGTACTCTGTCTGATAACAGGTGTTAATTGTGATGGCTGTATTCATGTGTGTTATCTGTAATTCAGGTAAACACTTGAGACGATCAATTTGAAGTAGTTCGAATTTTTGCTACCAAATGCTACCGTCAACGACACCTATCCATGAATTTGACTACTAGATGCAACCGCAACCAGCACTTGGCTACGATCATTGGATTGTAATAGAGCGTTAATCAAATCTAACCTACTTTAATTGTTATTTGTCATATGATTTTCATATCAAACATTCATTATTAGACTTAAGTACATCATTCATATTTTAATATTTTCAATGGCATGTACTATAATATATTATGATTTTAGTACTGATTGGCGTACATGTTAAACTTTAGAATTCATCTATCAATACGGATTATAAATACATTTTGCTATCAATGGCAAATGTATTTGCGTTCTACAAATTTAGCTTCAGTCGCCTCCGTAGCGTAGCGGTCAGCATGGTTAGCTGCCGCACCGGAGGTCCTGGGTTCGATTCCCGGCTCTGCCACGAAATTTGAAAAGTGGTATGAGGACTGGACCGGGGTCTACTCAGCCTCGGGTGGTCCAAATGAGTAGAGGGGGTTCGATTCCCACCTCAGCCATCCTCGAAGTGGTTTTCCATGGTTCCCACTTCGTCTTCGGGCAAATGCCGGGATGATACCTACTCTAAAGCCACGGCCGCCTCCTTCCCTCTTCCTCGCCTATCCATCCCAATCTTCCATCCCTTCCCATCCCTCATGAGGCCCCTGTTCGCTTTGCAGGTGCGGCCGCTTGGACGAAGTGCTGATCACACCTCCCCAGTTGTATCCATCCCGACCAGATGTTCCCGGCTCCAGGACACTGCCCATAGAGGCGATAGTGGTGAGTCCCCTCGCTGAGTCCGTGGGGACCACCAACCTAGAGGGTAAATTGACTAAATTAAAACAAACAAATTTAGCTTCACACAATGGAAGGCATACAGAGGGATTTTAACGCTCTTAAAATCCGACGACTTCGGCCGGGTTTGAACCCGCGATCTTGGGCATAGAAGCTCAGAATGCTACCAACTACGCCACCGAAGCCGCCGCACAGTCATTGAATGACTAATTTTGTGCCACTCGATGGACTGACCCGATAAAATCATAGTTTGAAGCATATTTTGTTTTGATGGCAAACAGAAAGACTTTTGCGTTTGAACTGAACGGTACAGACGTAGTCGATGAGCACTTTATCTGGCCTCAATTGAAAATATCTCGCGTTAGGTTCATATCACTCCATGCTATCACAAATGATCTATTCGTGTGTTCCCTCTCCTACTTTAGTGACAATGTTGGTTCAGGTAAAAATACATCGACAGTCACTGTGAAGAAGTACGTAAATCAATGTTTTGAAAAAGAAAAAAAAAAATCGGCGTGAACTCAGGAAGGTGGAAAGAAGTGGGGTAACACTGACTTACCATCGTAAGACCAGCTGAAACATGTGTGTGTTTAGATACCTCCGGAAGTCGACTTCAGCTGTAGGAAACTCAACTAGACCCATCATTCGCTGTTTCCGAGCAATTCGGACATGTAAGTAAGTATACTACCTACTTCATAGAGTTGTCAAGAGCAAGAATCCGTGTCCTCAAAATGGAACTCAAGCTTTTCTATGTTTCCAGTTTACACGATTAAAACATGGACCATTTATGTTATTATAAGATACTAAAACTGGTGGGGTCGTGTAGTGGCTAGCATTCTAGGCTATGGCCCCAGAGATCCAGGTTTGATTCCCGGCTCTGACAAAAGTTTAATTTCTGCATTGAGGTGTGGAAAGAGGTACACTCAGCCTCGTGAAGCAAAACTGAGAAAAGGTGTGTTCGATTCCCATCTCATCCATCTCTGAAGTGGTTTTCCGTGGTTTCCCACTTCTACTCCAGGCAAATGTCGGGAGGATCCTAACCTCGGACTACTACCACCTCCTTCCCAATCCTAACCTCCATTGTAAATTCACAAACTACTGCAGACAACAAAACAACGCAGGTTATCAGACCAATTATCCACACACCCAAGTACACGATACTAAATGACCAAGATGTACAAGCCCTTCAAATGAAACAACAACAACAATAGGTGCGTAGGCATACTGATGAATAGGGCCCGGATATTGATGACATGTCATCTTTTAATTGAGCTGTCTAAAACAATGCTGAAGTACATAGAAACTCCGGACGGGTCACCCCGTCTTCAAATATGTCATTTTTATTTTGCATCTTTTTGCATTTTTTGCTATTTTTCCAATTTTAAGAGCATTTTTTAAGTTTTGTTGATTTTTTTGTCGTATTTTAGAGAAATTGGCCTTTTAAGGTCATTTTTTTTCCAATTTAGTCATTTCACAGCTTTATATGAGGCAGTTACGTCACTCAGAGTTAAGAATAATCTAGTAGCTATGAAGATAAACCTTTTGTTAAGTGCTAGAAATCTATTTTGATTGACTTTTCAGTTTGAGCTTAAGATGTCATTTTTGTAATATTGGTGAGTTTATTATTACAAGATCATTATTTCCATTTTATAGTGCATTTTTCGAATTTTTGAAATATTGGTGATTTTATTATTATAAAATCATTATTTCCATTTTATAGTGCATTTTTCGAATTTTTGAAATATTGGTGATTTTATTATTATAAAATCATTTTCTCCATTTTATAGTGCATTTTTCGAATTTTTGAAATATTTACGGGATCAACATCTGGGCCCTACTGATGAACAATCTAAAATCATTATTTCCATTTTATAGTGCATTTTTCGAATTTTTGAAATATTGGTGATTTTATTATTATAAAATCATTATTTCCATTTTATAGTGCATTTTTCGAATTTTTGAAATATTGATGATTTTATTATTATAAAATCATTTTCACCATTTTATAGTGCATTTTTCGAATTTTTGAAATATTGGTGATTTTATTATTATAAAATCATTATTTCCATTTTATAGTGCATTTTTCGAATTTTTGAAATATTGGTGATTTTATTATTATAAAATCATTTTCTCCATTTTATAGTGCATTTTTCGAATTCTTGAAATATTGGTGATTTTATTATTATAAAATCATTATTTCCATTTTATAGTGCATTTTTCGAATTTTTGAAATATTGGTGATTTTATTATTATAAAATCATTTTCTCCATTTTATAGTGCATTTTTCGAATTTTTGAAATATTGGTGATTTTATTATTATAAAATCATTATTTCCATTTTATAGTGCATTTTTCGAATTTTTGAAATATTGGTGATTTTATTATTATAAAATCATTATTTCCATTTTATAGTGCATTTTTCGAATTTTTGAAATATTGGTGATTTTATTATTATAAAATCATTAAGTTATTTCCATTTTATAGTGCATTTTTCGAATTTTTGAAATATTGGTGATTTTATTATTATAAAATCATTTTCTCCATTTTATAGTGCATTTTTCGAATTCTTGAAATATTGGTGATTTTATTATTATAAAATCATTATTTCCATTTTATAGTGCATTTTTCGAATTTTTGAAATATTGGTGATTTTATTATTATAAAATCATTTTCTCCATTTTATAGTGCATTTTTCGAATTTTTGAAATATTGGTGATTTTATTATTATAAAATCATTATTTCCATTTTATAGTGCATTTTTCGAATTTTTGAAATATTGGTGATTTTATTATTATAAAATCATTATTTCCATTTTATAGTGCAAATTTTCGAATTTTTGAAATATTGGTGATTTTATTATTATAAAATCATTATTTCCATTTTATAGTGCATTTTTCGAATTTTTGAAATATTGGTGATTTTATTATTATAAAATCATTTTCTCCATTTTATAGTGCATTTTTCGAATTTTTGAAATATTGGTGATTTTATTATTATAAAATCATTTTCTCCATTTTATAGTGCATTTTTCGAATTTTTGAAATATTGGTGATTTTATTATTATAAAATCATTATTTCCATTTTATAGTGCATTTTTCGAATTTTTGAAATATTGGTGATTTTATTATTATAAAATCATTATTTCCATTTTATAGTGCATTTTTCGAATTTTTGAAATATTGGTGATTTTATTATTATAAAATCATTTTCTCCATTTTATAGTGCATTTTTCGAATTCTTGAAATATTGGTGATTTTATTATTATAAAATCATTATTTCCATTTTATAGTGCATTTTTCGAATTTTTGAAATATTGGTGATTTTATTATTATAAAATCATTATTTCCACTTTATAGTGCATTTTTCGAATTTTTGAAATATTTGTGATTTTATTATTATAAAATCATTTTCTCCATTTTATAGTGCATTTTTCGAATTTTTAGGTCATTTATTACAAACATTTTTGAAAATTATAAGTGCATTTTTAAACTTTTTTACGGGATCAACATCTGGGCCCTACTAATGAACAATCTAAAATCAACTTAAAATGTTTTTAAGTTCATGTTCGATATCATAGTAGCCTACTAGGGTGCAAGAATGGATGAAACTTGCTGTTAAACGACAAGTTCGAGAGGAAATGTGACTGACCGTACACAATGCAACTGTGCGCATATCGGAATAACATACAATGACACTGCTGAAACCGTTAAATGAATAGGCTACGTAAAGCACAATATTGAAATCTTGCATAATTTGAGGCAATCTCTCTCAATTCACAGCGCTAATTGTGACGAAAACGCCTTCAGTGCGAAAAGCAGTGCATTAATATGATCTCGTCAGAAAGATAGGTTGAAAATGACTTATTAATACTTTACCATATTCCATGCATAATTCCAGATTATACTGTGAGATAAATGTATGAAATAATAAAACAAATCACCGCACACACAATATGGTGGAGCCGATTGGAATGTACCAATAGTGAACAAAGCTCTGTAGTACAATGAGATGTGTGCACACAAGGACCGCACGTGCAATGTGAGAACGATCCTCACTCCACTCGCGAGTAATGTGCTTTCAACACACACTGTTTGTGATTCAAGCGTTACAGCCGCATCAACATAAAGAATCCTGCTTTAAACGTCATAACGCAAGCAAGAGACAAATAACTTCCTTTATTGTTGACTTATTTAAGGGATTGCGATATTGTGGTCATTTATCCCCGTGTTCTTAGGTGTGTGTAGTACTTACATAACTGGCTGCGTGGCTCAGCGGTAACGTGCTCACCTGCTGAGCTCAAGATAGCGAGATTGAATCCTGTCCCAGTGAGAGAGATTTACTGACACGTTAAAGATCCCCTTCGGAGCAAAATTCTGGCACCTTGGCGTCTCTAAAAGCCGCAGTAGTTAACAGGGATGTAAAACCAATAATAGCATTATTATTAGTATTTACTTGATAACCTCTGTGATAGTGATGTTTCTAGCAGTGTGTGTATTTTGTAATTGGCATTATACGGCCGAAACCTTAAGTTAGGCACTATCCAGGCATTTTGTCTGCAATATACGTGGACATTTTCGGAAAACATATCTAAGATGGCACAGACGGCGTTCGAACCCACTTCTCCTTAGTTCTGCCTCACGAGGTGGAGTGTAACCCATTTCAGTCCTCAGATCAAAATTAAATATCTTAGCAGAGTCGGAAATCGAATCCGGACCTCAGGGGTGTCAGCCAAGAATGCCAGCCACTGCGCCACGAGGCAGATAGCTGTTAAGTGCATTTGTGTTTAATTTGTGAGTAGGGGCAGATGACCTCGTAGTTGCGCCCCTTAAAACATCAATAACTAACTAATTTGTGAGTCTGACCAGAAACACAAAACCCAATGTGATCAACAATGTCTTTCTTCAGAAGTCTACTCGCTGTAGTTGTTATTGCTGTTGTTGTTGTTGTTGTTGTTGTTTGTTGTTGTGGATAATTCATTTTAGGGGCTTGGCACTTCTCTTTAATCAGTCCAGTGAGCTTGGGTATGTGTTGGGTTATGTCTGTTAACCTATACTTTTGTGATGACTGTAGTCATGATTGCACTGTAACTAAAACTTTGTACGGTTAAGGATTGGGGTAGGTGCCCTAGGATTTGAAGCAAGGCACCACCCCGGCTATAACTATGTGCCTCCATATCCTGAGCTAATAATTTCATCTCTACATAGCTATCTCACCACACCTTACCCACTCGTCTAATACATCTTCATTTGTTACTCTACCCATCGGATTTTCAGCATTCTCCTGTAACACCTCATTTCAAACGCTTCTATTTTCTTCTTATCCGCTGCACCAACAGTCCCAAATTTCAGTTGCATAGAGTGCCACGGTTCAGACAAAGGCTTTCAAAAATGACTTCCTAAATCTCTATTCGATGTCAACAGATTGCATTTCTGTATAAATGCTTTCCTTGCCTGAGCCAACCTACGATTAATATCCTCTTTGCTTGGTACATCACTGGTTCTTTTGCTTCCTAAGTAACATAAGTCTCCTACTTCCTTTAGCCTTTCACCTGCCAATTTGACGTCAATAGGGATTTCTAATTTCTTTCGGCTGAATTCCATTATTTTTGATTTTCATTTATTAATTTTCGCTATGTAAACGGGTACAATACAACTCCAAAAATTATTATATTGCTACGATACTATAGACAAGTGTTACGTTACATTTACGTTAACATAAATTCATTTATCTTGATTACCGCAAAGATCGTCAGATTATATAATTTATAAATCACAGCTTCTCGTTTGGAACTGGGGCATGATGGTGCAATGCCTCTCACCAAGACGGACTGGATTCGATTCCCGGTCAATGCATATGAGATTTATGAAGTGAAATATCACGTCCTGAGGTTTGGATTCTACGTAAAAAATGGAGGTCTCGTAGCTCATGATCGTGAAATTAACGGTCTCGTAAAACAAGAACTTCCTTCGTTTTGGAACGTATGCATATGAAAGAAAGCAAAAACACTTGTTATTTTACGTGGCTCTTAACTGCGCGCTCATAATTGTTACAAAGAATCCAAACCACTGGACGTTATATTTCACCTTGACAATCTCAAATTCATTATCCGAGAATCGAACCCCAGTTCCTTCTATCGTGTTTATTTTTGGGGATATATTTTCAAAACATCCTGTACATTATGCTACCTTTGACCGGCAGATGAGCTAAGCACACGTAGATTAGTAAGGAAAGACAAGAAGCAGGGAGCCACTATGAATGGAGTCGATACAATCTGACTCATTGCGCCACATGAAATATGCATTACCCTAATAACAGCAGGACATATCGACTAATTGCTCGGCTCTGGCCTGCAGTATTCAATAGCGTCTCCAACACATCGCAGTTGGCTTGTGATTAACCGCGCTGATAGCATGAGACTAGGCGGTGTTTATAAGGTTGTCGCTCTCGGTCGATTGACTGACTAGCTACATAGGATTATATTCACATGAAGACGGAAACTTATTTTCTCGTGGAGAAACTTCCTACACATTCTTCTTTCCTATCCCTCTTTCTCTCTCTGTTGATAGCCTACCTCAGTACGCACTCGATCATAATCTCACACTCAACTTCGAAAAAACATAACCTCTCATCATCGACTATACCAAATTACTCAGTTCTCTACCCTAACCAGAGCCATCTCTACAGCTTGCATCCAAAATCGTACCGTACCAGTCAGCAGTAAGGAATCTGGGAGTTAATTCTGATAATCGATTATCGTGCCAAGATCACACACATGATTCTGAAAAGAGTTGCATCGTCATTGTATCAAATTAGGGGAGCATTATTCTTATTTGCTTTAAAATATACGGAAACGACTGATACAGAGTTTGATACTACCGATTATTTACTATGGATCTATTATTTTCCACGAACTGGGAGAGGACCTCAATACAAAATTGCAATAAATGCAAAAAATAAAAAAAATGCTTGCGTGCACTTTGTTCTCAATGTACCAAGAGAGTCTCATAATACTCCATTTTACGTTCAGATTGGATGGCTTAAGTTAAAAGAAATGAGACATGGCTCTGTCTGTGGTAAAATTTTAAAATTCAAATTGCCGTCTTATATTCACAGATCACTAACTCCCTTGCATTCAGTGCATAACCGTGCAATTATACAAGCTGCACAAACGCTCCAGATACCTCAACATAGCACCTAAAAATGTAAAAGTTCATTTCGTACTTCAGCTAGTATTCTCTGGAAAACACATAAATTGCATCAGTATTCAGGACTTCCCATCAGAACGATAAACCACTCTTTTCATGGTTATCTATCAGCTATGCAATGATCACGGTCAATGTGAACATTCAATTGCTTTAATGAAAGTGAATCCAAATATGATTCTTCTGTCCTTAAACTAGTCCCAAGTCATCACTTCATACTCAAAAATTCGTAAATAACAAAGCACAAAAATCTAATTTAGTATAATTCATGTTACAAAAGCAAAAATTCAAAAATTATCCAGATGTAATAACAACTTCCTGTATGAAAAACGTAATTTTATTGTCAGCTGAATGTTTAGGTTAAGTCTTTTCTTCTTTTATTGTATCTAACCGCCCTCTTAACGAAGTGATCTGCATAAAGAGGCTTTGTAGTCTGTACAAGAGCAACAAAACTTTCAAATTTAATTCAATCTCTTTCTCTCTTGCTCTCCTCCTCTCAAAGGAGATAAAATTATTTATGTTATTCCTGTTCCTCTCAGTCAATGTTGCTTTTTGTTTCCTCAGCATCATGACTGCAAGGCTCGATGATAGTGTCATCTCTCCCTCCAGGTACCTTATAGCAAGTCTCGGGGTGCCTGTCCCAAGCATGGCAGATGCGTACACTCATACTGAAGGAAGGAACTTTGCTTTGAATTAAACTGATCAATATGTTCCAATCCTTTAAAATAAATCAAAAACGAAAGAAAAAACAGAAAGAAACCAATTCTCTCACCTTTTTATTATTGCGATTTCCTCCTTCCTATCTTTTATTCTTTCTTTCATTCTTTCTTTCTTTCTTTCTTTCTTTCTTTCTTTTCCTGATTTACCCATTCCACGGGAGCAACTGGATATATTTAACTTTCTTCCCTATTTTCCCTGAAACTTAGGGAGTAAGATAATATTTCCTTCCATTCTCAACAATTTTATTTTTTTCATTCAAGAGGGTAGAGGTAACTCATTTAATTTACAGTGTAGATGACTGTTGTGAAGTACTAATTTCTTTAGCGTCGGTAATGCCCTCCTACTATTTATTTTATTCAAGATGAATTCAAAACCCCTTTTAATTGCCCTTAATACGAGCTTTAGGAAGATAATAGATCAGTTTTCTATGTGGAGGATGGTGTTTATAATGGACGTGAATTGAATGCAGATGAATGGAACCGGGCACGGATTTGGATGGAAGTGGCGGTGACCTCTTTAATGTAAGTGTACCAACCCGGCATTTTCATTGAGCTGAAATGAACCCGGCTCATTTGGCTTTTGCTGAGTATTTAATACAAAATGCCCTTCCAGCTACTACATGATCTTTCAGGTGATAATTCCAACCCGGATCCACAGTGAGTTGAATCCTAGAGTTGAGAGACAAGCCGCTATCCCACAGCGCCATCACGCTTCTGCATAAGTACACCATGCTCATACTCACATTAATTAAAAAGGGTTATATCATTATTTTTAGATGAAGCAATCGTGGAAGAATCTCGAATATAATCAGATAGATAGTAGCGAACCAAAAATCTTGTATTTAGAAGGTAAAGTATGAAATGGCTAAGTTACTCATACCCTAAAAGTGTAACTGTCAAGTTCAGTGATACTCGATAAGAAATGAATCTATAGTAGTGATAAGAATGGATTTGCTCCCTAGCAGACATCTGGCACAAGACTTAATAAGTGTGACACAGTAAGCCAGTTACGGTTGTCTGGGATTACGTTGGAAAATGTGTAACTGTCAGTTAGAGTCAGATTAATAACCTGCTGACTTGCTCGTCGTTGGGCTGAGCTACATCACAAATTACTTGTAATAATAATGTTATTGGATTTATTTATTTATTTGGATTTATTGTGCTTCTAACAGGCATATACCTAATAAAAAGAAACACATGTACATTTGGTTACACAATTCTATCAAATTATAATATAATTGACAGACATAATGCTGAGATTGTAATGCAAATTAATTCTACAACTAAATACGAAAATATAATAATACTGTGCAGGTAATTGGTAGGTGGAATGTACGAGTTCATGTGATCGCACAGCAGGCAGAAACAAAGGAACTATATGTGTAACTGAATAAGTCGAGGTTGTTTGCTATTGAATGTTCATTGTATAATTGAATAGCACTTATTATTGGGGAATGTTTATGCTGTTCAGTTCTAGTTCTTGGGCAGTAAAATGTAATAAACTTAGGTCGAGTTGATGGAGGTGGGACACGTAAATTAAACTGTGATATTAAATACGGACTATACAAAAGGTTATTGAATACTTTGAAGACAAAAACAAGAATTGCAATTTTTCGTCTGTTAGCCAGAGATGTATAATTCAGGTAACTTAGAAGATTTCCATAGCTATCATATTTCGGATAAATACCCGTCATTTTATACTGCAGATATCTTAGGAATTTATTCTGAACCATTTCAATTTCACTAATGTGGTTCAAGTACCAGGGATTCCAGATGCTGGATGCATATTCTAATCTGCTTCTAACAAAATAATTGAACAATAATTTTATACTTTTTGGGTTGACGAAATCTTTAGAATTTCTTCTTATAAAGCCTAGCATTTTATAAGCACTAGCTACCATTTCATGAGTGTGCAATGAAAATGTTAGCTTTGAATCAAAATGGACTCCTAGGTCTTTGATAGAATTGTTAATAGTGAGATACGCATCCAATATCCGGTACCGAAACATCACCTGAAATTTGTTTCTAGTAAACTTCATAACTGAGCATTTCTTTATGTTAAGGTTCAAGCGATTTAATTTACTCCAGGATGCCACATTATTGAGATCTTCTTGTAGTAATTGACAGTCCTGCTCTGTCTGAATATTTCTAAAAATTTTGACATCGTCCGCAAATAACAAAACGTTCGAATATTTAATACACCTTGTAAGATCATTGATAAGCAGTAAGAATAATAGAGGGCCTAGGTTTGAACCTTGTGGGACGCCTGATCGGGCATAGTATGAATAGGATTCACATCCATTGCAAGCAACAAACTGTTTTCGTTCACTGAGATATGAGGTGAACAACTTCAGCAAATTGTAAGAGAAGCCATAATATGCTAACTTATTTAAGAGGATATCATGATCTACCTTATCGAATGCCTTCGCATAATCTGTATAAATTACATCAACTTGACTTCCTTTGTCCATTGCTGCTGATACTTTGTGAGTAAACTCCATTAGATTAGTTACTGTTGATCTTTTAGGCATGAACCCATGTTGAAAGTCACTTGTAATGTACTGTACGTGCTGAAATATATGCTGATATAACAATTGTTCAAAGAGCTTTGCAATGGCTGACAGTATTGCCACGGGTCTGTAATTATCAAAATCAGACTTATGTCCAGACTTATGTATGGGACTTACCCTGGTAATTTTCCAACGACTGGGAAAAGTACCAGTTTGAATGGCTATATTAAATATTATAAATAAAGGATAGGCCAGCACCTCTGCACAGCCTTTGATTATGTATGGAGGAATTAGGTCTGGGCCAGCAGCTTTCTTTTGATTTATTTTTAGTATCGCATTCTTAACATCAGAAATACTAATCTGTTTAGAATCCAGTACATCAAGCAATGGGTGTATGTCCTGGTCACTTGCGCCTAAATTGTCATACTTGGCGCATTCGTTGGAATAAACCGACGAGAAATAATCTGCAAAACCGTTGACTATCTGCTTATCATTTTCTAATATTTCCCCATTAATTTTCATTACGGGAATTGCCGGGGATCGTTTCTTGTGTCGAATAAATGCCCAGAGGCGATTCGTGTCCTCTCCGATTGCATTTTCGACATTACGTACGTATTGCCGGTAGGCGGATTGAATATCACGTTTTAGAATTTTCCTGAGCTCTTTAAACTTTTCGCAATGAAAGTCCTTGTTGGCCTGTTCCCTACGCATTTTCTTTCGATGGTAAGATTTTCTTCGGATGTTTTTTATTATATCAAAATTAAACCAGCATGGATACAGTTTGGTCCTCTTACTAGTGCTTACAGGTACACTAGAATCCAGAGCCTGATAGAAACGGGAATAAAAATTATCTACCGCCTCGTCTACATGGGAAAATTGCGAGAGAACACTCCAATCCACTTCTTGTAATTTTATATAAAGTTGTTCGAAATTAGCCTTTTTAAAATTGTATGTATGAGTTTGGTGAATATTGTGTCTAACTTCTCTCTGCCAGTATCGTACATTAATGTTTAAGGGGGGATGATTATTGTCTTCCGGTACAAGGGGTTGTTCCTCTCTATTGACAGCAATAGAGGAGATGGTGGACAGTACTAGATCAAGTGTTCTATTATTCACATTCACGATATTATTAAAACTTTTCAAGTTCGTCATATTTATAAAATTATTTAAGGAGGTAGAAAGCCGAGATCCTGTTTTTAAATCAAATGTTGGGGTTATTTCTGGAATCTTAAAGTCTCCCAAAATAAGAACAGGATTGTTGCTTATGAGTGAGTTCGATTCTATACTTGTGTAAAATTCCTCGTATTTCTCTGCCTTCGACTCCGGCGGAAAAAAAACAGAACAGATAAATATGGTAAAATAGTTGTCTATGAAGAGTTTCACACAAAGGACTTCCGTTTCCAGACCCAGGTCAATCTCCACAGCTTTATACTTGTTATGGACAGCGAGGACTACACCCCCTCCTAGCCTCTTGCCGGTTATATTTTCGTCACGATCATTTCTAAATACAGCATACCTCTCATCAAAGAGTTCAGACGAATAGATTGACGAAATAAGCCAAGATTCTGTTAAAACCACTATACTGTAGCTCTCGCTGGTCATATTTGTATAAAACTGAGTAGTTTTAGTTCTCAACCCCCTACAATTTTGATAATATAAATTTAGCGATTTATAAGAAGAAGACATTTTACTTAAATGAGAAGAGAGGCACCTGCAGTGAGGCTAGGCCATTAGTAGGGATTTCCGTTAGGCGAAACAATGGGGCAAGGAAAGAGAAAGGCTCAAGAAACTGTCCAGAAATAATCTGACAGTGACCCTCCAGTACTCTCAGTGTACAATCACTATAGACCTTACAAGGTAATTCAAATGAGACCTTACGGGTTGTCACGAATTATGATAGCTTCCTGAGATCATTACTGTCATTTATGATATAAATATTTGACCCCTCACTCTTCCTGAGTTTTATCACACCGTTACGTACCCATAAGAACTTGTAGCCGTGTTCCCTCTTGAAGTTCCGCGATAGAGCCAGCAGTTTCTTCTTCTCAGGTGACATACTTTCATTTATATATATTATGTTGTCTCCAGAAAGCCCCATGTGCTTGGTGGACAGGTTACGCTTCACACGCCTTCGAAACATGAAGTCTTCCTTGTCGAACCGCCGGACAAATTTCACGATGATTTTACCATGAGGCTGATCTGGTCGCTTAGGCAAGCGATGACATGCGTCCACCATCAGATTGTCAATGTTCATGTCCATTGCCCTGCCAACGGCTTTAACGGTCTCGAGCACGTCTTCATTTTTAGTTTCAGGGACCCCAAATATCTCCACAGTGTTACGGCGTGAATACTGCTCTCCATCCGAGAGGCGAGTCTCCAATGTCTTCACACGGGCCCTGAGATCAGTGTTCTCTTGTTGTAGGGATAGAACCTGCTGCGAGATTTCCTTCAGATGAGTATCGTGCTGTTTGATACTCTTCGCATTTTCATCTACTCCCTCATGGCAAAAGTTCAGAGATTTTGTGAGGTCCTGCTCCCGAGATTGTTGTTGTTGCTTCATCTCCCTGATTTCTGCCTGCATTTCTAATAGGAGTTTTACGATATTCTCCAATGAATAACTCGGCGCAGCTTTCACACAACACTCGCCATTTCTTTCTTCCATGCATTTCGCATGATTCCACTTTTCACACGCTACACACTGTACCTTCTTCTTCCCCAGCTCCTTGTCACAGAAGGCGCAGGTCGGCATGTTTCTTGGTGACACAGCTCACTTCAATAAACAACGATTACACGGATAAACGATGGTACACTGATTAAGCAACGCACACTCAGTTTGTCAAAGTAATTAAAAGGAAGACTTTTCTTTGCTGTAGTTGCAAAATATTCAGATTAGTACACAAAATAATACACAAAGTTCGGGAGCTGAACAACACGCCACTCTTACTCAGCCGCCATCTTGTAGGACATCCCTTTTAACTAATGCGGCTTTTAGAGACGCAGGGTGCCGGAAATTTTCCCCGAAGGGAATATTAAACGTCCCCGTAAATATACTGACACGGCTCCTTCGCATTTGACCCCCCTAAAATGCCAGCTGACTGCGCCAGGATTCGATCCTGAAATCTTGCAAATTACTTGTATGTAACTGATAAATTATGAAGTGATTCATTTCGGAAGGTTATGTCCATATTACAGTAGTCATTAGCCATTTTATTTGAGTTGAAATTGTGATGGTCCCAATTTGTGACCAGAATGAAATAATTTTATATTTTATATTTTATTATATATTTTATTATTATTATTATTATTATTATTATTATTACTATCAATATTTTTTTTAATTTTACATTTTACCTTTTATTAGTTATTATGCTAACTAATATGTTTATATCTATTATTATGCGGTAATGTAGAATATTATGGCAATTGAAAGGACTTGGAGCGGTACACATTATATTTGAAATAAGTTAGACGCTTGACTGAATATTATTTCTGAAGAAAATACGAACAAGAGAAGAAGAGGGTTGTTCACAGAAGGCCGGCTTATATACCGCTTCTTGGAAATGACATAAATAGACACTTATGTCATTCACATCAAGTATTCTTCCAGTATACAAATCATACTAAGAAGGGATTCTATGAAGACTTGCCACTTACAATGCTGGGCTGATGAATGAGTCCTTTGCAACTATATACAAAAGGTGGGCTGGACCTCCCGAGAAATGCTACAATGAAGTATTGTCATTGTTGATATGTGAAAGGCGGGCTAATCTTGCCTAGCGACTTCAGTGGAGGGGATTGACACGTGCCTTACCTGGGAACGTTATATATACGACGGCCGCCCAAATGGATTATTATTATTGAATTGCTGGAGGAGAGGGAATGATGCTGAGTGGAGCAGAGGAACTTGTAGCGAGATGGAGTCTATAACGCAGTTCTAAACTAGACAGTTGACTATTAAGTATGTGAATTTGATAAGACATTCTGTCTCATCAAACTGTGACATGGTTGTGTACGAGGCTATTGTCACAGGGATGATTTTTGGAATATATTCCGTCATCCACATATAAATTAATTACTTCAAGGAACATCAGGAACTCTCTACACAACAATCCAACTACAAAGATCCTCAATGCGGTGAGCGATTTAAACTGTTATACTCCAGTCAAATCAGAAGGCTCTCGTCCATATTAAACTCAATCTATATTTTATTCAATTAACTCAGTATACTCCAATTTCCAATCAAGATCCATAATAGAAGTAAATGCAGTAGATTCTTTCATTTAAATTTATTATTATTATCTTTAGTATTTAATTCTTTTTGCACTTGTTGTTTTTATATATTAAATTCATTTTAAATTCAAATGTTTGACTGGTTTCCTTTAGTAGCTAGAAATTACTATAAGGCAACACCATACTCCTGAACTAATTATCGTAAGGTTAGATTACGTAAGTTTCACTACGGCTGGAGATAGGAATTTCGATGCTCTGCCTCTGTTTAACCGAGGTTTAATATATTATTTTGATCATGATATATAAATGATCTGGCGCCCTGGCAATACATATGATACTACACAGTATGTACTTTTTTAGTGAAGCTGACAACAATACAGATACACTATTAGATTAATACACAATTAAATGTTTCATTTTGATCACCCAAAAGTGGGCAACTATTTAAATAATAACCTTTTTTTATTAACTTTATTGCATATAATCAGTTTCAATACACAAGAAACCATTACATATGACGTCCAACTAGCGGAGCGCTTTTCTTATTATCAATAGAACTCGAAGTTCACTAAACCATTACATATGGCACCCAACTATGCGGCACGAGAACCTAATGATATTTACGGAAGGAGTGAGTGTAAATTCAGTGCAAATTGTCAGTGATTTTGGGGGAAAGTGAAGTGAATTAGTGTATTATTAGTGATTGATTTTGGGGGAAAGTGAGGTGAATTTTGGAACGGTAAACTTTATACGGTGTACTTCGAGATGGCGGATGAGGAACAAAGGAAATTGAGGAGTAGGGGTAAAGGCGAGAAAGCTAATTATACGAAAGTTGATAGTGGTACTGAGGCTGAGAGTGTAGAGGATTATACCAAGATGTCGGAGGTAAATCTTGAGAGTAATCCTGAGAATAATCCCGAGGTTAACCCTGAGACGAATATAGAGGTACATCCTGAAATAAATCCTGAGACTAGTGGAGGGAAGGAGAAACAAAAGCCTTTGGATATTTCGGAAAACAAATTAGATGAGATCATGGGAATGTTTCAGGAGATGAATAGGCAAAATCAGGAGATGAATAGGCAAAATCAGGAAATGAATAGGCAAAATCAGGAGATGAGTAGGGAGATGAGAGAGGAAATAAGTAGGCAAAATCAGGAGAGGAGTAGGGAGATAAGAGAAGCGATAAGTAAAGATAATAAAGAAATTAATCTGAAGCTAGATAAGGTGGAAAAGGTGAATGAGAAGTTAAATAAAAAGTATGAGAGGATTAAGGAGAATATGTCAGAATTCAAAGAAATAATAAGAAAGGAATTGCAAAGTGAGTTAAAGAAAACCATAGCTGAAGTTAGGATAGAAGTAGAGGAAAAGTTTGAAGTTATAGGCAAGAAAGTAGAAGAGATTAATCAAGAGGTAAGGGAAAGAGTAGAAGACGTGAAGGTAGAGATTATGGAAAGAAGAGATGAAGATTAAAGATAAGATAGGAATAGAAGTAGGTAAAATAAAGAAAGTGATAAGCACTCAAGAAATAAAAATGCAGAAAATTATAGAGGAACAAAATAGGCAGACAAGGGAAGAAGTCAGAGCCTATATAAAGGAAGTCAATATGAAGTTAACAGAAATAGAGAAGCGTGCGTTAAGGCACAGTCAGAAAGACATAATTATTGAACAAGGAAAGCAGAAAGCTGAGATAAGTAATTCAAAGCATAGGAAGAAAAAGCACAAGCAGAGCGCGATGGTGGAAGAAATGGTGGAGAGAGATAGTCTAGAAGACGAAAGAAGGACGGATATAGAAGAAAGCAGAAGCAAAAAGCAACAATTAGAAAGGTCGTTAAGCTATAGTAGTGGAGAAATGAAGGAAAGGCATGAAATTAGTAAGTCCAGAAGTAAAATGAAAGGGGAGAACATGAAGTTGTTAGAGGAAATCTATATATATAAAGCACAAAGTTTGTCTGTCTGTCTGTCTGTCTGTCTGTCTGTTATGTATACAAATCTACACCGTTTCACCGATCTGAACCAAAATTTGTATACTTACCCTTTGGAACCCTGCGGGTAACCCTGTCAACATTAAATTTCGGACAGACCACCCCATGCCCTGCATTTAGGCCCTTTTGCACAAATCTACACCGTTTCACCGATCTGAACCAAAAGTTGTATATTTAACCTTTGGAACCCTGCGAGTAACAGTGTCCACTTGAAATTTCGGACAGACCATCCCATTCCCTGCATTTAGGCCCTTTGGTCCAAATCCACACCGTTTCACCGATCTCAACCAAAATTTTTATATTTACCCTTTGGAACCCTGCGAGTAACACTGACCACTTAAAATTTCGGACAGACCACCCCATTCCCTGCATTTAGGCCCTTTGGTCCAAATCTACACCGTTTCACCGATCAGAACCAAAATTCGTATTCTTACCCTTTGGTGCCCTGCGAGTAACACTGTCTGCTTGAAATTTCGGACAGACCACGCCATTCCCTGCATTTAGGCCCTTTTTGCACAAATCTACACCGTTTCACCGATCTGCACCAAAATGTGTATACTTACCCTTTGGAACCCTGCGAGTAACACTGTCTGCTTGAAATTGCGGACAGACCACTCCATTCCCTGCATTTAGGCCCTTTGGCCCAAATCTACACCGTTCCACCGATCTCAACCAAAATTTGTATATTTACCCTTTGGAACACTGCGACTAACACTGTCTGCTTGAAATTGCGGAGAGGCTACTCCATCCCCTGCATTTAGGCCCTTTGGCACAAATCTACACCGTTTCACCGATCTGAACCAAACTTTGTATACTTACCCTTTGGAACCCTGCGAGTAACACTGTCCACTTAAAATTTCGGACAGACCACCCCATTCCCTGCATTTAGGCACTTTGGCACAAATCTACACCGTTTCACCGATAAGAACCAATATTCGGAAACTTACCCTTTGGTACCCAGCGAGTAACACTGTCTGCTTGAAATTGCGGACAGACCACTCCATTCCCTGCATTTAGTCCCTTTGTCCCAAATCTACACCGTTTCACCGATCTCAACCAAAATTTGTATATTTACCCTTTGGAACACTGCGACTAAACTGTCTGCTTGAAATTGCGGCGAGGCCACTCCATCCCTCGCATTTAGGCTGTTTGGCACAAAACTACACCGTTTCACCGATCTGACCCCAATTTTATATACTTACCCGTAGAACCCGACAAGTAACACTGTTCACTTTAAATTTCGGACAGACCACACTATTCCCTGCTTTTTGGCCCTTTGGCAGAAAACTACACCGTTTCACCGATCTCAACCAGATTTTACATAATTACGCTTTGGAACTCGACGAGTAACACTGTCCACTCGAAATTTCGGACAGACCACTCCATTTTACGCATTTAGGCCCTTTGGCACAAATCTACATCGTTCACCGATCGAAAACAAAGTGTGTATACTTACTTACCCTTTGGAACCCGATGCGTAACACTGTCCACTTGAAATTTCTGACATAGGCCTACCACTCCATTCCCTGCATGTAGCTCAGGAATTCCTCGGGGTTGCCAGCTTCCTAACTCACCAGTCATGAGCCCTTGAGGGTGTACCAGAAGTGGTGGGTCTACACACACCCTGCCTCTTTGAGGGCCTTGAGCAGAAGACAGGAGATATTATGAAAAGGAAAAGAAGGCAGACCCCTCGAAGAATGAGGGTATCAGGAAAGATGAGACAAAGCCAATTAAGGCGGGAAATTGAAAGACTCCCTAGCCCTCGGATACCCTAATACAGTCTGGGTCGGAAGACAACAAGAGTTGACCAAGGGAGGCCGACAGGAAAGAGAACTGAAATGAGCCCGGCACCAGGAAGTAGAAGCGATGCCAGACTCAGCTGGGGTTCCGTGGTCGCCAACCCACGTCCCACAAGTTGTGAGACCCTGGGGGGGGGGGTCAGTTGTGAGAATAGCTTGCTGATTCATCGCGAGGTGACTTGAGTGTACTTTCCAGAGCCCGCCGTGTTATCTCCTGCTGTCTATGCTGATGCCAGCACAGGGCCGTTGCGAAACAGTGAGTGATTCCCGGTCAATCTGTATAGGACGGGGAACCCCGAACGTGTGTCATCATATTTCGTCATCATCTGCGATCATCTCAGGTTCGTTCAGCTTGGACCTATATTCTTTGTCTTTGCCGAGCAGTACGCTCTTTCACTAGACGCATCCAGTACAGGCCTAAGCCAGAAAATAAGGTTGAGACTTTGGAAGACATCGAAGCTAGACACCTGAATTACCTATATCAGTTTTAAAATAGCACCATGTTCGTTTAGTAGTCATTTTTTCATTACCTTATTATTATCATCATAAGTGCAAATGACCTACATGTTACGCGCATCATACCAATAATCACCGCCGCATAAAGTCTTTCTCGACTGTGATTTTTAAAATATTTATTTTTGGTTGGTTGGTTCTTAAGTTTAGGGGCTGCGACAACGCGGTCATGTAGCCCCGTGTACTTTGGGTGTGTGTAGAATCTGTCTGATAACCGGTGTTAATTGTGATGACTGTATTAGTGTGTGTTATCTGTTTTTTTAAATTTAAGTACAAACTGCAACTTAGAATTCTTCAAATAGTTCTTACTTTTGCCGCCAAGCGCCACCGTCAACGACTACTAGGCCAAGTTCGGAACTTAGCTACTAGACGCCACTGCAGTCGGCTCTTGGCAACGGACGTAGACATCTATGCGCGTTGTTTACCTATCCAATTTAGCTTCACACAGTTGTAATTAGTGGAAGGTTCTTTTAAATGCCATAAATCTGACATGGGACCGCCGGCTTTACTTCCCCTCCGAAGAAAGGCATACTGACGGATTTTTAACGCTCTTAAAATATCCGACGGCTTCGGCCGGGTTTGAACCCGCTATCTTGGGCATAGAAGCTCAGCATGCTACCAAATACGCCACCGAAGCCGCCATATAGTTATTTTTATTACAGTACATTGTGTACATTATACGTTGAAGTGTCAATTCAATACTGGTAGTAGTTTCCCTTATCATCCTCATCATAAGAGCAAATGACCTACAGTAGATGTTACGCCCATTACACCATTAATCACCACACACAATAAGTCTTCCTCGCCTGTGAATTTTGAAATATGTATTTCTATTACGGTAGTTTGTAAGTTTGACGTGTCAATTCAACAGTAGTTTTTATTATCATCCTTATCAAAAGGGCAAATGACCTAGATATTACTCCCTCATTGTCTTTGGGGGCAAATGACTTAGATTTTAAGTCCATTATATTTCTAACGAGACCTTAAATCATTATCATCATTCCACCGGGCGAAGCCGGGTACTACTGCTAGTAGAGAATATAATGAAAGAGAGTGAGAAAGATTATGAAGTGCAGTGGCGTGTCATAGAAGATAGAATAGGGGAAGTAATAGGGGCAAAGGCGAAGTACAGTGTTACTATTGATAAATATAATACGGGGGAGGAAGAAACTATTGTTATGAGGAGAGAAGAGAGCGTAACTATAAATAAATATAGAAGCAAAGAAGACGGTGATAAGAACTTAAAAATGCCAGATAGAGTAGTTATGTAAGTCGGTATTACTATTTTGAGCGAACCGTATGACCTAAATATCCGTAATGATTTGTTAAGTGAATTTATGGAGGTATCTAAAGAACCTACCGTTATTAATTTTAACTCAGTCTTAAAATTACAAGTGTTAGGGGCGTGTATCGATACACTTTTTGACAGTGGCTGTCAGGTTTCTTGCATCAGTGCAGCATTTTATAATAATAGGAAGGAAAATGGTATAAAAAAATTATAGGAAATTCCAATTAGAACTACTATTGTGTTAACTGCGATGGGAAAGATATTCCAAATAATTTCTAAACAAGTGGTTGGAGAAATTTTAAAAGAAAGTAAGATTGGAACACAAGTATGTTTTTTTGATTCCAAATCTGATATATTCACTAAATATGGGTTCGGACAGGATGTCGCAACATTCTGCACAACTATGTTATAAGGAGGGTAAAGTTAAATTCAGATGGATGGATAAAGATGTGATCATGTCATTTAATAATTGAAGTAAGTTATATGGTGGTTCTAAGAATAGATGTACGCTTGAGGAGGTATTAATGACTAAAGGAGTCGATATTTGTAGTGAGGTGGTGAGTGGTGAGATTGTTGGGGTATCTCTTGAGAGGGAACCTTGTTTTTTACATTTTTAGGCAGTATGATGACGAAGGATTATCTAGAGGATTCCTTGCGTGAGGCTGCATTACAGAGTGCGTTAGAGTGTGATCGTGTGGATCGATTGTTGATCGTGTGGATCGAGTGTTGAAGGTGTTGTAAGAGAATTAGTATATATTTGAGAACCGTATTGGATTAGCTAATTGCTACGTACATGGTCGCAGTATTTTTGTAGGTCATCGCTACCCCGTGCCTTACAAATTTCAGGAAGCAGTGAGAAGGCATATGGAAAGCATGTTGCAGGATAAAATTATAGAACCCTATATTAATTAGCCCGTATATTAATTCGTTAAGGGTAGTTCCCAAATCAGAAAGGAAAGTAAAGCTATATTGTGATGCCCGTAATTTAAGTAGGCAGATTGGAAGCATGTTGCAAGATACAATTATTATAGAACCATATATTAGCCCATATATATATATATATTTATTAATTCGTTAAGGGTAGTTCCTAAGTCAGAAAGGAAAATAAAGCTATATTTTGATGCCCGTAATTTAATTATGCAGATTTTGTGAACAGTTAATATTTCAGTAGCTAGGATGGTAATGCAAGGATTTAAAGGAAAGTCATTTTTTGTAATGGAGAAAGTAAATTTTATCGGTCATACGGATTTAGCGAAAGAATGGTAATCTGAAGTATAAAGAAGTGCAATTTTGAGAAATAAAGTAAGTGAATACGGATTCCGCGATAAAGAGGTGTAATCCTGAATAGAAAGAAGTATAGTTTTGAGAAATAATGTGAATAACTACGGTTAAAAAGGTGAGTAACTACGGTTAAAAAGGTGAGTAAATACGGTTAAGAAGGTGAGTAATCAGAAAATGCAGGAAAACGATTATACGGCACGTACAATGTGAGATCCTTAAGGAAATATGTATCATGAGTAATAAGAAGTGAAACTGTTGGTAAGTAAGGAAAGTCGCTTAATATTAAGTGAATGATTGTGGTCTGAACGAGAGGGTAATGGCGAGGGTTTGCATCAACCTATGATATTGTGTGTCTTGGAGAGCACAGAGGAAATATAAAGAATAATTTGTCGGCTATAGGCTGGTGTATTTGAGAAGGATATAAATATACATATGTGGGGTAAATTAGCGCTCTACATTTGCACTGAACGATGTTGCCTTAGGTAATATAAGCTAATAAAGTTTCATTTTTTCTATAATATGCCTGTGTTACTAGATACATATAATTCCTGAGAGACTGGAGTAGATCTGGTGATTCGCATCACATACCAAGTGTTGTGAAGTGATTAAGTGAATTAATCAGTTGGCAGTCCCACCAACTAGCCATAGGGTATTCAGTTCGACACCAGGCTGAAAATTGAATTCTACGTCCTCAAGATATAAAGCAAAGGTGTATGCCACCCAAATATACATAAGTGCAACGATGACTTATGTCCTAAACAAGAATATAAAAGTGAAGGGTATTTTGATGTACATTGTTTACAGGTCGCTTTAATTATGTAAAGAAGAAAGAAAAAGACATTAAGAACAGTGAAAGACTGAAATGATGAGATTTAAAAAAAAAATATATATTAAACTTGAAGGGTATATTTTTTGTATGTTGGTAATTGCTTTGAAGAGTATAATATTGTCGATGTTGGTAATTTCTTTGTAGGGTATAATATTTCATATTTTTACAAGTGTTGAAGAGAAGTATGGTGATATGATTGTTAACATATACCATAATTCTCTGGGGCGAATATGTGATGGTCCCAATTTGTGACCAGAATGAAATAATTTTATATTTTATATTTTATTATATATTTTATTATTATTATTATTATTATTATTATTATTATTATTATTATTATTATTACTATCAATATTTTTTTTTAATTTTATATTTTACCTTTTATTAGTTATTATGTTAACTAATATGTTTATATCTATTATTATGCGGTATTGTAGAATATTATGGCAATTGAAAGGACTTGGAGCGATACACATTATATTTGAAATAAGTTAGACGCTTGACTGAATATTATTTCTGAAGAAAATACGAACAAGAGAAGAAGAGGGTTGTTCACAGAAGGCCGGCTTATATACCGCTTCTTGGAAATGACATAAATAGACACTTATGTCATTCACATCAAGTATTCTTCCAGTATACAAATCATACTAAGAAGTGATTCTATGAAGACTTGCCACTTACTATGCTGGGCCGATGAATGAGTCCTTTGCAACTATATACAAAAGGTGGGCTGGACCTCCCGAGAAATGCTACAATGAAGTATTGTCATTGTTGATATGTGAAAGGCGGGCTAATCTTGCCTAGCGACTTCAGTAGAGGGGATTGACACGTGCCTTACCTGGGAACGTTATATATACGACGGCCGCCCAAATGGATTATTATTATTGAATTGCTGGAGGAGAGGGAATGATGCTGAGTGGAGCAGAGGAACTTGTAGCGAGATGGAGTCTATAACGCAGTTCTAAACTAGACAGTTGACTATTAAGTATGTGAATTTGATAAGACATTCTGTCTCATCAAACTGTGACATGGTTGTGTACGAGGCTATTGTCACAGGGATGATTTTTGGAATTTATTCCGTCATCCACATATAAATTAATTACTTCAAGGAACATCAGGAACTCTCTACACAACAATCCAACTACAAAGATCTTCAATGCGGTGAGCGATTTAAACAGTTATACTCCAGTCAAATCAGAAGGCTCTCATCCATATTAAACTCAATCTATATTTTATTCAATTAACTCAGTGTACTCCAATTTCCAATCAAGATCCATAATACAAGTAAATGCAGTAGATTCTTTCATTTAAATTTATTATTATTATCTTTAGTATTTAATTCTTTTTGCACTTGTTGTTTTTATATATTAAATTCATTTTAAATTCAAATGTTTGACTGGTTTCCTTTAGTAGCTAGAAATTACTATAAGGCAACACCATACTCCTGAACTAATTATCGTAAGGTTAGATTACGTAAGTTTCACTACGGCTGGAGATAGGAATTTCGATGCTCTGCCTCTGTTTAACCGAGGTTTAATATATTATTTTGATCATGATATATAAATGATCTGGCGCCCTGGCAATACATATGATACTACACAGTATGTACTTTTTTAGTGAAGCTGACAACAATACAGATACACTATTAGATTAATACACAATTAAATGTTTCATTTTGATCACCCAAAAGTGGGCAACTATTTAAATAATAACCTTTTTTTATTAACTTTATTGCATATAATCAGTTTCAATATACAAGAAACCATTACATATGACGTCCAACTAGCGGAGCGCTTTTCTTATTATCAATAGAACTCTAAGTTCACTAAACCATTACATATGGCACCCAACTATGTGGCACGAGAACCTAATGATATTTACGGAAGGAGTGAGTGTAAATTCAGTGCAAATTGTCAGTGATTTTGGGGGAAAGTGAAGTGAATTAGTGTATTATTAGTGATTGATTTTGGGGGAAAGTGAGGTGAATTTTGGAACGGTAAACTTTATACGGTGTACTTCGAGATGGCGGATGAGGAACAAAGGAAATTGAGGAGTAGGGGTAAAGGCGAGAAAGCTAATTATACGAAAGTTGATAGTGGTACTGAGGCTGAGAGTGTAGAGGATTATACCAAGATGTCGGAGGTAAATCTTGAGAGTAATCCTGAGAATAATCCCGAGGTTAACCCTGAGACGAATATAGAGGTACATCCTGAAATAAATCCTGAGACTAGTGGAGGGAAGGAGAAACAAAAGCCTTTGGATATTTCGGAAAACAAATTAGATGAGATCATGGGAATGTTTCAGGAGATGAATAGGCAAAATCAGGAGATGAATAGGCAAAATCAGGAAATGAATAGGCAAAATCAGGAGATGAGTAGGGAGATGAGAGAGGAAATAAGTAGGCAAAATCAGGAGAGGAGTAGGGAGATAAGAGAAGCGATAAGTAAAGATAATAAAGAAATTAATCTGAAGCTAGATAAGGTGGAAAAGGTGAATGAGAAGTTAAATAAAAAGTATGAGAGGATTAAGGAGAATATGTCAGAATTCAAAGAAATAATAAGAAAGGAATTGCAAAGTGAGTTAAAGAAAACCATAGCTGAAGTTAGGATAGAAGTAGAGGAAAAGTTTGAAGTTATAGGCAAGAAAGTAGAAGAGATTAATCAAGAGGTAAGGGAAAGAGTAGAAGACGTGAAGGTAGAGATTATGGAAAGAAGAGATGAAGATTAAAGATAAGATAGGAATAGAAGTAGGTAAAATAAAGAAAGTGATAAGCACTCAAGAAATAAAAATGCAGAAAATTATAGAGGAACAAAATAGGCAGACAAGGGAAGAAGTCAGAGCCTATATAAAGGAAGTCAATATGAAGTTAACAGAAATAGAGAAGCGTGCGTTAAGGCACAGTCAGAAAGACATAATTATTGAACAAGGAAAGCAGAAAGCTGAGATAAGTAATTCAAAGCATAGGAAGAAAAAGCACAAGCAGAGCGCGATGGTGGAAGAAATGGTGGAGAGAGATAGTCTAGAAGACGAAAGAAGGACGGATATAGAAGAAAGCAGAAGCAAAAAGCAACAATTAGAAAGGTCGTTAAGCTATAGTAGTGGAGAAATGAAGGAAAGGCATGAAATTAGTAAGTCCAGAAGTAAAATGAAAGGGGAGAAAATGAAGTTGTTAGAGGAAATCTATATATATAAAGCACAAAGTTTGTCTGTCTGTCTGTCTGTCTGTCTGTTATGTATACAAATCTACACCGTTTCACCGATCTGAACCAAAATTTGTATACTTACCCTTTGGAACCCTGCGGGTAACCCTGTCAACATTAAATTTCGGACAGACCACCCCATGCCCTGCATTTAGGCCCTTTTGCACAAATCTACACCGTTTCACCGATCTGAACCAAAAGTTGTATATTTAACCTTTGGAACCCTGCGAGTAACAGTGTCCACTTGAAATTTCGGACAGACCATCCCATTCCCTGCATTTAGGCCCTTTGGTCCAAATCCACACCGTTTCACCGATCTCAACCAAAATTTTTATATTTACCCTTTGGAACCCTGCGAGTAACACTGACCACTTAAAATTTCGGACAGACCACCCCATTCCCTGCATTTAGGCCCTTTGGTCCAAATCTACACTGTTTCACCGATCAGAACCAAAATTCGTATTCTTACCCTTTGGTGCCCTGCGAGTAACACTGTCTGCTTGAAATTTCGGACAGACCACGCCATTCCCTGCATTTAGGCCCTTTTTGCACAAATCTACACCGTTTCACCGATCTGAACCAAAATGTGTATACTTACCCTTTGGAACCCTGCGAGTAACACTGTCTGCTTGAAATTGCGGACAGACCACTCCATTCCCTGCATTTAGGCCCTTTGGCCCAAATCTACACCGTTCCACCGATCTCAACCAAAATTTGTATATTTACCCTTTGGAACACTGCGACTAACACTGTCTGCTTGAAATTGCGGAGAGGCTACTCCATCCCCTGCATTTAGGCCCTTTGGCACAAATCTACACCGTTTCACCGATCTGAACCAAACTTTGTATACTTACCCTTTGGAACCCTGCGAGTAACACTGTCCACTTAAAATTTCGGACAGACCACCCCATTCCCTGCATTTAGGCACTTTGGCACAAATCTACACCGTTTCACCGATAAGAACCAATATTCGGAAACTTACCCTTTGGTACCCAGCGAGTAACACTGTCTGCTTGAAATTGCGGACAGACCACTCCATTCCCTGCATTTAGTCCCTTTGTCCCAAATCTACACCGTTTCACCGATCTCAACCAAAATTTGTATATTTACCCTTTGGAACACTGCGACTAAACTGTCTGCTTGAAATTGCGGCGAGGCCACTCCATCCCTCGCATTTAGGCTGTTTGGCACAAATCTACACCGTTTCACCGATCTGACCCCAATTTTATATACTTACCCGTAGAACCCGACAAGTAACACTGTTCACTTTAAATTTCGGACAGACCACACTATTCCCTGCTTTCTGGCCCTTTGGCAGAAAACTACACCGTTTCACCGATCTCAACCAGATTTTACATAATTACGCTTTGGAACTCGACGAGTAACACTGTCCACTCGAAATTTCGGACAGACCACTCCATTTTACGCATTTAGGCCCTTTGGCACAAATCTACATCGTTCACCGATCGAAAACAAAGTGTGTATACTTACTTACCCTTTGGAACCCGATGCGTAACACTGTCCACTTGAAATTTCTGACATAGGCCTACCACTCCATTCCCTGCATGTAGCTCAGGAATTCCTCGGGGTTGCCAGCTTCCTAACTCACCAGTCATGAGCCCTTGAGGGTGTACCAGAAGTGGTGGGTCTACACACACCCTGCCTCTTTGAGGGCCTTGAGCAGAAGACAGGAGATATTATGAAAAGGAAAAGAAGGCAGACCCCTCGAAGAATGAGGGTATCAGGAAAGATGAGACAAAGCCAATTAAGGCGGGAAATTGAAAGACTCCCTAGCCCTCGGATACCCTAATACAGTCTGGGTCGGAAGACAACAAGAGTTGACCAAGGGAGGCCGACAGGAAAGAGAACTGAAATGAGCCCGGCACCAGGAAGTAGAAGCGATGCCAGACTCAGCTGGGGTTCCGTGGTCGCCAACCCACGTCCCACAAGTTGTGAGACCCTGGGGGGGGGGGGGTCAGTTGTGAGAATAGCTTGCTGATTCATCGCGAGGTGACTTGAGTGTACTTTCCAGAGCCCGCCGTGTTATCTCCTGCTGTCTATGCTGATGCCAGCACAGGGCCGTTGCGAAACAGTGAGTGATTCCCGGTCAATCTGTATAGGACGGGGAACCCCGAACGTGTGTCATCATATTTCGTCATCATCTGCGATCATCTCAGGTTCGTTCAGCTTGGACCTATATTCTTTGTCTTTGCCGAGCAGTACGCTCTTTCACTAGACGCATCCAGTACAGGCCTAAGCCAGAAAATAAGGTTGAGACTTTGGAAGACATCGAAGCTAGACACCTGAATTACCTATATCAGTTTTAAAATAGCACCATGTTCGTTTAGTAGTCATTTTTTCATTACCTTATTATTATCATCATAAGTGCAAATGACCTACATGTTACGCGCATCATACCAATAATCACCGCCGCATAAAGTCTTTCTCGACTGTGATTTTTAAAATATTTATTTTTGGTTGGTTGGTTCTTAAGTTTAGGGGCTGCGACAACGCGGTCATGTAGCCCCGTGTACTTTGGGTGTGTGTAGAATCTGTCTGATAACCGGTGTTAATTGTGATGACTGTATTAGTGTGTGTTATCTGTTTTTTTTAAATTTAAGTACAAACTGCAACTTAGAATTCTTCAAATAGTTCTTACTTTTGCCGCCAAGCGCCACCGTCAACGACTACTAGGCCAAGTTCGGAACTTAGCTACTAGACGCCACTGCAGTCGGCTCTTGGCAACGGACGTAGACATCTATGCGCGTTGTTTACCTATCCAATTTAGCTTCACACAGTTGTAATTAGTGGAAGGTTCTTTTAAATGCCATAAATCTGACATGGGACCGCCGGCTTTACTTCCCCTCCGAAGAAAGGCATACTGACGGATTTTTAACGCTCTTAAAATATCCGACGGCTTCGGCCGGGTTTGAACCCGCTATCTTGGGCATAGAAGCTCAGCATGCTACCAAATACGCCACCGAAGCCGCCATATAGTTATTTTTATTACAGTACATTGTGTACATTATACGTTGAAGTGTCAATTCAATACTGGTAGTAGTTTCCCTTATCATCCTCATCATAAGAGCAAATGACCTACAGTAGATGTTACGCCCATTACACCATTAATCACCACACACAATAAGTCTTCCTCGCCTGTGAATTTTGAAATATGTATTTCTATTACGGTAGTTTGTAAGTTTGACGTGTCAATTCAACAGTAGTTTTTATTATCATCCTTATCAAAAGGGCAAATGACCTAGATATTACTCCCTCATTGTCTTTGGGGGCAAATGACTTAGATTTTAAGTCCATTATATTTCTAACGAGACCTTAAATCATTATCATCATTCCACCGGGCGAAGCCGGGTACTACTGCTAGTAGAGAATATAATGAAAGAGAGTGAGAAAGATTATGAAGTGCAGTGGCGTGTCATAGAAGATAGAATAGGGGAAGTAATAGGGGCAAAGGCGAAGTACAGTGTTACTATTGATAAATATAATACGGGGGAGGAAGAAACTATTGTTATGAGGAGAGAAGAGAGCGTAACTATAAATAAATATAGAAGCAAAGAAGACGGTGATAAGAACTTAAAAATGCCAGATAGAGTAGTTATGTAAGTCGGTATTACTATTTTGAGCGAACCGTATGACCTAAATATCCGTAATGATTTGTTAAGTGAATTTATGGAGGTATCTAAAGAACCTACCGTTATTAATTTTAACTCAGTCTTAAAATTACAAGTGTTAGGGGCGTGAATCGATACACTTCTTGACAGTGGCTGTCAGGTTTCTTGCATCAGTGCAGCATTTTATAATAATAGGAAGGAAAATGGTATAAAAAAATTATAGGAAATTCCAATTAGAACTACTATTGTGTTAACTGCGATGGGAAAGATATTCCAAATAATTTCTAAACAAGTGGTTGGAGAAATTTTAAAAGAAAGTAAGATTGGAACACAAGTATGTTTTTTTGATTCCAAATCTGATATATTCACTAAATATGGGTTCGGACAGGATGTCGCAACATTCTGCACAACTATGTTATAAGGAGGGTAAAGTTAAATTCAGATGGATGGATAAAGATGTGATCATGTCATTTAATAATTGAAGTAAGTTATATGGTGGTTCTAAGAATAGATGTACGCTTGAGGAGGTATTAATGACTAAAGGAGTCGATATTTGTAGTGAGGTGGTGAGTGGTGAGATTGTTGGGGTATCTCTTGAGAGGGAACCTTGTTTTTTACATTTTTAGGCAGTATGATGACGAAGGATTATCTAGAGGATTCCTTGCGTGAGGCTGCATTACAGAGTGCGTTAGAGTGTGATCGTGTGGATCGATTGTTGATCGTGTGGATCGAGTGTTGAAGGTGTTGTAAGAGAATTAGTATATATTTGAGAACCGTATTGGATTAGCTAATTGCTACGTACATGGTCGCAGTATTTTTGTAGGTCATCGCTACCCCGTGCCTTACAAATTTCAGGTAGCTGTGAGAAGGCATATGGAAAGCATGTTGCAGGATAAAATTATAGAACCCTATATTAATTAGCCCGTATATTAATTCGTTAAGGGTAGTTCCCAAATCAGAAAGGAAAGTAAAGCTATATTGTGATGCCCGTAATTTAAGTAGGCAGATTGAAAGCATGTTGCAAGATACAATTATTATAGAACCCTATATTAGCCCATATATATATATTTATTAATTCGTTAAGGGTAGTTCCCAAGTCAGAAAGGAAAATAAAGCTATATTTTGATGCCCGTAATTTAATTATGCAGATTTTGTGAACAGTTAATATTTCAGTAGCTAGGATGGTAATGCAAGGATTTAAAGGAAAGTCATTTTTTGTAATGGAGAAAGTAAATTTTATCGGTCATACGGATTTAGCGAAAGAATGGTAATCTGAAGTATAAAGAAGTGCAATTTTGAGAAATAAAGTAAGTGAATACGGATTCCGCGATAAAGAGGTGTAATCCTGAATAGAAAGAAGTATAGTTTTGAGAAATAATGTGAATAACTACGGTTAAAAAGGTGAGTAACTACGGTTAAAAAGGTGAGTAAATACGGTTAAGAAGGTGAGTAATCAGAAAATGCAGGAAAACGATTATACGGCACGTACAATGTGAGATCCTTAAGGAAATATGTATCATGAGTAATAAGAAGTGAAACTGTTGGTAAGTAAGGAAAGTCGCTTAATATTAAGTGAATGATTGTGGTCTGAACGAGAGGGTAATGGCGAGGGTTTGCATCAACCTATGATATTGTGTGTCTTGGAGAGCACAGAGGAAATATAAAGAATAATTTGTCGGCTATAGGCTGGTGTATTTGAGAAGGATATAAATATACATATGTGGGGTAAATTAGCGCTCTACATTTGCACTGAACGATGTTGCCTTAGGTAATATAAGCTAATAAAGTTTCATTTTTTCTATAATATGCCTGTGTTACTAGATACATATAATTCCTGAGAGACTGGAGTAGATCTGGTGATTCGCATCACATACCAAGTGTTGTGAAGTGATTAAGTGAATTAATCAGTTGGCAGTCCCACCAACTAGCCATAGGGTATTCAGTTCGACACCAGGCTGAAAATTGAATTCTACGTCCTCAAGATATAAAGCAAAGGTGTATGCCACCCAAATATACATAAGTGCAACGATGACTTATGTCCTAAACAAGAATATAAAAGTGAAGGGTATTTTGATGTACATTGTTTACAGGTCGCTTTCATTATGTAAAGAAGAAAGAAAAAGACATTAAGAACAGTGAAAGACTGAAATGATGAGATTTAAAAAATATATATATATTAAACTTGAAGGGTATATTTTTTGTATGTTGGTAATTGCTTTGAAGAGTATAATATTGTCGATGTTGGTAATTTCTTTGTAGGGTATAATATTTCATATTTTTACAAGTGTTGAAGAGAAGTATGGTGATATGATTGTTAACATATACCATAATTCTCTGGGGCGAATATGTGATGGTCCCAATTTGTGACCAGAATGAAATAATTTTATATTTTATATTTTATTATATATTTTATTATTATTATTATTATTATTATTATTATTATTATTATTATTATTATTATTATTACTATCAATATTTTTTTTAATTTTACATTTTACCTTTTATTAGTTATTATGCTAACTAATATGTTTATATCTATTATTATGCGGTATTGTAGAATATTATGGCAATTGAAAGGACTTGGAGCGATACACATTATATTTGAAATAAGTTAGACGCTTGACTGAATATTATTTCTGAAGAAAATACGAACAAGAGAAGAAGAGGGTTGTTCACAGAAGGCCGGCTTATATACCGCTTCTTGGAAATGACATAAATAGACACTTATGTCATTCACATCAAGTATTCTTCCAGTATACAAATCATACTAAGAAGTGATTCTATGAAGACTTGCCACTTACTATGCTGGGCCGATGAATGAGTCCTTTGCAACTATATACAAAAGGTGGGCTGGACCTCCCGAGAAATGCTACAATGAAGTATTGTCATTGTTGATATGTGAAAGGCGGGCTAATCTTGCCTAGCGACTTCAGTAGAGGGGATTGACACGTGCCTTACCTGGGAACGTTATATATACGACGGCCGCCCAAATGGATTATTATTATTGAATTTCTGGAGGAGAGGGAATGATGCTGAGTGGAGCAGAGGAACTTGTAGCGAGATGGAGTCTATAACGCAGTTCTAAACTAGACAGTTGACTATTAAGTATGTGAATTTGATAAGACATTCTGTCTCATCAAACTGTGACATGGTTGTGTACGAGGCTATTGTCACAGGGATGATTTTTGGAATTTATTCCGTCATCCACATATAAATTAATTACTTCAAGGAACATCAGGAACTCTCTACACAACAATCCAACTACAAAGATCTTCAATGCGGTGAGCGATTTAAACAGTTATACTCCAGTCAAATCAGAAGGCTCTCATCCATATTAAACTCAATCTATATTTTATTCAATTAACTCAGTGTACTCCAATTTCCAATCAAGATCCATAATACAAGTAAATGCAGTAGATTCTTTCATTTAAATTTATTATTATTATCTTTAGTATTTAATTCTTTTTGCACTTGTTGTTTTTATATATTAAATTCATTTTAAATTCAAATGTTTGACTGGTTTCCTTTAGTAGCTAGAAATTACTATAAGGCAACACCATACTCCTGAACTAATTATCGTAAGGTTAGATTACGTAAGTTTCACTACGGCTGGAGATAGGAATTTCGATGCTCTGCCTCTGTTTAACCGAGGTTTAATATATTATTTTGATCATGATATATAAATGATCTGGCGCCCTGGCAATACATATGATACTACACAGTATGTACTTTTTAGTGAAGCTGACAACAATACAGATACACTATTAGATTAATATACAATTAAATGTTTCATTTTGATCACCCAAAATTGGGCGACTATTTAAATAATAACCTTTTTTATTAACTTTATTGCATATAATCAGTTTCAATATACAAGAAACCATTACATATGACGTCCAACTAGCGGAGCGCTTTTCTTATTATTAATAGAACTCTAAGTTCACTAAACCATTACAAAATGTCAAGTTCGAAGTAGGAATTCCTTTTTCAATTGAGATCTCTGAAGAGTTTCCATCTCAGTCTTAGTAGTGGGGATGTTCTTCATGTTTTAATTAATGGTGCTGCTTCAGCAGACTAAGATCAAAGTCTCCTCGCCCAGAGTTGTTAATTACTGTATTGAAGCTCTAACTGTACTGGAGATGAGCATACCTACACCTCTAAAGTTCATTAACGACCTAACTTCGGTTTGTGTTCGTCTACAGCCCACACTCAATGATATAGCACATTGGTGTAATATTGTGTTTGCATGTGAAAATAAACCGGTTCCCGACTTCTAGCTTAGGAGAACCCCATGGCGTAGCTATGCGTGTTAGATCACTCATCACAACAGCAATTCCTGAGATCTGAGGTTCAATTCCCGCCACTTACAGCGGCTATCCTTCCAGGTAAATACCGGGATAGTACTGTACGTTATTTTACGTCCCGGAGCACCTACTGCATTCCCGACACTAATAATTACAGTTACACACACTACTACACAAACACAGGTTGTCAGACAAATTTAACACACACAAGTACACGGGTCTGATGACCAAGCTATCCCAAGCCCCTAAAACGAATTAGCAACAACAGTTTAGGAGATATTTTTGTGTAAATTCGAAACTAACAAATATTCAAACTTACGTACCATGCATATTTGCGTTCTTCTGACTCACACAATTAAAGACAAGAGCCAACATACATCTTTAAGGTAATTAAGATGTTTTTCTGAGCAATTTTCTTATTTCTAGGTTCTAGTTTGTAACGTTAAACTTAATTTTTCTCGATAATAAACAACTTTATGTACCGGGAACAGCTATTAACTACAATTACATATCCTAGATACAGGTCTATATAGCCCAGAGGTGATAGTAACTCACTACCCGAAAACTGGCCCCCTTTTTAATACACATACACATTTTAGGATTTTTACTAGCTTACTTGGCGAAATTCTTAGGGGAGCATTTATTATTTCCCACTTTACACTTGATGAATGTTCCTCATAGCTCTCCTCTTTGAAATTCCCTCTCACATAAGGAACAATGCAGAGTGTGAACAGGAATACTTGTGACAGATAAACAAGCAAAAATACAGTATATTAAATGAAACCTTTGATGGAGATTTCAGTTAGAACAATCTCAAAGAGCAAAAGAGTGATAGGAAAAAGACCCAAGTTAGAAAGTGCAGGCCGTATTCAGACTAAATCATTATTTCAGAGAGGAATCCAATCTTTTAAGAACTAGAGAAATTTTTGAAAAACAAGTAGCCATTTTCGTTTCAACATCTTGAAATATGGACAATAGGAAACGCCGTGACGTACTCTTAGGCAACCCTTCCTACACACTCGTACTGCAGAGCAATGTAACTTACTCCCACAGAGTGACGTTTGTCCCAGTACAATATGAATCTTCTATTGTTAGTTCAACAAAACTATAGTAATACATAGCATTTAAATTACACCCTGTACACAACAAAATGTTTTGAGAGTTGTCTCGGAGATGTAATTAATTCTTACACCAGCTAAATTCTACTATTTCGTACATTTCTACACGCATTGTGAAATCCGATGTTGGTGTGTTCTGGCCTACCAAATAAACGGGAGGTCCAGGATCCGATTTGCTGATGCTCACAAGGGGATTAAGCGCCGGATAACAACACGCCTGACGTTTCTGAGAGCATGTGCTGTGCCATTTATCTGGGAGAGCACACAAAAACACATGTTACTGTCTCATTTGTACTCGTTAAGCCACGCCTGTGTAATGGTGCGCCGGAACACATGGTGGCCGATAAAACACGGGCTTGCACATCCTCTGGCTTTACAACATCTACAAACCACATGTTGCGAAAGATGACGGACATTCTTGGAGTGATGATGATGATGATGATGATCGTGTGACCTCCAGGCCGGTTGAGTGCTGGTGTTCTAGTTGACGCCCGTGGGCGACCTGCGCGTCGTAATGAGGATGAAGTGATGATGAAGACGTCACACACACTCAGTCCCCGAGCTACGGGAATTAACCCCAGGAGATTAAAATCCCTGATGACTCGGCCGGGAATCGAACCCGGGGCACTTTGGGCCAAAACCTAGCGCTCTAACCATTTAGCCACAGAGCTGGACATTCTTGGAATGTTTCCGAGCCATTGTTTACATATTTGATTTACCAGATCCCAAAATTAGGGCTGCGCTTCAATGGGTGAATTCATCTCGTGAAAATGAAAATCCACAGCCTGCTTCCAGTCTCCGACCGGGTCAGGAATGGAATGAATGAAGTCCCCATCTAGCGGCGAGGATATGGACTGTGCCGGCTGCCGAGGCCTGTCGCACTCCCCTGGGGCAATGATTAAATGAAGGACAGATGAAATGAAATGATAATGGAGAGTGTTGCTGGAATGAAATAATTGTAACAGGGAAAACCGGAGTACCCGGAGAAAAACCTGTCTGCCTCCGTTTTGTCCAGCACAGATCTCACATGGAGTGACCGGGATTTGAACCACGGACCCAGCGGTGAGAGGCCGGCGTGCTGCCGCCTAAGCCACGGAGGCTTGTGGGTGAATTCATCTCGTAATAAAAATTATAATAATAATAACAATAATAAGCCGGCCCCGTGGTGTTGAGGTAGCGCGCCTGCCTCTCACCCGGAGGCCCCGGGTTCGATCCCCGGCTCCGTCAGGGAATTTAAAACTGACGTGAGGGTTGGAACGGGGTGCACTCAGCCTCGTGAGGACAATTGAGTAGCTGTCTGACAGTGAGACAGCGCCCCGATCACGAATACCAAGATTAACGACCGAGGGGACCCGACGCGCTGATCACGCGTCACCCCAATATCTGCAGGCCAAATGGCTGGGCAGCGGTCGCTTGGTCGGCCTTAGCCCGTCATGGGCTGGATAGTGCCAGGGGTTGATTTTTTTGATAACAAAAATAATATCCTTTAGCCTAATGATTTTCTGTGGTTTCCTATTTTCAAGTCCAAGCAATTTGACGTAATGCACTTTGCGTAGCTCTAACCAGGCCAAAGAGGTTTTAACGAGTGGAGAAGTTTGAAACTACAATCTTTGTTCAAGTTACTAAAGTGGGTTTTATATTATGGCTATTCTTGAGAAATAATTGAGAACATTAAAGGAATCTATTTTCCAAGAATGGTCAAAGTGACCATTAGAGTGTAGTGGAACAGAGACAAATGACTAAGTATACCATATAAGCCCAATCACTTCAAGTTTCATTCCCTCTAATATCACCCAGCCGATAACTCAAGCTGTGTGAGATTATAAATAAAGCTTCTTGCTAACAGTAGACTTCGTATCACTTATCAGTACGGAAGCACTTCGTAACTTGAAAACTAATTCACAATTTTACTGAAAATTGGGGAAAAGTTAAATATGTCAAATTTCACTGTCAGGAGGTGACGACTACGAAATCCCTTTAGCCCAGATTTGCAAATCTTAGTCGAACAGAATGCTATTTTTTGAAAAAGTCTCGAGTAGCAATAACAATCTTATTAGTTAAAATATTTACGATGATCGTCAGTTGTAAATCTTCTGTCGGCCAACACGAAATTGCCCAATTACTGGGCGGGGTACAATGTATATAATACGTACATGAATAATAAGTAAATAACACTCCTGGAAGAAATTACATGTATTAGTTATGATCACTATTTCCCAATAACAGTGATACATTACATACATTGCACAACACCCAGTCATTGGGAAAATTCGTGTTGACTGACTGAAAAGTTACAACTGACAGTTTGTGTAGGCAACACTGAATGAATGGCTTCAAAACTTTACACGCCGTTGTAATCTGATTGTTTTCATATACATCAAGATTTTTATTTTAAAACAGGCACTTTCCAGTTTTAAAACGTAAAACAAAACAAAATAAGAAGAATGAGTGACAGATTGAAGAGCTTGAAGGTATGATAACCGAATTCCAAGGTTTATAGTGACTATTCTGAGAGTGGCTTTCCTTCAGGTTTTAAACTTTTATTTACAAAATTATTTAAATAGTCTAAATTTAAACATTAAGGGTGTAATTCTACTGTAAAATAATTTAAAATAAAATTCTTCTTCAAAAGAAGATAGTGAGCTTGTTGTCAGCACGGATAACTCATAGTCAACCCCTGGCACTATCCAGCCCATGACGGGCTAAGGCCGACCAAGCGACCGCTGTCCAGCCATTTGGCCTGCAGATATTGGGGTGACGCGTGATCAGCGCGTCGGGTCCCCTCGGCCGTTAATCTTGGTATTCGTGATCGGGGCGCTGTCTCACTGTCAGGCAGCCACTCAATTGTCCTCACGAGGCTGAGTGCACCCCGTTCCAACCCTCACGTCAGTTTTAATATCCCTGACGGAGCCGGGGATCGAACCCGGGGCCTCCGGGTGAGAGGCAGGCGCGCTACCCCAACACCACGGGGCCGGCACGGATAACTCATACGTTCATTTATTTACAATATAGAAGATGTTAAGTTTAAGTTTATTTAGGAATTTGTCTTTGAATCATATGATGAAGAAGGCACCAAAGTAGTGCAGAAACATGTATAATAAATAATAAATAAACATGTTTTAGACAAATTATTGATTAGGCGTGATACAAGTTATTGTACATATAATATACGAGTACATCAACTGGGTAACAACATTATTAATCATTTACCAACAATGGACAATGTTTTCGCACATTACGAAACTATACACCCTAATTTAGTGATTCCAAGAGTCACTTGAAAAATTGTATTGGTTTATTTCTTTTTATATATTTGCCTCAAAATACTTTATTTCTAAATATCGTTCGAGTGTTGTAGGTTTCATACACTCATTGGACAACACTTCTAACACATTGTGGATTCTGTTCACATTCATCGTCGTATAAATTGAATCCTAATTACAAATACAAACTGTCATATTCCCCACTGTATGCTTCGTTTGAAAGGCTTTCATCAATTATAATAGTAGACCTATCACATTTACTTGCCGTTACAAAACACGGTCACTGTTAGGCTAAGTACCACCTGTATGACCTGCTTTACTTTCAACGTCCCTGTTCCAAGCCACTTTTCCATTATTAAAATACAGTAGTTTTCAAAAATATAATATTGAAACTGGAGTTCACACACGTCACAATTTGTCCAACTGTAACTTAGCACTTTAATAGAGGAAAATCATCAACTTGTTGATGTATGGACACCACGTGTTTATTTGAAACAGCTAGGGAAAGTGGGAGGAATACGATTGTATTGTTGTTTACTTCATCGCTCTCATGTTACTAACCCTACCCTGCCAATTGGTATCGGCTCATATCGAGTTCCCTTAAGACCAACACCTACATCAAGACCCTGAAAGAGGATCCTTAACTTAATGCTTAAAGGAACGTCGCGCTCTCTCCAATGCCGATTTGAAACGAAGTTAGTGGACGGACAGATAGCCTATAGTAGGCTAACAATGTAGTCATATCCGCATATTCTGGAAATACCACATTTTTGTCTGGTCGTTGAAATACTTTTGACTTTTAGAAACTTTTGGCCTCTAGCCTTATAAAATACGAGTACGATATCCAAAGGTATCTGAAAAATATTTACAAATTCATGGTTCTTATGCTATTTTTACAGTAATTCAATTAATATTTAATTTTGCCTGCGAACCACCTGTTCCGATTTCGCGGTCCACATGTTGAATACACTGGTTTGTAATAAATTTCACATGAAATTATGGTCAACTTATTTTCTCAAAACAATGTAATGTGGTCATGGTCTACTTTTGCTGAGCGCACATCACAGAATAATGGCTTACGAGTTCCAATACATTCTGATATGAGGAAAGCTACAATGAAGCGTGGTAATTGGACCGTCACCAGCAGATGGTGTGCGCAACGTTATTCTGGACGAGAGTCGTGTACGCCTGATATCAACGTGTTCCGACCCACAATGGCTTCGGTTTTACAATTCACATACACTGATGATCCACCAGTCAACAAACTATGGGATATTAATGAAATATCTATACAATTCTGGGATTTTTTTACGAATGGTATACCCATAGCGGAGCCTCATCCTTAAACTTGTTGTAAACCATCTTCGGGAACCTTCGCCTTGAAATAAAAGTGGCCACCTATACAGTAATATTTTTCAATTTGGAATTGATACGGGGGAAGGAGGATACACACACACCAGACAGACAAACGGAAACACACAAACATACTCCTGGCTGGTCTCATATACTGGTAGTCCATATATTTTGTTTTTATGAAAGTAGGCTAAATATGGGTGACAGAAATTAAAAAATGGAATTTCTCGCGATTTCTGTTGACAAACATGAATAATAGACGATACCATTTTAACGTTCACCTTTGAATACGTCTTGTGAGACCAAATCAAGTATCCTTTTGCCTATTTGGCAGTAAACACCAAACTTTTATACACGCCCTCTAGCCCCAATTCGCAACATTAGTTATTTGTCTTGGTACTTGCTAGCCCCTGCAAAAATGTGTACACATACTGTATTTTCATTCGCGGTGTAACTCTGTATAACGGTAGATTATTTAACAGCCCATGTTGTGCCGAGCACATGACTAGATCATGTCGCGTGCCTCTCCACATCAAGTGTATACGACTAGTACGAGTAACTACGAGGTAGTGCTAAACCTCAATATCTTACCTTCACCAATACGGCAGCCTATCCAGAATGGTTTGAAAACAGACCGTCCACATGAAGAGTATGTACATTTCGTCACTATTAACTCCCAACAGATAGTCTAAAATATCTGTACCTGACTAAAGTCAAATTTTTGCGTCTAATTGATTGATTGATTGATTGTCTGTCTGTTTATCTATACGTTTGCCAGTGGTTGGTATCTGTAACAATCAGGAGTGAATTATGAAAGTTGTTACGGAGAAAGGGGGAAGATACTGCAGCACAGGCATAAGACCAATTTACCCGCATTGTTATTATGAAGAGATGTACACCTCAACATGGAAATCACGTAACGTCTGATAACTGGAGTAGGATGATCGAGGACTACCTTGCAGCAGTGGCGAGTCAGTACATCAACAACGCTGTGTAACTGCGGAGGTTTGCAGACCATTGAACATACTGCATGTGCCACTGTTCTCTTCGTCCTGCATCCTGCTCTAATGAAGACTTAACTTTGGCTCCCCCTTAGGATTTTGATGTTTCACTTACAGGTCAAATGTTATTTAATTATCATGCTTTATTTTACCTAATAACACCATTATGTAGGTCGATATTTGCTATATGTAATTTATATGCATGATGTTTCTGATAGACTACAAGTATTATTATTAATTTTATTATTATTTTTATTAATAAAATACAAGAGTTTCAGACGACTTGATTTTAAAACGCGCCATTTGTAGTTCAATTTAAATCAATTGTTACATGACATGGTATTTTTGTATCTACCCTTTGATCTACGGATGTGTCGGTACCAATTAGCCAAATTTGACATTGTTACTGAAGTTCCAAGCTATATATATGTTTTGAGTCATCCTTATAATCCAATAATATTTTTCACAAGTTAGACCAACGCTCTACATAGATCTTCAGAGATTACCTACCATATTACTTACATACAAAAGAAGCAGAGACAGCTAACAAATATGGATGATATCGATTGGTCCATATAAATTACAACTAAAAAAATTACTGCCTGAATATAAGATACACGAATTGAATCCAATAGTCATATTATAATGAAGCATGTATACACACAATCATCACGTCAGCTATAAATAGGTTCGTTCTTCCTCGTTCAGTTACCAATTCAAATATTCTTGTGGTAAATTCTAGGGAGGTCCCACCTAATCCTTCAAATCTGCTACTAATAACAGTGCCTGTTTTAAGAATTGCTACTACGCCGAGTCAGATCAGATTATACATTATGCAAAATTACCATCTTGAATGTATAATTAAAATGAACAGTTCATCATCTAGCGAACTTAAGAGTGCCAAACCTTAGCATGAAATGAGCGTCCTATTAGAAAGTTACAAGAGTTTAGTGCTTTTCATCTCATGTAATTTATTTCAGGATTAGGGCATAACCCATCTCTTTTGGGTACATTCGTGTTGACCGACTGAAAAGCACTAAACTCTTGTTTACTAAGGCAACACTGAAAATATGGCTTCAAACACCACAATGTTAGAAAGTTACTATGTACAGTATAAGGACCTAATTCATTGACTGTATAGACTGATGATGTCAGTCGAGCTTACTATTAAAACATCAAAATTGATTCTTTAGAATGCTAGAAAGACTTGCAGGTGAAGAGTCACAAATATAAAGAATCACCTACTTATTCCGCAAGACTGTTATGTTGAACAGCTGTCTTCTTGAATAATTAAAAACTTAAAATGCAATACTGAGCATAAAATGAAACAAGTGCGAAAGTTGGCAAGAGGAGAATCGACAAAAGAAAGTCTCGTATGCCACACATATTACTTTTCCAGACCGATGTTGGCATGTGACGCACACATTTAACCATAATTGTACTGAATCTTACTACACAGAAATATATAATTGTTGTTTCATTCGAGTGGCTTGGACATCGTGATTATTCATCCCCGTGCACTTGAATGCCTGTGGAATTTTTCTGATAATATGTGTTATTGTGATGGTTGTATTACTATGTGTACTTCTAATTCAGTTGTTGTTTGGGAAGAAGGTGGCCGTGGCCTTACATTATGAGCTACCCCGTTTATTTGCCCGGAGTATAAATGTGAAAACACGAAAACCCACATCCAAGTTAGCTGAGGTGGAAATGGAGCCCACCTCTTCTCAGGCTGAGTGTACCACACTCCACCCCTCAGACCAGAATTGCATTTCTTGGTAGAGCCAGGAATCGAACCTGGACTTCTGGGGTGACAGGCACGAATACTAGCCTCTACACCACGAGGTGGACAGCACAATAAGTATAGAAAATAGAAATGAAATCATGATTGACAAATAAGGCTACGTGTCTCGAGCAGAACATATTGTTCGTTTACGAAATAGCAGCAAGACCATTAATATACGCTGTAAGGTCTCAACTACACTTGTCCGGGTTCGATTCCCGGTCAATGCATGTGAGATTTTCGAAGTGAAATGCCATGTCCTGTGGTTCGGATTCCACGTAAATCGGAGGTCCCGTGGCTCATGATCTACAGATTAACGGTCACGTTAAACTACAAGCTTCCTTCCTTTTTCTTTGCTTCAACTACACTTGCACAGTTTGTTTCCAAAAAGTATAATATCGCCCTTTCAAGGCGTGTTGGGTTGTAAAATATCATTCCAAATCCGAAATCATGGTGTTAGTCACAGCATTGTTGTGGAAATAAATGCATGAGCGTTCAGAAGCTTTGTAACGATACTAACTAGATTGATAATTCATTTACCATTTCAAGAAATAACAACGTTCAAACGCCGACTTTTTCGTCATTCAACGGGTGACATTCTTTGCTGTGCCATGTGTGCAAGTGTTCTTCAAGGTAACAATAATAGAGAAGAACGCTTGCCACTTAATATGGATACTCCCATAAAAAACAAGACCTTATCTGTATATGACAGTTTGTTTGTTGTTTTCTCAACGTTTTCAGCAATAATGCTGTGTCACAGATGAAGCTGTACTCTTCGAGAAACGAACTGATTTTCAGTTGTCTTATGACTCATCTCCACATAACTGTACGAAACCCCCCAGGGGCTCACATCTATTGGGGCGTGGGTTAGTGACCACGGGACCCCAGCTGAGTCCGGCATTGCTTCCACTTACATGTGCCAGGCTCCTATCTGTCTTCTTTCCTGTCGACCTCCCTTGGTCAACTCTTGTTCTTTTCCGACCCCGACGGTATAAGGGTATCCGAGGCCTAGGGAGTCTTTCACTTTCCCGCCTTAGTTGGCCCTTGTCTCATCTTTCCTGATACCCTCATTTTTCGAGGGGTCAGCCTTCTTTTTCTTTTCATTACCTTTTCTCTGTAAGATTCCTGTACTTATTTTCTTTTTGTTAATTAGCTCCTCGTGTATCTAAATTCCCTTAAGGGATTCTTTTTTCCATCTACACTCCATTTTGTAGGTATTTTCAATCTACGTTGCATTTTGTAAGTTTTTTCGATCTACGTTGTATTTTGCGAGTGGTTTCAACCTCAATTGCATTTTGTAAGGATTGACAACCTAAACCGCTTTTACCAAGCATTTTCAATCTAAATTGGATTTTTAGGGTGAGCATTTTGCAAGTATTTTGATTCTCAATTGCATTTTGTGGGAATCTTAAATCTAAATTACATTTTGTAAGTATTTTCAATCTAAGTTGCATTTTGCAAGTATTTTGATTCTCAATTGCATTTTGTGGGAATCTTAAATCTAAATTACATTTTGTTAGTATTTTGATTCTCAATTGCATTTTGTGGGAATCTTAAATCTAAATTACATTTTGCAAGTATTTTGATTCTCAATTGCATTTTGTAAGAATTTTCCATCCAAATGAGTAGTTTGAATCTACCGTACATTTTGTAAGCATTTTCAATCTGAATTGAATTTTGTAAGCATTTTGAATTTCAATTGCACTTTGTGAGTATTTTGGATCTGAAAAGGGAGTTTTTTCAATCTGAATTGCATTCTGTATTTTCCATTTCAATTGTATTTTGTAAGTATTCTGAACCTCAATTGTATTTTGTACGTATTTCCAATCTCATTTGCATTTTGTAAGTATTTTGATTATCAATTGCATTTTGTAGGTATGTCGACTCTACATTGCATTTTGTACGTGTTCTGAACCTAACCTACATTTTGTGCGTATTTTTCAATCTATTCCTTTTGAGAATATTTTCGTTCTAAACTCCCTTTTGTAAGTATTAGCGCTCTCCATTTTGTATTCTTTAATCTGTGTTAAGAGGGGCAGATGACCTCGTAGTTCCACCCCTTAAAACAACAATAACCAACTAACTAACTGTACGAAACGCGCTGAGCACGGTTCCAAAGAATCTTTCTCTAATGCTATCCTGCCGAGAGTCTTAGAATTCAGTTTCCACGTGATTTATTTAATGTCTGAGGTATCGTAACTCCGTGAGAAAATGCCTGTAAAGATTGCAATTTCAGATTTAGGCGGATATGTTCTCACGTTATGTGTTGTGGAAGGTAGGTGCCTCCATTCTGAAACACCCTATACACTTTTGAGAGTTTGACATTGTTTTGCAGAATTAAATACAGAATGTATAGAATCTGCTTCTGCCATACACCAATATTATTAGAACTTCTCGCCGTTGTTTGGATCGTACGTTGATCTTGACCGTAATAAGTTAGAACTAACTCGAGAAATACGAGACCAGAGGGAGAGGTCACTAACTCGATTCTCAAGAATAATGTTCAAGTCAGGTATTGTATGAGCAAGAGAGCGTTAGAGAAAGTATGATCACCGATATCAAGTAACTGGTGCTCTTGTCTCGAGACGTCTGTGTTCCATTCTCGTTCAGTGAAATTCTTGATGTCAAATGCATCGCAGCTATGGTTATAGCCCACGAACGTTTTGTCCGGCGTAGCCCAGATGGCGTATTATAATATGCAGGAGACATAGTTTATTTATATATATATTGTGCCCGTTTAGACCGGAGTCCGCACGACCACATATGCATTTTACCAATAATCAGTCAGCACGAGAGTCAAAATATCCCGGAGCGCCAGATGGGTTAAAGCAAATCGCAAAAACGACATCAAATTAAAAAAAATGCTTTGCTGATTTTTGGCTCAATGCAACAATAAGGATAGAAGGAGATTTAATTGGGAGTAACACATCCTGTAAAATTATCTCAGTTTATTTTGAAGTTAAAATCGACTGCAAAGATGCTCAAAGCAGCATCATCCACGTGTGGCGATCCACACTCTTATTTACACACAATATACAGAAATTTTCCAAACACATTTGACAATCTTTTGGAAACACAAGTCTGATTGATAGTCCTGTAGACTGTGTTCCAAAATTATTTATAATTAATTCCAGTTCAAAGTTAATTGTCTCTACTGGAAATATCGTAGATCACTGTTTGAATTTACATAATATTAACACTCGTAGAATAAATGTTCATAGAATTTTTAACTTTCACTTATTTTTCCAGTTTCAAAAATACATCGTCGAAAAATATTATTATCATTGAAGCAATACAAATTATTTACACATATTAATAACATCTGAAAAGTATTTGACCATTGAGCATAGCATCGAAGAACTGTGCGAAGCACAACAACAATTAATTGTTCTTCTGACATTAAACATTTCGAGAAGTGACTCGATTATGAACTTCAAGTTCCTAACAAAATATATGATTTCTGAATCATCAACTTGATCAATAAATGATTGAACCATTCAATTATTCAATTTTCCACTTGGAATCATTATTATAAAAATATTTATATTCATGGCCATTTTTAGCAACTTTCACAACTTGCAATTCTTCGACAGAATGCGGAAATTAGAATTGTAGTTTCATAATGAATTCATTTAGTTCATGGCACTAGGATTGAAAATATCCTTCAAATCATTCGTGGTTAAAGAATTATTTTTAATTGGCAGTGGCCCATTCTACGAGGCACGTCCAGAAAGTAAGCTCCGTTTGGTAATAAAATTGAATTGTGTACAGATACAGAAAAATTATTTATTGCACAACATTCTACACCTCATAAACTACTTTTCCACATAACTGCCGAAATTTTGCAGGCATTTGTCATAGCGTGGCTTAACTTTTTGGATACCTTCTTCATAGAAGTTTGCCGCCGACCCGTAAAGGATAGTGAAGACTCCCCTGTAAGATATACTACTGTTTGGCCATCACTGTTAGGCAAATTGCGTATGTGGTCAGGAGAACTCCTAAACATACGCAGTTCTCCTGGTAAGCACGCAATTTGCCTAACAGTAGTGACCAAACAGTAGGATATGTTAAGGGGAGTCTTCACTCTCGTTTACGGGTCGGCGGCAAACTTCTATGAAGAGGTATCCAAAAACTTAAGCCACGCTATGACAAATGCCTGCAAACGTTCGGCAGTTATGTGGAAAAGTAGTTTAAGAGGTGTAGAATGTTGTGCAATAAATAATTTTTCTGTATCTGTACACAATTTAATTTAATTACCAAACGGAGCTTACTTTCTGGACGTGCCTCGTATTATTTGTGTAAGAACACAATATTACAACAACAACGGCAAAGGTCTTCCTCTGAAGAAGAATAAACTACTATCATGACAAATCCGGGTTCTAGCAAAATCAAAGTCTAAATGGAATTCTGAAACAAGGTTGAAATAAGAACTGATGGTTTAAAAGAAATAACCTTCGGGTCATTCATACGACGAAATGTGTAGTTCCAATACTCCTATTATAAACCTGAGCCATCGAACCTGCTATTTGATTGATGCTCGAAAAAAACCTCCTCATTCCTGCGACTTAAACATGCGCACCTGGGAATGGCATTTCAAATACTCCACACACATAAATTATCTTCCCAAAATTTATACAATAAATCAAGCCTCTGCTTGTTATCAACACTGGAAGATTAATAAACTTACAAGTTTATTTTATTTTACCATTCAGTTCAACCCGTGAATTTACCATACTTATGAAAATCTTCACTTCACTTTCGAGTGTATTTACGTCATGATTTTATATAAATACAAAAATATCCTATTTGATACAAATATCAATTGCTTCCCGTTTCATGCCTCTCCGTGTTATCTGAAAAATATACTTTATTCATTGCAAATATCAACTGTTCAACCAGAACTGACATGTTGGTTGAATGCGGGCTTGCGCTAACCACTCTCCTTCGGAAAATCTCCTGTTCCAAACTAGAAATGATTAAACTACTTCATAGGCTCTCTCTCAATACATATGATTAGAAAATATAATATCCACGAATTATTTAGAAAAATTATAAAAATTATTATTATTATTATTATTAGTGGATTATTATTATTATAATTATTTGTTATATTATTTTAAATATGTTTAATTATCATCTCATTATGTGAGAATCCACATGTTCGAACCTTCGAATATGGAAAAAAATATCCATTCCTCAACAAAAATAAATTTAACTTTTACAGTTACATCGGCTGATTACCGTGATTTCCCAAAAATATGAAATATTCAAATAAATGCTCGAAATGCTCGGTCATCGATCCTAAACTGTTCTGAGTGCTGAAAATACTCAGAATAACTCTAACAAGTCTTGCGTAAATCATTGCAAGATTTAAATACGAAGAAAAAAATGTGTTGGTCATCTGCAGAAAAATAGTTTGTTCCAATTAGCTAGGCATAATATAATTCAAATGTGGCTTACATTTCTTGATGGTCTTGAAGCGTAGTAAACCTGGTCTGTACCAGATTTATCCATAGACATGCCCTATCGGACAAGCATGTACAATCCTTGTATCGGCCGCCATTATATACCCACAATCCGTCTAGTCAGACATAGTGGTAGTATCTCTTGACGTTTGAATTAACTGTTGTTCCATTTTAATATGGGCTTCTATCAAAGCCATAACAGTTTGTTTAAATGGGGTCAGATCTAAGTGATCTATTCTTAGATATGTCAGTTGTAACATAACTCACGGTAATCTTTTCAGTACAAGAAAAACACTGACAGTCTAAGCAATCAACGGCTGTTCTGAAGATCGTTCCCTGGGCATGGTTTATTATATCACCATCTACCATGCGCTAAGCAACTTGTAGTTTCCCTTGCGTAGACTAATGAACGCCACCGTTATAGACTAGTCTTCAGTGTACTGACAGATCGAAGTGGTTAACTAGTTACAAATAATGAAAACTGACTGAAATGGATTTAAATATCCAAGTATTATGTTATTACTGGACTGTGACAAAATATTAGTTCTAGACAAAGTCTAGCATATGTCCATGTGAAAATAACAATATTTCCACTAATGTCTGTAGAAAAATCAATCACCTCAGTGATTCTCCTCGCCGTAAACTTACTAAGTTCCACCTCGTAGCGCAGCACTTTCGTGACTAGCACGACTTTGAAAAGAACTTCTGCGTAGATCCGGCAACCATGTGCCTTGGCTCAGCGTCGTAGCAACTTGCTCGGCAAATGCTTGTGTTGAAAATGAGCTATCGATGCTTCCTCCAGCCGGCTTTTATTCAAAACTGCCAGGGTCACGCGTCATCACGTTGTAATCTAGAAATCCTCATATCTCTGGTATCCCTGGTCCGATTTACTTGATACTAATTGCATTCTCTTTCATTTGGCCGTGCCAGTAATCTGATCCCAGTCTCATGTCTCTACTCCATAGTTAACTATTTAATCAATAAATAGCCTCGACCTCTGCTATTACTCGCTACGTCACTTGACATCCAAGTATCGGTAAATTCCTTCCAATTCCTTCTCGAAGCAATGTAGCGCGATATTCAAATATCTCAACTTTCAAAAGCGGCTACAGCCTTTCCCTTGATATCTAGGTGTCTGAATCTTGGAATACCCATTCCTAGAGTTGGGCACAATATATATACTAGCTGACCCGGCAGACGTTGTCCTGCCAATCGAAGAAAGTGTTGAAACTTTGTTTCTTGAAGTGCTTTTGGATACACAATATTTTTTTCAATTTCTGTTAGCTGCCTCTAAACTATCGTGAAATGAATTAACTAATCTAGAAACATTCGTGGGAGCGTGCACAACAACTCTCCAACGTCTCATCGCAATTGGATAAATGGCATAAAACGCATACGGGATTTTGTTTAAATGATTCATGCGCTGTCACTCATTTGTTGAATCTACTCGTGCTCTACCAACTGTGAAATTGATTTACTAAGTTAGAAAGCTTCACGTAAGTATAGGCTACACAACAACTCATCAAAGTTTCATCGGAATCGGATGAATGACATATGAACGTATACGGGATTCTTTTTAAACGATTCGCGTGCCGTCACTCATTTGTTGAATCTACTCATGCGCTACCTATTGTAAAATAGATTTACTAAGCCTGAAACCTTCTCTGGATACTCAATCATTCACCAAGGTTTCATCGCAATCGGATGAATGATATATGACCGCATACGCGACATTGTGGAAACGATTCACGCACCGTCGCTCGTTTGTCGAATCTACTCGTGGGCTACTTATTAAAAACTGGATTTACTAATCCAGAAACCTTTCCTGGAGTGTACACAACAATTCTCCAAAGTTTCATCGTAATCGGATAAACGGTATATGAACGCATACAGGACTATGTTGAAACGATTGGCGCGCCATCGCACATTTGTTGAATCTACTCGTGCGATACCTATTGTAAAATGAATTTACTGAGCCAGAAACCTTTACTGAAGTGTACACAACAATTCACCAAAGTTTCATCGCAATCGGATAAATGGTATATGGACGCATATGGTACTTTTTTGAAATGATTCGCGTGCCGTCACTCATTTGTTGAATCTACTCGTGCGCTAACAATTGTAAAATGGATTTATTAAGCCAGAAATCTTCCGTAGGGTGTACACAACATCTCACCCAAGTTTCATCGTAATCGGACGAATGGTATTTGAACGCATACGGGACCTTATTGAAACGCTTCGCGCGTCGTCGCTCATTTGTTGAATCTACTCGTACGCAACATCCTGTGAAATGGATTTACTAAGTTAGAAACCCTTACGTAAGTGTACACAACATCTCACCCAACTTTCATCTCAATCGATGAATGGTATAAAAACTTATACGGGGTTTTGTTGAAACGCTTCGCGCGTCGTCACTCATTAGTTGAATCTAGTCGTGCGCTACCTATTGTAAAATTAATTTACTAAGCCAGAAGCCTTCCCTGGAGTGCACACAACATATCATCAAGTTTCATCGCTATCGGACGAATGGTATTTGAACGCATACGGGACCATGTTGAAACGCTTCGCACGTCGCCGCTCATTTGTTGAATCTACTCGTGCGCAACCTCCTGTGAAAAGGATTTACTAAATTAGAAACCTTCACGTAAGTGTACACAACAACTCATCAAAGTTTCATCTCAATCGATGAATGGTATATAAACTTATACGGGATTTTGTTGAAACGCTTCGCGCGTCGTCACTCATTTGTTGAATCTAGTCGTGTGCTACCTATTGTAAAATTAATTTACTAAGCCAGAAGCCTTCCCTGGAGTGCACACAACAAATCACTCAAGTTTCATCGCTATCGGACGAATGGTATTTGAACGCATACGGGACCTTTTTGAAACGCTTCTTGGGTCGGCGCCCATTTGTTTAATCTACTCATACTTAACCTCCTGTGAAATGGATTTACTAAGTTAGAAACCTTCACGTAAGTGTATACAACAACTCATCAATGTTTCATCGCAATCGCTGAATGGTATATAAACTTATACGGGATTTAGTTGAAACATTTCGCGCGTCGTCGCCATTTGTTGAATCTACTCGTGCGCTACCTATAGTAAAATGAATTTCCTAAGCCAGAAGCTTTCCCTGGAGTGTACACAACATCTCACCCAAGTTTCATCGCTATCGGACGAATGGTATTCGAACGCATACGGGACCTTTTTGAAACGCTTCGCGCGTCGTCGCACATTTGTTGAATCTAGTCGTGCGCTATCTATTGTAAAATGGATTTACTAAGCCAAACACCTTCCCTGGAGTGCACTCAACATCTCACCCAAGTTTCATCGAAATCGGATGAATGGTATATGAACGCATACGGAACTTTGAAACGCTCTAACGTGCAGAGACAAACAGAATTCGACATCACTGCCACCTTTGGTGTAAAACACAACTTTCCGCCATGGGCGGAGTGTATGTTATGGCGGTAGTTGCACAGGTTGCAACCAGGTGGCTCTACGTGCAGAGACACACAGTCCAAAAGGATCACTTATCACTAAGGATAGCGGTTTCCATGACGACTGTTTATGACTGTATATTGTGGTTCTAAATTAATGTGTAAATTGTGGTTCTAAAATTCTAAAATCCCACCTATCTGGTCAAATTGTGAATCTAAACCATACATCGGCCCACCCTGACATTCATACAAAATTTCATCAAAATCGGCCCAGGCGTTTAGGAGGAGTTCAGTCACATACACACGTGTCGAAGAATTATATATATAAAAATATTTAGCGTATGACTTTTAGTGCCGGGAGTGTCCGAGGACATGTTCGGCTCGCCAGAGGCTGTAGCTGTTTCAATACGGATACCCATGGGGTGAGCTACAAGTTCCGTTCAATTTCAAGTAGTTCCAACTTTCGCTACCAGATGTCACTGACACCTAGTGGTGAACGTTGTTACTTTGATAGAGCATTTCAACGAAATTAAGCTTCACACAAGTTTAATTAGTGGAAGGCTCGTTTACATGCCATAAAGCTATGAAATGGGACCGCCGGCTTTACTTTTCCTCTGAAAGAAGGCATACTGGAGGATTTTAACGCTCTTAAAGAATCGGACGAATTTGGCTGGGTTTGAACCCGCGATCTTGGGCATAGAAGCCCAGCATGCACAGACTACGCCACCGAAGCTGCTAAGAGACATGGTAAGCTTTAGTATGTAATGTGTATACACTTTGTAACTGATAGACTTAATATAGCTCACATCGCCCCTGATGCAGTTCAGATGAAGCGGAAGATCGAATATTTCTAAACCTTGTTGAATGCAATAAGTACACATCATGGAACGTAATAGCGTGCAAGGTAAAGACACACCTCAATTTGCCTTGTTGCGCCATTTAGGGGGTAAATCACACAAGAGTATTGAAGAAAATAGACATGAAAAAAAAACAAGGAAATGACCATATCTGCCCGAACATTAACCTGTAACTACTCATTTTTTTTCTTGGAATTTCTATTTTCACAGCAACGTAATCAGAAAGATTTTTATTTTCACGGATACATATGATCACAACATAAATCATACCAACCTCAACATTTCAATTCACCACTACATCATGTCCACATCATTGATATTTTCCACTTCCAGCTGTTCTCTTTTCAAGAGATACTGTATATATTTCAACATTAACCAAACATTGTAACAGATCTGGAGTTTTTTTATTCTTTTAGTGTATTTTTAGCCTACTTTTCACATTTTGCAAAAATGAGGAAAAAAGTAGTCTTATGAGATCGGGCAAATGTCTGTCTGTCTGTCTGTCTGGCTGTGTGTGTGTCCCCCCCTATCAACTCCTAAACGGCTGCAGCAATAGAAATAAAATTTGGTAGGAGTAAAGATCTATACCTGAATATCTCACGGCCATATTTGAAAATGATGTCAGTGCTACCAACTGCTGAAAAATCGCTATTGAAATTTGAGCTCCATGTTGGATATCTTGGAAGGTATGAATGGGAGCTATTTCAAAATTGGCACACGTATACATAATAACATTTCAGTTAAATTTCCAGGAGGCCATGCATGGCAGTGTTGCAAAAATGATTCTAAGCCTGCTGATAGGTCTAATTTTAAATGCAAGTAACTTCTATACTATCAATTGGATTTCAACCAAATTTTGTATGTAATATGTTTACATACACAGATATGACTGAGCGTATTCGTACGAACCCCCAGGGCTGCCAACTGTCAATAAATGTTATCTCTATTCTTTTATCCAAATATCAATATATCAGAAAGTATGCAAGCCGACAGCTTTAAACAATGCACACGTATAGTACCTGACATTCTAAATTAATTTGGAGTAACTTATGTACATCAGTGCTATCAACATGATTTTAAGACTGCTGATAGGACCAATTTTTAAATACATGTAACTTCTATAATATCAATTGGATTTCAACCAAATTTCATATGTGCTATGTGTACCATAACAGATATGACTATGCTTATTCTTAAGAGCAACCAGGGCTGCCAACTGTTAATAAATGCTGTCTCTATTTTTTACCCAAATATTAATATATCAGAAAGTATGAAAGCCAACAGCTTTAAACTTTGCACAAGTATAGTACCTAACATTCTAGATTAATTATGAGTAACTAATATACGTCAGTGCTGCCAACATGACTCTAAGCCTGTTGATAGGTCCAATTTTCAAATACATGTAACTTCTATACTAACAAATGGATTTCATCGAAAATTGGCACAGCAAGATATCATAATATTTCAGATTATTTCTGACCAACGAATGCGTGACATTGTTGCCAACATGATTTTACGCGCGCTGATAGATCCAATGTCTAACTGCATGTAACGTCCATGCTATCCATTGGACTTCAACCAAATATTGTATTCTGTATCTTAAGAGATGGAACTAACAATATATTCAGTCACCAGGGCTGCCAACTGTAGTGCTCTATTAGGCTACAGGTATATTTCGAACTAATTAGAAATTTCGATATTACCAACTTAATTTCGCTATTTTTCTAGATAGGTCTATATAGATTGGCATGAATCTTAAATTTTAAGAAAAGTAGGCCCGTTAGTTCTTCACGGAACTACTTGTTAACATTTAGATAGTTATTTCCCTTAGAAATAGTTATGAAATCAGCCTTTTTTTAAATAAAGTTTTAGAGTAAGACTTGCAACTTCAATTGCATTAACTACTATTTTTTTGCTGAAGAAGATCACAATGTGGCCGAAACCGGTTCACTGTACTTAATAAGAATAATATTTTATTGACTAACTGTACTAATTTCCTAATTTAGAAAATAGACAGTTTAACCACGTTCAAACTCCCCGTCCTACATTCAGTAAATTCAAGATCACGCGTGGAATAGTACATTTATGTAATCTCCCGACTGTCTATTGACAATATAATTTAAATTCGGTTACGTGAACCAGTGTTGTCAGAATCGAAGCTCAGGTTGAGATATTGTTCAGATCCTTTAGCCCTTAAAATATTTAATTTACTTGAATTGAATTGGAATTTATTGAATCAGAGAGCTAATAATACTTTTATCTCTAATAGTTATTAATTATTCTCTTAATAACATTCAAAATATTACATCACATGGAGGTGAGGCGTGGGTAATTAATTCAAGTTACTGAACATACCCCTTCTCGTACAGCTCACCCCCTTGAACCCCCGTTATAGAAAGAAATAAAGAAAGAAACAAGAAGTTCCGTGACGAACTAAAGAGCCTACTTTACTTAAAATTTAATATTCTTGCCAATGATTAATCTATATGGATCTATCTAGGATAATGACGAAATTAAGTTGGTGATATCGAAATTTCTAATTAGTTCGAAATACTGTATACCTGGCATAATCTAGCCTAATAGGGAACTACAGTTGGCAGCCCTGGTGACTGAATATATTCTTAGTTCCACCTCTTAAGGTACAGAATACAAAATTTGGTTGAAGTCCAATGGATAGCATGGGCGTTACATGCAGTTAAACATTGGATCTAACAGCGCACGTAAAATCATGTTGGCAACAATGACATACATGTATTGGTCAGAAATAATCTGAAATAATATGATCTATTGTTGTGTCAATTTCGAATTAAATCCATTAGTTAGTATAGAAGTTACATGAATTTTAAAATTGGACCTATCAGCAGGCTTAGAATCATGTTGGCAGCACTGGCGTAGGCCTATATTAGTTACTCCAAATTAATCTAGAATGCCAGGTACTATACGTGTGCAAAGTTTAGAGCTAAGGACTTGCATACTTTCTGATATATTCATATTAGGGTAACAAAAATAGAGACAGTATTTATTAACAGTTGGCAGCCCTGGTTAATCTTAATAATTGGCAAAGTCATATCTGTTATGGTACACATAGCACACACGAAATTTGGTTGAAATCAAAATGATAGTATAGAAGTTACATGTATTTAAAGTTGGTCCTCTCAGCAGGCTTAGAATCATGTTGGTAGCACTGACGTATATAAGTTACTCCAAATTAATATAGAATGTCAGGTACTATACGTGTGCATAGTTTAAAGCTGTCGGCTTGCATACTTTCTGATATATGGATATTTGGATACAAGAAATTGAGAGCATTTATTAACAGTTGGCAGCCCTGGTGGTTCTTAAGAATACGCACAGTCATATCAGTTTATGTACACATAGCACATACGAAATTTGGTTGAAATCCAATTGATAGTGTAGATGTTACATGCATTTAAAATGTGGACCTATCAGCGGGCTTATAATCATTTTGGCAACACTGCTATGTATGACCTCCTGGAAATTAAACTGCAATATTATTATCTATACGTGTGCCAATTTTGAAATAGCCCCCATCCATACCTTCCAAGATATCCAACATGGAGCTCAAATGTCAATTGCGATTTTTCAGCAGTTGGTAGCACTGACATCATTTTCAAATATGGCCGTCAGATATTTAGGTATAGATCTTTACTCCTGCCAAATTTTGTTTCGATTGCTGCAGCCGTTTAGGAGTTGATAGTGGGGGGGGGGAGGACTCACACACACAGCCAGCCAGACAGACTCGTAGGAGACTGCTGACTCTAAAAAGAAAGAAATCTCGAGGCCAGTGACGAATACCGTGCACATAAAACAGAAAGTATCTAATGAATGTTGGCATAACCTAATGTGCTCATAACCATTGTCCTATTATGAACTTGAAACATAAGAGACGGGATTGAAAGTTCTTACTCTTAGCTTGCTCTATGTGAACCTGCTGTTGTAAATATTACTCAATACAGCTCCAAGAAAAATCTTTTCAGCCGTTATCTCAGTAATCTCAGTCCTCCACAATACACTGTCTTACACTGCTCCGATGCTGACCAATTTGAAGACAAGATTGAAATCGATTCCGATTACGGATAATTTATTCCAGACCACCAAGCTGAGCTTCTACATAAATAATGGCAGTCTTATCCTAGTTTAGATACTACCTGGCCTTAAATTATGGAAATCAGAAACGAAAGTTTCATGTTGGAGCCTCATAGGTGGGGCTCACGGCAATCTTCTTCCTCTGAAAATTAATTTAAAAGTTCTCCGCACATAAGTTAATGGTTGTTTTGTATTCATGTTGATGAGTTCTTCATAAGCTATTAACACTTATACAGATGCTTTCCATGTTCTCTAATGCTTATGAAACATAAAGAGTTATTATACTACTGAGGTGTGCAAACTATATACTCGAATGAGAAATTTAAATCAGTCAAATGTGTTTATTCAATATAATTTTATTGACCAACTGCTAACATATTTTATTATCCTACTTAGTAATGTTTTCTCCCCTGTAAACTTAAAACCTTTCCCATAAAAAATTGCGCCTGGACATTTTTTGAATTGGGGATTCCAAGGGATGCCTTAGCTGGGTCCATTTTCTCTTTTTTGTTTGACTTTGGAACGTACCCTCTAAATCAAGTGATTTCAATGCATGGTCCACGAATGTTTGAATAGTTCAAGAGTGGACAATCAGTAAAACGGCTACAAATCCCTCTGCTCTAAATTCACACGAAAAGTACAATAACGAAATTATAACAAAAAGTGTGGAATGTTGCATTAGCAAGGCTCTTCTTTTAGTAGAAATTCTAAAATATCATTTTGCTATCAATTTCTTAAAGGAAAATGTAATTGAGACTACTGGTAAAACATTTGAAATCATTTCAACACCTTGCAAAAATTTTTACTGCATTGGGTCGTGAAGTGTATAAATGCAATGTTGGAACACTGGCGTGTAGTCTAATAATTTGCACACCTCTCTACAGAACCATAAGATAACACTTTGTATTATTTGCAAATAAACCACTGAGGATCACGCTACAATTTCATTTCAACTTCGTCTTAAGCTTCCTCTTCCTCCACAATTCCTTCATATGGACGCTGTGCTGCTGCTTCTGTTCATCCGTCCAGGTTCTTCCAGTCTTCGCAGTTCTATCATCTTGGAGCCCTTCCAAATTTTGAATAATGGTCCAAAATGTATCCCTATCTAACATCTGAACTTCCTGAATGTTGGACCTTTCTAGATCCTTATGAACTTCCTAATCCATGCCATAGTTGTCTTCTTGTTCCATTGGTAGTCGAGTATCATTTTGATTATTCCAGACCACCAGCCAAAAATATAACATTAAACCCAACCAACACCGTGGCACTACAGCCCATGAAAGGCCTAGACCTAAAAAGTGACCGCTGCCCAGCCATTTGACCTGCAGATATTGGGGTGACGCGTGGTAAGCGCATTGAGTCCCCTCGGCTGTTAATCCTGGTTTTCGAAACCGAGGCACTGCCTGTCACACAGCTACTCAATTGTCCTCACGAGGCTGAGTGCACCCCGTTCCAGCCCTCAAGTCAGTTTCTAAAATCCCTGACCGAGCCGGGAATCGAACCTGGGGCCACCGGATGAGAGGCAGGTGTGATACCCCAACACCACGAGGCCGGCCAATAGATTATATTATTAATAATTTTACATGGCTATGCCCATCTGTGGAGCGCGATAGAACTTATTTAGCTGGTAATGATGTTTCTTTTCTCCCAAATCTCTTCATCTGGCCACTGACAATCTTCCTCCGTTCTCCAGCCGATTGTTTCTTGATCCTGCTACTAATTTTCTCCGAGTAATGATGGTTGTTGATGAATGTTCTGATCTGGAGTCGATTTCGTATTATTTCCTCTGTAATGCCAATTTCTTGAATGTTTTTTTTCTATTTCACTAAGCCAGCTGGTCTTGACTTTCATTGAGAGAGCAAGATTGTGAATTATTTTGGTGAGCCCATCTCTGTTCATTCTGAGAATGTGGCCGTAGAACTTCAACCACCTTTACATGAAGGTGTCAGTGATCATTTCAGCATGTTGATAAATCCCTTGAGACTCCCGATTCGTCCAGATTCCTTCTGAGCAGACTGGTCCAAGGATTTTTCTCAATATTTTCATTTCTTGTTTCTCTACGTCTTTAATAATTTATTATTATTATTGTTATTAATAATACTAATATTTTCGTTTACGGCCATTATATACTACGTCAACCAACTTGTACATTCATAGAAGCCTTCTTTGAAGTCCAGTATCGTTGCATTCTTTCCCTGGGAGCCTGTCTCCTTTCCACCGACCATCCGCTCTTGAGCTTACCTTCTTCGTGAAAACCCTAAATATTTTAGACCTCCTGCTGTTTCTTGACTCTTATTATTATTATTATTGTTATTATTATTATTTATTTATTTATTTATTTATTTATTTATTTATTTATTTATTTATTTATTTATTTATTTTGTTCTTGCATAATCTCAGGTTGCTGAAAAGAGAACATTCACAATTCAAATTTTTAAATCTTTCCGTGACTGCAATTTTAGTAGCATTACTCTTTTCTCTCCCTCCTTCGGGCTTGATTACCCAAGAACAGCCTTACTATGAGACACGTTTAAGGTACAACTGTCTTCTGCATCAGCTTAAAAGACCTGGGTCTAATTTCAACTCTGTGATAGATTCCTTTAAGTTGTTTGGAATCACACCAGTGCTGGAGATGATTATAGGAACTGTCCTGACTTGTGCCATGTGCCCTTGCTTTCTGATCAGTTCTGAAAGCTCTTTATATTATTTATGTTTGATGATGTCGAAATATAGCCTAAATATTATATGTCAGAAAACAGTACTATAATGAGGCTCATTATAGTACAAGTTTTCATTAAGGGACAGTTTCTCCCACCAATCAAAGCTCAAGAAACAGTTGTTTGACCAATTAGGTAAGGATAGCATCGCACCTGCGCTGAGTTCCAAGGCCTTCTAATTTAAATTTCACTGCGTGGCCTAGTGTCATAGTAGGGTAATCGAGGAGGCCATGGACAAATAAAAGGTATTCTCTGCGTCTCATGCGCTTTGTTCAGTACATAAAACTGGCGAAATCTCGACAGATATTTATGAATATTTGTGTTCGAACATAAAATAGTTATAATTATCGTCGAATATAAACAGTCGTATGCAACTCACCTATAATTGTAATTAAGACACTCGTATTGAAATTATAAAACACGCATACGCTCGTTTCATAAACATACTCGTGTCTTAATTATTGGCATTATAGGCTCGTTGCATAATGTACTATTACATTATTATTATTATTATTATTATTATTATTATTATTATTATTATTATTATTATTATCATTATGTTACATGAAAATTTATATTTTAGTAACAAACAAGAATCACAGAATTAAGTTACAGTACTTTGGAAGATCCCGAAGCTGCCACTAGCCTGCATCTTGGTCTCTTCACGTGGAAGCATTAGCGCTTGTGGTGTTGCGGCAGGCGCAAGGCAGATGTTTTGGTGGCCAAGGATCAATGCACAGGGAGAGCACGCTCAAGTGCTCTACTGTGTTCTGCCCTCACAATACCCACCCACTGCACTCGATACTCCATGGCAAAGTGGCTCGCCTAGCCCTTCACAACGTCCTAGGTATCTGCACAACAGATACTTTACGCAATGCGTGAAGCACAGGGGTAGACAAAGATTTATTTGCTTACTTATTTGCCAGGCTATGTCCGAAATAGGGAGACAAGTAGATTTGAACCTTACCGTCGGACATCCTTGAAATGTTCTGCCGTATTTTCACATTTTCAACCTTTTAAAGGTTATTTTATTATACTTGAATTGCAGCCAATGGCCATAGCAGGGCATTTCAATTGAACGCCCGTAGGCTCCCAGCAAGTTCAATTTCAAGTAGTTCCAACTTTGGCTACCAGCTGCTACTGTCCCTGACACTTAGCGGTGAGCGTTGGATCTTGAAAGAGCGTTTCTAATCAAGTAACCTACACATTTTGGCTACACACTACCATGTGTAGCGGTAGGTTCTTTTACATGCCATAAATCTAAGTCATGGTTATTGTGATTCCTTTCTGATTCAGTGCATAGCCTATGTCGTAGACCACCTCCTGGTGTGGTGGCTAGCATTCCAGGCTGTCACCCGGGAGGTCCGGGTTCAATTCCCGGCTCTGTCAAGAAATTTAATTTTGGTCTGAGGCTTGGAAGGGGATACACTCATCCTCGTGACCAAAAACCGAAGAGAGATTGGTTAGATTCCACCTCAGCCATCCTGGAAGTGGATTTCCGTGGTTTCCCACTTTTACTCCAAGTGAATACCGGGATGGTTTGAGGGGTTTGGATCAACTTGGTCATCAGCCCCGTGTAATTGAGTGTGTGTGTGTGTGTTGTACTTGTCTGATAACCTGTGTTGATGTGATGACTGTAGTAGTGTATGTAACTGTATTCGGGACAGGGATGAGGTAGGCGCCCCAGGAATTGAGATAAGGTACTATCCCAGCATTTTTCTGGAGGGAGTGCGTAGGCTATTTATGCATAGTATTTATTTCTTAAGGCCTATTTATTTGCCTGCCTTATATCCAAACTCGCGAGGCGTGTGTGTGTTCGAATCCCTTCGTCGATCTCCCTCTACAGTGATCCATGTCGGCAATCAGTAGTTCTCATAATTCGCTGTTGTTGTTGTTGTTGTTTCATTTGAGGGGTTGGACATCTTGGTCATTTAGGCCCGTGTTCTTGGGTGTGTGTAGAATTTGTGTTACAACCTGTGTTTTGTGGTGTTTGTGGTAGTGTGTGTATTTGTAAATCAGGTTAGGATTGGGAAGGAAGCGGTCGTGGCATTACGTTAAAAACCATTTGCCTGGAGTAGAAAACCACTTCCAGGATGGCAGAAGTGGTAATAGAACTCACCTCTTCTCAGTTTTGCCTCGTGAAGCTGAGTGTACCCCGTTCCAGCCTTAGACCAGAAATAAATTTCTTGGCTGAGCCGGAAATCGAACCCGGACCTCCGGGATGGCAGCCAAGAAAGCTAGTCTCTACACCAGGAAGTAGAGTCTCACATAAAAGGAATCATATAATGTTCTTGTTGTTGTCTCTGATTTGTTTAGAGACTAAAATTCGTGGACATCTGTGTGGATGTGGTGATGGTCTGTGCGATAACATGTGTAGTTGTGGTGTCTATAGTAACTACGGATAACTGTGTGCACACTGAGGAAAATTTATCTTCGGAGTTTACGAAGATGGCCTGGAGGGCGGAGGTTCTTCACGAAGTAACACCAACTGCTATGGATTGGGTGTCAAAACTGGGCATTCATGTCCACATAGTGTTATTGTTAATGTAATATAATCAATACCTATCTGCAAGTCACAAGATAATAATAATAATAATAATAATAATAATAATAATAATGCTGTAATAAGAATCGGAGGAATTCCAGAACCTAAACTTGATGAACATCACAGTATTTTCCTGGAGTTAACGAACAAATTCCTGGCGAAACATCTCATTCCGAATGGTCACTGTCAACGAGGGTTTGAACCTTGGATCTCCGAACAGGCATACTACCTATCCTCCTCGTCGTAGAATTTGGCTTAGAGTTCTCAAATACGAATATGAATTTCCGTCTAATTTGAATGCAGAAGTGAAATAAATGTATTATTTGTGAAATACAGTCAACTATTTTTGTTTCAGTGCGGTATATCATCGATTACCTATGCTACATGCAGATAATAAATTGCCACAGTTAATCAAATAAAGAGTCAAACAAGTGTGAGCACAAACCACTTCGTTAAATATTTACGTATTTATATCGCACCAGATCATTAAAATGGCATGCGTTATAAATCGTTTAATATACCCCAGTAAATAATTAACAGATAAAGCAATTCCTTGTTTTATTTTTAGTGCCAATATTTATGAACGTCAGCTGCCTCATTGGATTAGTGGTAGAATGGTCACGTGAACAGTCAAGGATCGCGAGTTCGGACCCGTTCGATATAGTCAGACTTTTGGAGGTAAGGAAATTCAACTGCCGTTGGTAGAGTGCTGCATCATAGCGTTTTCCTCTAGGTCAAAATACCTATAGTATAAGAAAGTCGCCTTTCATAAAGTCAATCGTGTTTTCTTTGGATCTGCTCATCGCCCACAGCAACCATATTCATGGCTTCACTTCCTTGTATACGACTTTACAGATTGCTTGCTTTCAATTGATGATCGCCGCGTGGTTTAACCGTGCGCGTTAAATCGATCACCACGACCGTGATGGACAGCTGTAGGAAGACTGGAGGTTGGAGGTTCGAATCGCGGCGCTAACAACAGCTAACCTGAGTGTGATCATTCCCAGGGTTTCCCCACACTTCCTCCAGGTGTTGTTGTGTTGTTAATTCGTATTAGGGGACATCTTTGTTGATCAGTACCATATACTGGGATGTGTGTTGAATTTGCCAGGTAACCTGTGCCTCTGTGGTGGCTGTGCTATTGTGTGTAGCTATCATTATTAGCGTCGGGGGTGGAATAGGCACCCCAGGACTTGAGATACTGTATAGTTCTACCCCGGCATTGTTCTGGAGGGAGTGTGCAAAAACCCAAGGAATATCCACACTCAGGATAGACTCTGTCAGCGCCAGGATTCGAATCTCTAAACTTGTTGCAGCTCCCCGTGGGGTCGTGGTGAGCGATTTAATTCGTGTGAATTCCCTCCAGGCAAATGCTGGGATAGTAGCTCCACAGTGAAGGTACGCAAATGCTGAAAGTAATAGTTAGCCCCTTTCCTTAATTAAATTTCAATTCTCTTCTTCATATTAACGAACTATGCACTCAACATTTCTGACATTTTGAAAAAGTGTTTGTGTATCTTCATCAAGAATATATCTTCATGCGCTTAATTGTTATAAGAACACGACCATTATCGACGTGATTTTTTTCTGTTGCTACTTTGGCATAATTTTGATAAGGCTGTGACCCAGGCGACAATGTGAATGTTCCGTATACTGCCAGGTAAATTACATTGTAAAACAAAGAGTAGTGTTTCGAGTATTACAACAATTTCCCAGTCCCATAAAATATTAATTAAAAAAGTTGTGATATTCATTATGGGCTACATTTAACTTACGTAAATTTAAGAAGGGTATGGTAAAGCAGTTGGGCTACACCAAGCCTCGCTTGTTTATGAAGCACCACCTCTTCTGTACAGGATGTTAATATTGTACATTAACTTTCAATCGGTCAACACAAAATAATTCTAATTACTGGAATATGTGAAAAAATGACCTGAAATAAATTAGAAGTGATTAAGATGTGTATTGAAACTCAGCATTTTTTCTAGATTTACGCCGTGTCTTGTGAAGCGCACCAACTTTCTGGAAGCCTTTATAGGGAGGTGAAAGGCTGATTGAGCTTCTAACTCTCGCAGTAAAGAGGCGCAGGTATCCTTCATAAGACGGGAGGTAGCGCGCAGTTCGCTACTCCTGTGGCGTGGACACCAAGAGCCCACTAATGAGCCTTTCTCGGTGTTCTTAGGCGAAACCCCGCAGAAGGCACAGCATAAAACTAGCAAATTTGCTGAGTTTTAATTCATTGTCCATGAAAACCAATATACCAAGATATTGTTATGGAACTATTGAAGAAACAGAAAACTAAGGGATGACATGTTCCCTTCGTCAAGCGAGCATCATCAGAACCAAGTTTCCTGGATGTTGTTCTTCTTAGGTTGCGAACTACCCCCCGAAGGTTGGCGATCCAATTAATTATGTTTATGGGTGCCTTGAAATGTTTCTATAGATGTTCGTCGTTACCATCGGCTCAGGTCTTTGAGACAAGGTATTCCTACGTCTCTCCACATATCTTCGTTGTTGTTGTGAAATTTGAGGGGCTTAGATATCGTGGTCATTTATCCCTATGTACTTGGGTGAGTGTGTAATTTTGTGTGATAACCTGTGTTATTGTGATGGTTGTTTTAGTGTGTGAATTTGTAATTCAGGTGGGGATTGGGAAGGAGGCGGCCGTGACCATAAGTAAGAAACTATCCCAGCATTCACCTGGAGTAGAAGTGGGTAACCACGGAACACCTCTTCCAAGATGGCTGAGGTGAGAATCGAACCCACCTCTTCTCAGTTTTGCCTCTCTAGGCTGAGTGTGGCTCATTCTAACCCTCGGATAAGATTTTTTTTGTCAGAACCAGGAATCGAACCCGGACCTTCGGGGTGGCAGCCAAGATTGCTAGCCACTAAACCAGTAGGTGACCCAACAGATCATTGCCCTGGACATTAGGTCACTTATAATACATGACATAATTTTGGGCAATGGACTCAATTCAATTGTTTTATTACCTAACATGACAATACAAACGTTGCTTCAATTTAAAACGCTTCCTATCACTTAAACTCAAAAGAAAAAAAGCATTGTCGCTGGAATGGAACTGAAATATTCCGAGTAGCCTCGATTGAATGTTTTTTGTGAGATTGCAAAATTTTCAAAGAAGGTGGGGGTTAACAGTTTTACACAAAACTCTTGCCTTGATCGAACATTGGGTTTTGTTAAGCGCTGACCGCTACGATGGTCCGAATTTTCGTGCAAGTAGACATTATACGAAGACTAAGAGGATATGAAATTTGAAAGAAGTGGAGTCTACATTTCAGGGTCACTGTACTCCTGCAGCTTCCCGCTAATCTCTTGACCAAATGTTTTAGAATGAAAACATGTCTTAACAGACAAAGTAGGGGTTTCATCTCAGCAAAAACGTAAAATAAAGCAATTTCCTAAATTGTGCCAAAAAATTGAAGGGCTAAAGGGCCCGGACAGGTTTCAAATTGTGAGTCTTGGAGAGCCCTATCAAAACCAAATTTCGGATATCACTTCCCTCCAAAATGCAGTTCTGGAAAAACAGCCTAAAATCGCTTTGTTCATGATTCTAATCCTTGCCGAATTAAGTTATTTACATAATTATTTCTTTAATGTGTTCCTCGGTTCAATACCCTCAAAGGATTTTAGATTTTTTTAAAAATTCACACCGCAAGTAGGCCTAGTTATAAGGGCTTAAGTAAAACTGTGCATCGACTCACTTGTGCTCGTAGAGGTAGAATAGGCAAACTGCTAATCTAATCGACTGGATATGGTTGATTTCCGATGAACAATTATCAGTCTACGGAATGTCATCATGCCGACACCTCGTAAGAAATGTTCAAGGTGTAGTTCTAGCTTTTTACCATCATCACACCAGAGTACCTGTAGCTCATTTCCGCATATTAGTTTGCAATTCTACTGTCGTTTTAGGGCGTATTGCTTTAGTGTATTACAGCAATAGTAGCTACACCTTCATAAATTAGTTTGGGGAAGGAAGATTGTTTTATCATTTTAAATGATCTTGTCGACTTCGTCGTTACGCTGAGGTCTGGCGTTATGTTACGGTGACGGGACGAAATATGCACTGAGGTGTGTGACGTCACAGTACCGCTTGGTGAATGTGTTCCCCGACAATCTCTACTTCGTTATTATAAGACAAACAAGATGTTCAGTAAAGAACATATAGCCTACTTTCTCCTAAATGCATGGGTATTGTTATAACTCTTTGTCCTTTTCAAGGAGTGTAATTGAATGTTGGTTGTAGTAGCTTGTTGAAATACAACGTGCTATAGGGATATTAAACATGAATATGAGGTGCCCTTTGCTAGTGCTACCTCTGTAAAAAATTCATTCAATTCGGTTTCACCGTGTTTGAATTGATCTGGGGAATGGATTTGCACACATACATGGCCGCTATTTGCAAACTATTGGGCTGATGACCTTGTAGTCAGTCATAAGATGCTTTCCACAAAAAGGCATGTTGTTGCAAAATCCGGTAGAGATCAAATTATTAGGATGGTCGAAATTTGATTTAAGCTTTTAACATTTGGGTGGCCGTCATTCCGTTTCCGTCAAGATGGCGGCGATATAAAACATGACACTGAGGTGCCTTTTGCTAGTGCTACCTCTGTACCAAATTACGTTCAATTCGGTTTCACCGTGTTTAAATTGATAGGGGGAATCGATTTGCACACATACTTGGCCACCATCTGCAAACTATTGGGCTGATGATCTAGCAGTTTGGTCAGAATATGCTTCCCACATAAAGATTTGTTGTTGCAAAATTTGGTAGAGACTAGATTATTAGATTGGTCGTAATTACATTTTAGCCTTTAACATTTGGGTGGCCGCGATTACGTTTCCGTCAAGATGGCGGTGATATAAAACATGACACTGAGGTGGCCTTTTCTAGTGCTACCTCTGTACCAAATTTCGTTCCATTCGGTTTCACCGTGTTCGAATTAATAGGGGGAATCGATTTTCACACAAAGGTGACCGCCATCCGCAAAATATTAGGCTAATGACCTATTAGTTTGGTCAAAGGATGCTCCCTTCATAATGGTATGTTGATGCAAAATTTGGTAGAGATCGGATGATTAGGTTAATCGTAATTTGATTTAAGATTTGGATATTTGTGTGGCCGCCATTACGTTTCCGTCAAGATGTCGGCGATATAAAACATGACACTGAGGTGCCCTTTGCTAGTGCTACCTCTGTACCAAATTTCATTCCGTTCGGTTTCACCGTGTTCGAATTAATAGGGGTAATCTATTTTGACACAAAGATGGCCGCCATCCGCAAACTATTAGGCTAATGACCTATTAGATTTGTCAAAGAATGCTCCCTTCATAAAGGTATGTTGTTGCAAAATTTGGTAGAGATCGGATGATTAGGTTAGTCGTAATTTGATTTAAGCTTTGAACATTTGGGTGGCCGCCATTACGTTTCCGTCAAGACGGCGGCGATATAAAACATGACACTGGGGTGCCCTTTGCTAGTGCTACCTCTGTACCAAATTTCATTCCATTCGGTTTCACCGTGTTCGAATTAATAGGGGTAATCGATTTTGACACAAAGATGGCCGCCATCCGCAAACTATTAGGCTAATGACCTATTAGATTTGTGAAAAGATGCTCCCTCCATAAAGGTATGTTGTTGCAAAATTTGGTAGAGATCGGATGATTAGGTTAGTCATAATTTGATTTAAGCTTTGAACATTTGTGTGGCCGCCATTACGTTTCCGTCAAGATGGCGGCGATATAAAACATGACGCTGAGGTGTCCTTTGCTAGTGCTACCTTTGTACCAAATTTCGTTCAATTTGCACTCACCGTGTTCGAAATGATAGGGGGGGGGACAGACATTCAGATTACACACACTCACACACACACAGGCAGACACACTTATTTTCGCCCTGTAGTGATCTCATAAGTCTACTTTTATTTTTTGCAAAAATCGAAAGTAGGCTAAAATCCCCGATTCTTGGATGTCACGGGTAATCTCGAGAACCACTGAATGGATTTTGATGCGGTTTTCACCATTCTGTAAAGGATATCTCGAGGAAAGATTCTATAGAAAATAATTTATGTATGATCAAAGAAGCCAAACAGTAACGATTTCAGTGAAAAAGTAGAAAACAAACTTGGCATCCGTGCGCTTCTTAAGCTTAGGCTGGGCAAACCATTAAAAATATCAATATACTATGAGCGTAAGAATTGGTCAGCATGAAAAGTTCTACAAAAAGGTCCGGGAGAGCATATCTCTATTTTCAATACATCACCCACTATAAGTGTTTTTAGACTGGATGAGGGGCACGTCATCCAGCCATATCCCTCCGAGCGCTTGACCTTGCACTTGATTTGCACTTGCCGTTCGCGAGTAATTTGAAACAAGATAAGCAAGATAAGTATTATGCATATAATTTTCTATCATGTCAAGAGTCATTTTTAGCCTTTTTCGCATTTTTCAGCATTTGTAGTATTTACAATGATACAAAGTCTAATCTTTCAGACTTACTGTCACTTTTTTTGTTGAAGAGATCGTCATTTCTAAGTTTTGTCACATTAAAATAAATAGTTCTTTTTTAGGGTGCTTAATGCTTTAATACAGTATCTATCGGTAATAATTACTACGCTTACTACGTCTTCTTGTATATTGAATTGGGAGGGCAGAGCCTCTGTGGGTGTCACTGTGTGTTTGATAGTGATTTTTAGAGATATTTGTCTAGCATATTTGGATCTGATGATGCTCACTTGACGATCGAGACATGTCATCCCTCAGTTTTCTTCTTATTATTATTCTTCACCTTCTTCAACAGTCCATAACAAAATATATAAATCTTAATCACATGTAATATATTTTAGGTTTCTCCCATATTCCAGTAATTGAAATTATTTTGTTTTGACCGACTGGAAGCTTAAATATTAATTGTTAATAAGGCAACACTGAAACATGGCTTCAAAGCTATCTTTAAACTTGAGTAACCCAGATGCAAAGGTCGCTAAGTGCTTTTTTTGTCGATTTTGAGTTGAGCATACCGTCACGTTCGTCTTTTAATTGGCTGCATGATGGAATAAGTTTCAGGGTGCATATCAAGCTCAAAACCGTTGAAAATGGCCAACAAAGATCGCATTCGTTTGCATAAACCGCTAAATTCATGTTGGCTACGGTTGCAAAGTCAGTTTAATGTTCCACGTGTCCAAAGACCGCTATGTTCCATAAGTATGGCGTCTGCCTTGCCACATACGGCTGCAAAACACGCTAACTGGTACATGAACTGCCAATATCCCTTCCACTGAATTTATTTACAATAAATAATTATTTATTTCGATAGGGAAGGATAGTTTCGTGTTTCAGATTTGAGTTGGCTGCACTATCGAGGAAGCGTACGCAACAATGACATGCTGTCTTGTCGAAATACACCGTTTAAAAGCACATTTGATCGACAGGTTGTTTCTTGGTTGTGGGCATTTCACGCCAGAAACAAGATGTTCAGTAAAGAACATATAGCCTACTTTCTCCTAAATGCATGGGTATTGTTATAACTCTTTGTCCTTTTCAAGGAGTATGATTGAATGTTGGTTGTAGTAGCTTGTTGAAATACAACGTGCTATAGGGATATTAAACATGAATATGAGGTGCCCTTTGCTAGTGCTACCTCTGTACCAAATTTCGTTCAATTCGGTTTCACCGTGTTTGAATTGATAGGGGGAATCGATTTGCACACATACTTGGCCACCATCTGCAAACTATTGGGCTGATGTTCTTGCAGTTTGGTCTGAATATGTTTCCCACATAAAGATATGGTGTTACAAAATTTGGTAGAGACTAGATTATTAGGTTGGTCGTAATTACATTTTAGCTTTTAACATTTGGGTGGCCGCGATTACGTTTCCGTCAAGATAGCGGTGATATAAAACATGACACTGAGGTGCCCTTTGCTAGTGCTACCTCTGTACCAAATTTCGTTCCATTCGGTTTCACCGTGTTCGAATTGATAAGGGGAATCGATTTTCACACAAAGATGGCCGCCATCCGCAAAATATTAGGCTGATGACCTATTAGATTGGTCAAAGGATGCTCCCTCCATAAAGGTATGTTGTTGCTAAATTTGCTAGAGATCGGATGATTAGGCTAATCGTAATTTGATTTAAGCTTTGAACATTTGTGTGGCCGCCATTACGTTTCTGTCAATATGGCGGCGATATAAATCATGACACTGAGATGCCCTTTGCTAGTGCTATCTCTGTACCAAATTTCGTTCCATTCGGTTTCACCGTGTTTGAATTAATAGGGAGAATCGATTTTGACACAAAGATGGCCGCCATCCGCAAACTATTAGGCGAATGACCTATTAGATTGGTCAAAGGATGCTCCCTCCATAAAGGTATGTAGTTGCAAAATTTGGTAGAGATCGGATGATTAGGTTAATCGTAATTTGATTTAAGCTTTGAACATTCGTGTGGCCGCCATTACGTTTCAGTCAAGATGGTGGCGATATAAAACATGACACTGAGGTGCCCTCTGCTAGTGCTACCTCTGTACCAAATTTCGTTCCATTCGGTTCCACCGTGTTCAAATTAATAGGGGGAATCAATTTTGACATAAAGATGGCCGCCACCCGCAAACTATTAGGCTAATAACCTATTAGATTGGTCAAAGGATGCTCCCTCCATAAAGGTATGTAGTTGCAAAATTTGGTAGAGATCGGATGATTAGGTTAATCGTAATTTGATTTAAGCTTTGAACATTCGTGTGGCCGCCATTACGTTTCTGTCAAGATGGCGGCGATATAAAACATGACACTGAGGTGCCCTTTGCTAGTGCTACTTCTGTACCAAATTTCGTTCCATTCGGTTTCACCGTGTTTGAATTAATAGGGGGAATTGATTTTCACACAAAGATGGCCGCCATCCGCAAACTATTAGGCTAATGACCTAGTTATTTGGTCAAAGGATGCTTCCGCTATAAAGGTATGTTGTTGCAAAATTTGGTAGAGATCGGATGATTAGGTTAATCGTAATTTGATTTAAGCTTTGAACATTTGTGTGGCCGCCATTACGTTTCCGTCAAGATGGCGGCGATATAACATGACACTGAGGTGCCTTTTATTAGTACTACCTCTGTACCAAATTTCGTTCCATTCGGTTGCACCGTGTTCGAATTAATAGGGGGAATCGATTTTCACACAAAGATGGCCGCCATCCGCAAACTATTACGCTGATGACTTATTAGTTTGGTCAAAGGATGCTCCCCCCATAAAGGTATGTTGTTGCAAAATTTGGTAGAGATCGGATGATTAGGTTAGTCGTAATTCGATTTAAGCTTTGAACATTTGTGTGGCCGCCATTACGTTTCCGTCAAGATGGCGGCGATATAAAACATGACAATGAGGTGTCCTTTGCTAGTGCTACCTTTGTACCAAATTTCGTTCAATTCGCATTCACCGTGTTCGAATTGATAGGGGGGGACAGACATTCAGAGTACACACACTCACACACACACACACACACAGACAGACTCACACACACACATACACACACACAGACAGACACACTTTTTTCGCCCTGTGTTGATCTCATAAGTCTACTTTCATTTTTTGCAAAAATCGAAAGTAGGCTAAACAAGTAGTTCCGTGAAGAACTATACAGCCTATTTTTATATATCCTACTTATGTTAATTGCCACTATCAACATACACAATTTCAGTTTGATTGCTGTAATAGATTCGTAGATATTGAGAACCGACTAAATATTTCGGATGGTCGCCATGTTGGATTTTATATATGTAGGTCCTAGAGTTGTGTACTGTTACATGCAGATTATTGTGAACGTGTAGTATTCAAACTTCAATCGCATAATTAGGACACAAGAAATAACAAGGAGATTTTAAAATTTTTCACAGCTGCCATCTTGAGGTTATGGAAACAATTGAAATAAATTATATGCCAGTGGATTAACATTCGTATAAGGATTTACTGTACCAAGTTTCACTGCACGCGGATGGTTAATTTGCGAGAAACGTCCATGTGAATATTTATAATTCGCGTCACCGCCATGTTGGATTTGTGATCACCAGGTTATTTAAAGTCCTATAGGTGAACTTAAAATCATAGCCCCTATGAACATTAAAAAATGCAGTTTGATTGCTAAAATAGATTCGTAGATATTCAGTATCGTCTAAATATTTCGGATGGTCGCCATGTTGGATTGTTAAATGTATAGGCCATAGAGTCATGTACCATTTAAGGAAAATTATTGCGTAGGTTCATTATTCGAACTTTCACTTCGATCGCATGACTACATCACAAGAAATAAAAACTTAATTTTAAAATTCGCACTGCCGCCATCTTTAGGTTATGTAAACAATTGAACTAAATTAGATACCAGTGGATTACAATGTGTATAAATATTTCCTGTACCAGGTTTCAGTGCGCTTGGAACATTAAATCGCGAGAAAGGTCTATTTAAAATTTTCAAATTCGCTTGGCCGCCATGTTCGTTTTGTAGTTAACCGGTATTTGAAAGTCTAATAGATGGACTTCCAGTAGTGCCCTTTATCTCCGTACAAAATTTTAGGGAGATACCGCTAATAGTTTCAGAGATATAGAATGCGGTTGAAATATTTTGCACATCCGCCATCTTGTTATTATGTTAAAAATTAACAAAGTTAGATGTCGGTGCATTATAATGTATATAAACATATGCTGTACCAAGTTTCATTGCGTTTGGTTGGTCAAATCGCGAGAAACGTCTATTTAAAAGTCGCATATTCGCTTGGCCGCCATGTTGGTTTTGTAGTTACCAGGTTTTCAAAAGTCACATAAGTGAACTTATAGTAGTTCCCTCTATCACCATAGAAAATGTCAGGGTAATATCGGTAATAGTTTCGGAGATATTGAATGCTGGTGAAATATTTCGCACAGCCGCCATGTTGGATTGGTGAGACGTAACAAAATTTGAAGGGCACGGTCGAGGTCGCCGGGAATAGTGCTATGAACTATCTGAGTTTCATTGAAATCGCTCCAGCCGTTTAGATTTTATTAGGGGGGGACACACACACGAATCACACACACACACACACACTCACACACACACACACGCACACACACACGGACAAAAGGTGATCTCATAAGCCTATTTTTTCAAAATTGAAAATAGGCTAAAAATGAGCGATCATGTTGATTTAAATGAAGCAGTTATTGCATTTGTGGGCTGTAATACTATTCTGGATGTTCCAAATTCGGAGGGAAGAACAGAAACGGCAGAAGTAGTGGGAGAAATAGTGCAAGTTGAAGTAGTTTAACCCGTTCATATTGGAGTTGAGAACAACTTCTTACGTCTGGTTAGAACATCAACATGCGAAAGGATCAAACCAAATAGCGTCGACACTTCTTCACAAGCTGGTCAGCATAAATGTTTAAGGTGCAAAATATTTCGGGTATTATCTGATGGCTGTGGAGGTCAGAACAAAAACAAGACTTTGATCAGCATGCTATCTCACTGGGTACTGCTAGAAGCTCCCGCATGTCTAAAGGAAATACAGCTATGGTTCCCAATTGTGAGCCGCTCATTTATCTCACCTGACAGAGTTTTTGGAAATATTGAACGGCAACTTCGCAAAGTGAGTGTCTTTTAAAATCCTTCCGGAGACATCAAGCACATTGAGAAATTTGCGACAGTAGTTCTCCTGGAACAAGATGAATGTTCTGTTAGGGATTAGACAGCGTATATGGATGGTATGGTAAAACAATCTGTGTAGTAAGCATTTCCAATTCCAAAAAGCGAAGAAAATCGTGTTCAGAATTATTGGCAAAACAAAAAAATAACATGTCTGGTCCGAGGAGAGCCGTTCTAAAATTTTGAGGTTGGTGAGGGAAAGAGCATCTTGAAAACTGGAACGAATATTAACAAACATCCGGGTCCCTCACCAATTCAAGTACAGTAGGTGTTGCACTCAAAGAAACTTAACTACAAGACGTCTGACGGCTCATAGAGCACTATTTCGGTGAAAACTGGCCAGCGAATGGCAACCTAAAATTCTTCAGTGAGGTCTTCCTGGAGCAAGAAGCCATTCGCAACATCGTCCGACCTCAAGAGGAAGAAGACGAAGAACCAGCAGATTTTGACCTGATGGACGGTGTCGAGGATGACCTGACCTAACTTGAGTGCCATTTTTTCTTGTTTTGTGCACTTTCTTAATTTGTAAATTTTCATGCTGTCTAAATGACGTTGCACGGTCTTTAAGATGTATTTTTTAAAAAGAATTTTCTTTTTATCGCACCCGACGTGGTCTATTTTTTCAAAATATATTTTTCCTAATAAACCAAATTGAAACTAAAATTGTTCCTTATTAAAAATCTCATCCAAATGACATTCGTAAAAAAAAATAGCGGGTTTTGCAACCTAAGTTTCATCAAAGACTCTCGTCGTCACGGGTGCAAATGTCGTTAACTGCACAATACGTGTGCAAAAACCGCTAAGTCAATATTTTAATTTATTTTTTAGGACAGAAGATCCAACCGTAGATTTCACAGATTTTAACTGAATAATAAATGTTTTTATGTTGATTTTCAGGGGTGAGAAATATGGTATTAGCTTAAATAGTTTGGTCGTAGCAGTTTTTCGTCATTTACTCGGTTTCGTTTATAATGCACTTCGCGGCCTTTGCAAATGGACTACTCACTTGCTTTTTCACGGTGTTCCCCTCTCCGCCACTAGTCTACAAGCCTACAGCAAATGTAATACACAACAGAATCACATTATTATCAAACATATTTAATACACACTCAAAACACAGGGCTGATGACCAAGATGTCCCAAACTCTTAAATTTACTAACAACAGATTATGTGGACTTAAACATTTCTCAGCTGCTGCTTGAACAGCTTTGTTGTGACCGAGACTACTATTTCACCCTCAACATCCATGGGGATATAATCCTCTTATCCAGACCAGGGCTAAGCCAAGTGCTGCCTTTGTGAATTTAATCCTCTCCGCAATCCCCAATGCTCATTATTCCATCTCAGAACTAACATCTCATCTCACGGTATAAAACACATACAATTCGATTGTATAAAAATCTAACATGTCTCCTATACCTATTTGGGTTTACAGACTGTGCAGTGCCGCAATATTGCCCTACGGGGATTTCATAACGAGCTGATAAATTACAGGCACAAGGTTCTTGCATTTAAACATTCTTTAATACTATCGGACTGACCAGGGATCGAACATGCTATATCGTGTTTTGAAGGTCAGCGCTTGATCGAATATGCCGCTCAATAAGACAAATAAATTCTATCAATCACCTTATAAATAACTATAGTAATTTACTTGACAATAACAAAAACAGGTAGTTCCGTGAAGAACTATACAGCCTATTTTCATATATCCTACTTATGTTAACTGCCACTATCAACATACAAAATTTCAGTTTGTTTGCTGTAATAGCGTAGATATTGAGAACCGACTAAATATTTCGGATGGTCGTCATGTTGGATTTTATATATGTAGGTCCTAGAGTTATGTACTGTTACATTAAGATTATTGTGTACGTGTAGCATTCAAACTTCAATCGCATGATTAGGACACAAGAAGTAACAAGGGAATTTTAAAATTTCGCACAGCTGCCATCTTGTGTTTATGGAAACAATTAAAATAAATTAGATGCCAGTGGATTAGCATTCGTATAAGGATTTACTGTACCAAGTTTCACTGCACTCGGGTGGTCAAACTGCGAGAAACGTAAATGTGAATATTTATACTTTGCGTCGCCGCCATGTTGGATTTGTGATCACCAGGTTATTTAAAGTCCTATAGGTGAACTTAAGTTAATAGCCCCTATGAACATTAAAAAATTCAGTTTGATTGCTATAATAGATTCGTAGATATTCAGATCCGTCTAAATATTTCGGATGGTCGCCATGTTGGCTTGTTAAATGTATAAGCCATTAAGTCATGTACCATTAAAGGGAAATTATTGCGTAGGTTCAATATTCAAACTTTCACATTGATCGCATGATTACGACACAAGAAATAAAAACTTAATTTTAAAATTCGCACAGCCGCCATCTTGAGTGTATGTAAACAATTGAACTAAATTAGATACCAGTGTATTACAATGTGTATAAACATTTCCTGTACCAGATTTCATTGCGTTTGGAACATTAAATCGCGAGAAAGGTCTATTAAAATTTTTCAAATTCGCTTGGCAGCCATGTTCGTTTGGTAGTAAACCGGTTTTTTGAAAGTCTTATAGATGAACCTCCAGTAGTGCCCTTTATCTGCGTACAAAATTTCAGGGTGATACCGCTAATAGTTTCAGAGATATAGAATGCCGGTGAAATATTCCGCACATCCGCCATCTTGTGGTTATGTAAACAATTGAACGAAGTTAGATGTCGGTGCATTACAATGTGTATAAACATATACTGTACCAAGTTTTGTTGCATTTGGTTGGTTAAATCGCGATAAACTTCTATTCGCGTGGCCGCCATGTTGGTTTTGTAGTTACCAGTTTTTCAAAGTCACATAGGTGAACTCCTAGTAGTTCCCTTTATCACCGTAAAAACTTGCAGGGTGATATCGGGAATAGTTTCGGAGATATTGAATGCTGGTGAAATAATTCGCACAGCCGCCATGTTGGATTGGTGAGACGTAACAAAATTTGAAGGGCACGGTCGGGGTCGTCCGGAATAGTGCTATGAAATTACCGAGTTTTATAGACATCGCTCCAGCCGTTTAAAAGTTATTAGGGGGACACACACACACGCACTCACACACACACGGACAAAAGGTGATCTCATAGGGCCGATAGCCTAGATGTTAGGCCCCTTAAAACAACAATTATCATCATCATCAGGTGATCTCATAAGCCTATTTTTAGCCTACTTTCGATTTTTGCAAAAAATGAAAGTAGACTTATGAGATCAACACAGGGTGAAAAAAGTGTGTCTGACTGTGTGTGTGTATGTGTGTGTGTGAGTCTGTGTGTGTGTGTGTGTGTGAGTGAGTGTGTGTACTCTGAATGTCTGTCCCCCCCTATCAATTCGAACACGGTGAATGCGAATTGAACGAAATTTGGTACAAAGGTAGCACTAGCAAAGGACACCTCAGTCTCATGTTTTATATCGCCGCCATCTTGACTGAAACGTAATGGCGGCCACACAAATGTTCAAAGCTTAAATCAAATTACGACTAACCTAATCATCCGATCTCTACCAAATTTTGCAACAACATACCTTTATGGGGGGAGCATCCTTTGACCAAACTAATAGGTCATCAGCGTAATAGTTTGCGGATGGCGGCCATCTTTGTGTGAAAATCGATTCCCCCTATTAATTCGAACACGGTGCAACCGAATGGAACGAAATTTGGTACAGAGGTAGTACTAACAAAAGGCACCTCAGTGTCATGTTTTATATCGCCGCCATCTTGACGGAAACGTAATGGCGGCCACACAAATGTTCAAAGCTTAAATCAAATTACGATTAACCTAATCATCCGATCTCTACCAAATTTTGCAACAACATACCTTTATAGAGGAAGCATTCGTTGACCAAATGAATAGGTCATTAGCCTAATAGTTTGCGGATGGCGGCCATCTTTGTGTGAAAATCAATTCCCCCTATTAATTCAAACACGGTGAAATCGAATGGAACGAAATTTGGTACAGAGGTAGCACTAGCAAAGGGCATCTCAGTGTCATGTTTTATATCGCCGCCATATTGACAGAAACGTAATGGCGGCCACACAAATGTTCAAAGCTTAAGTTAAATTACGACTAACATAACCATCCGATCTCTACCAAACTTTGCAACAACATACCTTTATGGAGGAAGCATCCTTTGACCAATCTAATAGGTTATTAGCCTAATAGTTTGCGGATGGCGGCCATGTTTATGTCAAAATTGATTCCCCCTATTAATTCGAACACGGTGGAACCGAATGGAACGAAATTTGGTACAGAGGTAGCACTAGCAAAGGGCACCTCAGTGTCATGTTTTATATCGCCGCCATCTTGACTGAAACGTAATGGCGGCCACACGAATGTTCAAAGCTTAAATCAAATTACGATTAACCTAATCATCCGATCTCTACCAAATTTTGCAACTACATACCTTCATGGAGGGAGCATCCTTTGACCAATCTAATAGGTCATTCGCCTAATAGTTTGCGGATGGCGGCCATCTATGTGTCAAAATTGATTCCCCCTATTAATTCAAACACGGTGAAACCGAATGGAACGAAATGTGGTACAGAGATAGCACTAGTAAAGGACATCTCAGTGTCATGATTTATATAGCCGCCATATTGACAAAAACGTAATAGCGGCCACACAAATGTTCAACGCTTTAATCAAATTACGACTAACCTAATCATCCGATCTCTACCAAACTTTGCAACAACATACCTATATAGAGGGAGCATCCTTTGACCAATCTAATAGGTCATTAGCCTAACAGTTTGCGGATGGCGGCCATCTTTATGTCAAAATTGATTCCCCCTATTAATTCGAACACGGTGGAACCGAATGAACGAAATTTGGTACAGAGGTAGCACTAGCAAAGGGCACCTCAGTGTCATGTTTTATATCGCCGCCATCTTGACGGAAACGTAATGGCGGCCATACTAATGTTCAAAGCATAAATCAAATTACGATTAGCCTAATCATCCGATCTCTAGCAAATTTAGCAACAACATACCTTTATGGAGGGAGCATCCTTTGACCAAACTAATAGGTCATTAGCCTAATATTTCGCGGATGGCGGCCATCTTTGTGTGAAAATCGATTCCCCTTATCAATTCGAACACGGTGGAACCGAATGAACGAAATTTGGTACAGAGGTAGCACCAGCAAAGGGCACCTCAGTGCCATGTTTTATATCGCCGCCATCTTGACGGAAACGTAATCGTGGCCACCCAAATGTTAAAAGCTAAAATGTAATGACGACCAACCTAATAATCTAGTCTCTACCAAATTTTGCAACACCATATCTTTATGTGGGAAACATATTCTGACCAAACTGCAAGAACATCAGCCCAATAGTTTGCAGATGGTGGCCAAGTATGTGTGCAAATCGATTCCCCCTATCAATTCAAACACGGTGAAACCGAATTGAACGAAATTTGGTACAGAGGTAGCACTAGCAAAGGGCACCTCATATTCATGTTTAATATCCCTATAGCACGTTGTATTTCAACAAGCTACTACAACCAACATTCAATCATACTCCTTGAAAAGGACAAAGAGTTATAACAATACCCATGCATTTAGGAGAAAGTAGGCTATATGTTCTTTCCTGAACATCTTGTTTCAAAATTGAAAATAGGCTAAAAATCACTTATCAAAATACAGTACCAATGAATACGACTACCTCGTAGTGTAGTGACTAGCATTCTTGGTTGTCACCCTGGAGGTCAGGCTTCGATTTCCGGCTCTGCAGAGAAATGTAATTCTGGTCTAAGTGTACAATCAGCCTCGTGAGGTTAAACTGAGAAGAAGTTTGTTTGCAACTTATAGTCCAGGCGAATGCCGGGATGGTACCTACATTAAGGCCACGGCTACCTCCTACCCAAATCTTAGTCCAAATACAAATACGTACCCTAGTACACCCATCACAATGACAGATTTTCAGATAGAATCCGACACACCTAAGTACACGGAACTATGTGACCACAATGTTCTGAAGCCTCTGAATGAATCAACAAATCATCTTATTACTTTCTGTAATATGATGTTCTTAATTTCAATTAAACCGAGTGCTATGAGGCATAGTTAGAATATTTTTAGCCTATTTTTCGCATTTTGCAAAAATGAGGAAAAAGTAGACTTATGAGATCGATCCGGGCAAATGTGTGTCTGTCTGTCTATGTGTCTGGCTGTGTGTGTGTCCCCCGCCTATCAACTCCTAAACGGCTGCAGCAATCGAAACCAAATTAGGTATGAGTAAAGACCGATACCTGAATATCTCACGCCCATATTTGGAAATGATGTCAGTGCTACCAACTGCTGAAAAACCGTAATTAAAATTTGAGCTCCATGTTGGATATCTTGGAAGGTATGCATGGGAGCTGTACCAAAATTGGCACACATATAGATAATAATATTTCAGTTTAATTTGCATGGGGCCATACATAACAGTGTTGCCAAAATTATTCTAAGCCTGCTGATAGGTCCAACATTTAAATGCATATTACTTCTACACTATCAATTGGATTTCAATCAAATTTCGTAAGTGCTATGTGTATCATAACTGATATGACTATGTGTATTTTAAAGAGCAACCAGGGCTGCCAACTGTTAATAAATTCTGTTTCTATTATTTTACCCGAATATCAATATATGCAAGCCAACAGCTCTAAACTTCGCACACGTATAGTACCTGATATTCTATATCAATTTGAGGTAAGTAATATACGTCAATGCTGCCAACATAATTCTAAGCCTGCCGATAGGTCCAATTTTAAAATACATGTAACTCCTATACTTACAAATGGATTTCTTTCAAAATTGGCACAATAAGAAATCATAATATTTCTGATTAATTCTGACCATCATAAGCATTACATTGTTGCCAACATGATTTTACGCGCACTGATTGATCCAATGTCTAACTGCAGTAACGTCCATGCTATCCATTGGACTTCAACCAAATTTTGTATGTGCATTCTGTACCTTAAGAGACGGAACTAAGTATAACTTATATTCAGACAATAGGGCTGCCAACCGTAGTCCTCTATTAGGCTACATTATACCAGGCATATTTCGAACTAATTAGAAATTTCGATATTACCAAATTAATTTCGTCATTATTCTAGATAGGTCCATATAGATTAATCGTTGGCATGAATCTTATATTTTAAGAAAAGTAGGCTCTTTAGTTCGTCACGGTACTTCTTGTTAGTTACCGAGTAACATAGCCCAACAGTACAATCCCGGAACTTATGCAATTTGACTGCAAATAAAGTGTGAACCACGTTAATTGAAAACTTACAAACACTATTTCTGCTATAAACTGTACCACTGGTGAAAATATCCTTCGTGTATGTAGTATTCACGATATAATATCCGAAGAGGGTTGATTTTCTCAATATAGAGAAAACTTTGCTTGTTATGTTTCGCATCTCATGCCTTATTTGCATACCGGGTGATTCAGCAGTACCTTCCAATATCGTTTGGTGCAACCCAACTAACGCGTGTGTGTCAGGAAGGTCAGTATTTCTCTGCTGCATCCCGTATAATAATAATGCACTGCAAGCATATCCTGCAAACGATACTGAACACTATTATTTTTCTCTCAATGCGACTACAGACTAATACGAGGGAAAAATAATAGTGTTCAATATTGTTTGCGGGATATGCTTGCAGTGCATTCTTATTATACGGGATGCTTGCAGAGAAATATCGACCTTCCTGACAACAGGCGTTAGTTGGGTTGCAGCAAACTATATTGGATAGGGCTGCTGAATCACCCTATATAATCTACGAGTTAGCGCTCTCGGCCATCGTGGCTATTTTCAATTAATGTGACCTGGTCGGTGTAAGGCCGAAATGTATTTTGTATAGAACAATGCTGCATTGAGTGCACATACATTATAAGTATCCCATCGCTAAAGAAGTATCCAGGAACCTTGATTTTACCGAGAAACTTCAGGGTTTCTCGAGGTTCTGTGCCTCCTTCATTGAACATAAAACAAACAAATTAACTGCGATTTATATAGAAAGTTCAACAAAGGGAAGTTTACAATGAGAATTTGGAGGAATATTTTGCGTTTATTTATTATGATAAGTATTCCAAGTATTCCACGGTTTAATTATGTTATTGCAGTATATCTAATTACAAGTCCAGCAAGACAAACTTACCTTCATCAGCACGGATTCACTCAGCTTTTCCCGATTAATAATTTTGATGGCAACTTTCTTGCCCATCACACAATGTACTCCAAGCTTCACCAGTCCTGCAAGCAAGAAATACACAACTCATGATCTAATTTACATTTAAAATAAGTTTCTTAGAATCACGACGGGAGAGAATAAAATATGGCGGTATTTTATTATGTGCTTCCTGTTTTAAATGCGAGACGAAGATTTCGAGCAGAGGAGATAATTCTCAGCCACAAGATGATGAAGGAGTCGCGACTCAAGGGTATGTTGGGATCGATTCTTGGCGACTACGAGACGCGTGGCGCGATAAGAGAACAGATGAATGGGTATTCCCGGCCTTTCATTTCACCCTCGTTCGAACTCTTAATGCTCAAGCAGTAGATAAATGACTGAATTCTATGGTATCTGTAGAATACATGAAGACAAGGGTGAAGAGCTCTCACATACAGTATTTGCCGTTCGCTGGGAAACTCATCGCGTTATATCTCCGCCTTAAGAATCATGCAACTTTGGTTTCAGAGTTCATCGTTCATACTTCACTTGCTAATCGTTAGTAATAATAATGTATGTATATACAATTAGTTGCTTTTGTAGTCGATTTAATTAAGAACTAAGGATATTATAGTCATCATCCCCAAGTAGGCTACTTGTTTGTGAATGGCGAACGAAATTTTGGAGTTTGTAACAGTGTGTACATAGCTTTAATTATTAGGGTCTAGTACTGGCGAACGTGCCCAGGAACTTGAAGAAAGTTAACATTCTAGCACTTCCCTGGAAAGTATGGCTATGGAGAAAACACAGGGAAGAAACTACACCAGAAATGAAACCTCGGATATCCAAACACTCTGCTACCCATCTCAGCCACAGAGCGTGCCTTAGACCACGATTTGTCATGCTCCATCAAATGGAGACTCTCCCCCAAACCATTCATCTCCACTCAATATTACCATACTTAGTTCAGAGAACAAATAGCGACAATTGATTACGTCATCATATCCGGATCGGTTGTACATGGCAGCACTCAGAGTTGCCCAAAGGTCTCAAAGCTGCTGGCACATAATGGCTCAGCTAAGAACTGTGTGCCAGCCAGATTGGCTCGCGTACAATTTGAGCTGATTGGCGTAGCCTACTTTTGTCTACTTCACTAAGCTCGTGGGTATATTCATAAAGACATTCTAAGGCAAAGTACGTGCTATAAGCAAAACCACCTGATGTCTAAACTCTAATATGGGAGTGCCATAATTCCTCTGGTTTACATAATTATCACGTAACTTTATACGTCAAAAGAATAAAACTGTTAAAAGCTTATCTAAGACTGTATAAAACTAGGTTTAGTTGTATGTCATGTTGGTTCTTTGCCCCATACCCTTCTGTAGTTGAACTACTAGAGCACACTCTCTCTCTAACTTCTTTGCTGTTTCTGACATCAACAACAAATTAAGATAAATACACACGCATCTGAGTCTATTCTTAAACAAAGAGACTGACTTTAAGTTAGAAATTGGATATTATATCGACCGTCGGTATGATACGACTATAGCTATACCCTGAGTCTCATTGTTCGGTCCAGTACAACGAAGTATTGGGAAGGAAGTGGTCGTAGTGTATTAGAAAGGAAAATGGGAAGCGGAGAACTAAATTATAGCTGGTAGAATTCAAATTCTGACCTCTATTGCCAGTGCCTTATCGCACTGAGCTAATCTGCTTGGTAAATTAGTTTCATCATACTAATATATAACAAGAAGTTCCGTGAAGAACTATACAGCCTATTTTCATATGTCCTACTTATGTTAATTGCCACTATCAACATACACAATTTCTGTTTGATTGCTGTAATAGATTCGTAGATATTAAGAACGGACTAAATATTTCGGATGGTCGCCATGATGGATTTTATATATGTAGGTCCTAGAGTTATGTACTGTTACATGCAGATTATTGTGAACGTGTAGTATCCAAACTTCAATCGCTTAATTAGGACACAAGAAAAAACAAGGAGATTTTAAAATTTTTCACAGCTGCCATCTTGAGATTATGGAAACAATTGAAATAAATTAGATGCCAGTGGATTAACTTTCGTATAAGGATTTACTGTACCAAGTTTCACTGCACTCGGATGGTTAAATTGCGAGAAACGTCCATGTGAATATTTATAATTCGCGTCACCGCCATGTTGGATTTGTGATCACCAGGTTATTTAAAGTCCTATAGGTGAACTTATGTTCATAGCCCCTATGAATATTAAAAAATGCAGTTTGATTGCTAAAATAGATTCGTAGATATTCAGTATCGTCTAAATATTTCGGATGGTCGCCATGTTGGATTGTTAAATGTATAGGCCATAGAGTCATCTACCATTAAAGGAAAATTATTGCGTAGGTTCATTATTCAAACTTTCACTTCGATCGCATGACTACATCAAAAGAAATAAAAACTTAATTTTAAAATTCGCACTGCCGCCATCTTGAGGTTATGTAAACAATTGAACTAAATTAGATACCAGTGGATTACAATGTGTATAAATATTTCCTGTACCAGGTTTCAGTGCGGTTGGAACATTAAATCGCGAGAAAGGTCTATTTAAAATTTTCAAATTCGCTTGGCCGCCATGTTCGTTTTGTAGTTAACCGGTATTTGAAAGTCTTATAGATGGACTTCCAGTAGTGCCCTTTATCTCCGTACAAAATTTTAGGGAGATACCGCAAATAGTTTCAGAGATATAGAATGCCGGTGAAATATTTCGCACATCCGCCATCTTGTGATTATGTAAACAATTGAACGAAGTTAGATGCCGGTGCATTACAATGTATATAAACATATACTGTACCAAGTTTTATTGCGTTTGCTTGGTCAAATCACGAGAAACGTCTATTTAAAAGTCGCAAATTCGCTTGGCCGCCATGTTGGTTTTGTAGTTACCAGGTTTCCAAAAGTCACATAAGTGAACTTATAGTAGTTCCCTCTATCACCATAGAAAATGTCAGGATAATATCGGTAATAGTTTCGGAGATATTGAATGCTGGTGAAATATTTCGCACAGCCGCCATGTTGGATTGGTGAGTCGTAACAAAATTTGAAGGGCACGGTCGAGGTCGCCGGGAATAGTGCTATGAACTTTCCGAGTTTCATTGAAATCGCTCCTGCCGTTTAGATTTTATTAGGGGGGGACACACACACGAATCACACACACACGCGCACACACACACACACACACACGCACACACACACGGACAAAAGGTGATCTCATAAGCCTATTTTTTCAAAATTGAAAATAGGCTAAAAATGAGATGGTGTGTGTCTGTCTGTCTGTCTGTCTGTCTGTCTGTGTGTTACTCAATAACGCAAGAACCACAGGTCCGATTTAAATGAAATTTTGCATGGATGTACCTGATTTACGAGGTTTACATATAGGATGCTTTTGATTTCGAAATGTTGTACTGTTAAAAAATGGCGACCATTTTAGTGACGTCACTACACCCTTTGGTTTCAAAATTTCATATTTCCAAATCAAATAAAAAGAGAACGGTAGGAAATAGCAAACTTTTGATGGCACATGCGAGATTTGAAATTTAATTTCCTATCCGAATGGTCCTTATCACTTTTCGTGAATCTCCAACGGTTAGCGAGTAAAACCGACATTTTGTGACGTCACTACACCCATTGGTTTCAAAATTACATATTTTTATTTCAAATAAAAAGAGAACGCTAAGAAATAGCAAACTTTTGATGGCATACAAGAGCTTTAACATTTAATTTTCTATCCGAAAGGTCCTTATCACTTTTCGTATATCTCCAACGGTTAACGAGTAAAACCTAAATTTGTGCAATAAAACACGGACAACACCGAGCGGTGCAGTATATCTCTCTATATATAAAAATGAAAGTTTGTCTGTTTTTCTCTGAATTTCTACGGAAATTTGAGTTGTTTACGCGTTTTAGACTGTTTTATGATGGATGCGCGCGAAAATAATTTTTTGTCTGTCTGTTTGTTTTTCTGTGGACAAATTGGTTCCCTTATAACTCGAGAACGGCTGGGTGTACCAATGTAACATTTGGTACAGATATCCATCAGAGGAACGACACTTATCATTGATGTAACTCTTCTCCGTACCTCTCATAAAAGGGGGCCTACCCCCTTAAAATACATGCTGAAATAGGCGTAGAAGGACGAGACAAAGCTCATTTTCAGACCCTCAATGTGAGAGACAAAACTCGCGTCCCCGAAAACCACATTTTAAGGACCTAACACAACCGTTTTTGAGATATTCCCAGAAAACTAATTTCATTTAATAAACTAATGAACGAATACAAGCCAGTAACCATGGCAACAAATTCTCAGAGGTCCATCTATTGCTGTAAGACGCAATGCAATTCCATTAATTACATTAGTGTGAAAGTTTGCAAACGGCTAGAAGGTTATCACGGAACCAAATTAAGCCGTAAAATTCATCAATACGTATAATGGGCTTAAGGGGATCAAGGGGTACTCTAGAATTTTTTCACGCGATTTACACCTGCGGGTGTGGTACGGCAGGTCTATTATATTTCTATCCCCATATTATTCATTCATTCATTCATTCATTCATTCATTTCGTCTAGGCCATCTATGGACCGCGTCATTCCAACTGTCTCCTACTGGCTTTGATGTTTGCCCGGTACGCCCGCATTCGTTCTTGGTGGACTTCCTTCCGTTCCTGGGTCCAAATCTTTCCCGTTTTCAGCTTCGGTTTTTCTTGGAAACCTTTGCAAGCTTGAAGTTTCCTTTGAGTGGGGCGCACTCCTGAATGTCTGTTGGTGTAATCCCCACTTCTTTCAGATCTTTATCCAGTTCAATGAACCAGGCCCATTTTGTTTTCCTCTCCCGAAAGTAAGTTATGTTGCGGTTGGTCAGTCTCGGTGGGCTCATTCCTTTCACATGCCCAAAAAATGGTATCCTTCTCTTCCGGATGACGTTACTTATCTTCCCCACATGAGTATATTGTTCATGGTTATGCCGTCTTCTGTATTCCCCATTGTCTTTGATGGAACCAATATCTTTCTCAAAATTTTCTTTTCTTTGGCCTCCAGTTTCTCGACCAAGTCTTTTTTGTTCATCGTGAGGCATTCAGAAGCATGCAAGACCTCCGGACGGATGACACTGCAATAATGTTTTAGTTTTGCGTTGAAGGATATTGACCTTTTCTTATAGATGTCCTTAGTTAAATGGTAGGCCATTCCCATTTTGCTCATGCGTGATGTGAATGCTTCTTTCTCTGATAATATTCCTTCCCTGACCCGTCCTGAAAAGAAAAGTACATGGCCATTGGCTGCATTAATAATAAAAAAATAGGTGTTATAATTTCTCCCTATATTATATTATTATTATTATTATATTATGGCGTATAACGACGAGACAAATCCCCTCGGTGCCAGAAACAAAACTCGGGGGCCCTAAAGGGTCCTCGAAAACTATATTATAAGGCTCTAAATCCAACAGTTCCTGAAATATTCACAGAAAACTAATTTAATTTAATTTAACAAACTAATGAAGGAATGCAAATCGGTAACCATGAGAACATTATCTCAAGAGGTGGCATACAACTTTCCTTCTATTTCTGTAAGAAGCAATGTCACTCCATTTATTACATTTCTGTGAAAGTTTGCAAGTGGCTATGAGGTTATCACGGAACTAACGTAGACTGTATAATTCATCAATGCAATAAAGGGGGTCAAGGGGTAACCTAGAACTTTTTCAAGCAATTTTCACTTTCGAATATAGTACAGAAGGTCTATTATATCTCCAAACAGCAACATTATTTTCAAAATTTTCTGAATTGAACCAGCATTTTTTGCGGCTTTTAGGAATTTGGGCAATTTGAGGCTAAAGAACCTGATTTTCATGCACCACAAGCCTTTATAATTTATGAACGGGGTCTTCTTGTGTATGGGCACCTAGCACAACGTAGAGGGTCAGTTTTTATGTGACGTGTATTGCGTTTCGTCTACAAGGCTTTCAATTCTATTTCACGCCAGGAAGTACACGTTAGGTGAATTTAGTCTTAGAGCACATTTTAACATATTTTTTTGTAGACATACGGGTTCATCGTAAGGATGATTTTGTTTGATACTGTGTGGTAGATATACCCATATTTGGATATCTTGGTAATATGTTGTAAACAATAGAATTGTCTGTCTGTCTTTCTGTGTATCTTTATGTACGCCTATACCTCGTGTTCGGATGCCTGGTGCATCGTAAAATTAGGTATGGTAACCATGAGAGTCAATACACCAATCATTTATAAAACTCTTCACTGTACTTTTCATACAGTAGAAGGGTGGATATAGAGAAAAACTTCTCAATACATGCTAAAATAGGCGAAATATAAAAATTATCCTAGAAGGACGACCAAAGCATATGTTGCGCTTCTCAATGGAAACACAAAATTCGGGAATCTATAAAGGGTCTCCGAAAACTACATTTTAAGGGCCTTAAATTAACAGTGTGCGTGATATTCTCAGAAAACTAACTTCGTTCTGATAAACTTGAAGGAATGACAAACCGCTTACCATTGCAACAGTAGCTCAATTGATAATGTCTGGTGTTAACAACGAACACCGTTCGAAGAACTGGTACTTCTGCTAGTATTAAATATAAACCATGTTTTCCCAGACCCTGTGAATTAAACGTTTAATAAAAAAATCACCCTAATCCTTTACAGCACATCCAACAAAACAAATTCTACTTTCAGACTGAACTACGCCAGAAGTCTTTGTTTTGCGCCTTTTAGTCAGACTGATTCTGCCGGAATTACGTGACACGTGGCACGGCTAGCGACCATCCGACTCCCAGCCAGTGCACACTGCTCAAGACCCGTCGAAAATGCCAAAAATCACCATGTACCAGGTTTGACAAAGATCGAATGATTGCTTGACAAGTTTGAGAATTTATATTTCAGGATATTGGCATACAGTACATGTCAATTATTCGTGAAAAGGAAGCAAGGGAGGTATACACCTTCAGGTTTAGATTATAGTTGTGATTGACTGTGCCAGATTTTACAGTGATACGATCATTCAATGACTCGGTAAATAATTCATATATAGCGAATGACAGGTGCACGATCGATAACTCAATGTACACAATATCAGGTTGATTGCTGCAATAGTTCCGGAGATATTGAATACTGGTGAAATACTTCACACGTCCGCCATGTAGGATTGGTGATACTTATTGGCATTTCAAAGGCACGGTTGAGGTCAGACGGGGCAGTAGTCAATCCTTACCAAGTTTAATTGAAATCGCGTCAGCCAATCAAAACTTAATTTGGTGGAGGGACACTCACAGACACACACAAGCATACGTACACACACACCCACGTGCAAACGGTGATTTCATAAGTCTATATTTCATGAGATAACAATAGGCTAAAAACATTGGTACAGAACAGCACACCGTTACCAGACCAAATATTCACTACTACCGGAAGATTACAATTTTATCAGTGTGTCTTCTTGTCTTCACATGTGATAACCAGCAAAGGATTTGCTAGTAATCCGCGAACAGCTGTAAAGTGTGATCAACTCTCTCGTGTAAGCGAATGAGCCAAAAATAAGGTCGAGTATACTCATTTATGCATAGCATCATTAGCTTGCAGTTGAGAGGAAAAGCGGCTGAATCCCAATATTATACCGTTCTTGAACCTACACGTCTCGTTAGATCGCCCATGGTTTCTAACGTGCTTTTACTGTATCAGAGAATTTATAGGGTCAAAAATTAACATGAGTGCAGGTCTTCTGAGTTTTTGGCATTTAAAAGTGCCCAGATGTGACAGACTTTCGCAAAAACGTTTGCGGACAACCTTCCCGCATCCCGGCGTTTCCGATTACTGTTAGCGGTTGGACGATTAACCTCTTTTTATTATTATTGGTAGTGGTGATTGCTGATCGAAGGGACGAAACGGAACATCAATATCATCTGCTCCAAACTTTGACGTAATAATGCTTAACTTGCAAGAGACTGGCCTCGCAGAGGCCTACAAGCCAATATGATTATCAGAGGATTTAAAATGAACAACGGAATTAATATTCAGAGCATTCTCCATAAGAGTAGATACTGTATATTTAAACGTTCGAAAACCTGACATCAACTCTCCATGCAGTGCCTATAACTTCGCCGTAGCTAGCAAGAGCAGTTGCAATGGCAGATATCTGACAATGCACTATCCAACTGTATCTAGATAGTTTAACATTTGAAGTTTCAATCACTTTACCTTAAATATTGATGGAGAAGGCGTTCTTTTTAAATCCAATAGACCTCACAGTTGTCATATTTAGCACTATTTAAATAATAATAATAATAATAATAATAATAATAATAAGCTAAGAACAACTGGCTGCTTGAAGTTGAGAACGACCTTCAGGACATATATATCTCAAGTGATATGGTGCTCGATTGACAGGACTAAATTCAGCGAAGTAAAGTCTGTTCGCCGAGTCGAGATAGTGGAAGTAAACACAGTTGTACACGTGATTGCAGGACTGTGCATAGAGCTGTGCAGTAGCGCAGCCAGGATCGGCCGATGGGAGGGGGGTGTTATAAATACTCGAAACCAAATTCTACAAGTATTTTGTCCCGCGGCGTAGCCGCGCTCGTCAAACGTGCACCATGGCTGCGAGGGCAGCTGCAGTAAGTACAGATACCGTAGGTTTGAATCCCGGTGCTGACAGTGGTTATCCTGAGTGTGTTTTCCCCGGGTTTTCCACACTCCCTACAGGAAATTTCCGGGATTGTGACTTACTTCAAGTCCCGGAGCGTCTACCCCATCCCTGTCCCTGATACATTTACACACATTACTACAATCACAGCAGCAATACAGGTTGCCAGACAACTTCAAAAGCCCTTACAACTCTACAAATATTTCCATTTCTCAATGAGATAGTCTATTATTACACAAGAAAAGTTTCATGTATTATGCTCTATAAGTTTTCGAGTAATACAATATGAACAAAAGACAACAACAACAAAAAACAGCTCTGTAAAAAAATATGTTAATTTTTGACTGAAATGGTAAATCTAGAACATTCTTGTTCCCCTGACAGGAATAAAATAAACTCGAACCTATCTGTGCTAGCAACATGAAGACTGCGTATCCCTCAACAAGAGAAAACATTTACAGAAGTCTCAGCAAAAGTAGGCATATCCTCTTACGGTGTATCATGTTGATTTATGAGTTATCCTGAGTGTGTAGGCTACTCATTTTTATGTTTATACAGTTTTTTCAACAAGATCCTGTGCTTTATGTTGCAATTAGCCCTGAACGCCTAAAATATCATTTTCGAAGATTTTTGTCACCTACTAAGTCCTTTTTACCTTACAAGTGCTTCTTGCAGCGGAAAACAGGTTCTGTTGCTCACACTACACATGCGACACATTTCACTCATTCGTAACCGGGAGATAACCGTAATTCGGGGAATTGTCGGGCATACAGTATACCGTACTGTATTAACGGTATAGGAAGCAACTCTGTTGATGGCGTTCTCATGCTCAAGAAGTTAATAACGATCCCACAAATGGTGTTAATGTACCCATAGAATTTTGTAAGTCGTTATTAAAACTCGTTATTTTTAATGAAAAATAGATTAATTTACATATAACTTATCTCCCGCCAAGAAAAGAAAAAAACTAATATTGACCCGCTATGTAGGATTCAACATTATTTGGCTCTAGCCTCAGTTTGAAATAAGCTATATTTCGCGGGAGAAAAGGTAGACTGGCAAACCTGGAAGGCTGGAGTTGTAATACCACAGTCTAAAATACACAGTCACGAAGCTCGCTGCGTTACGAAATTGCATCCTTTCGGTAGATGGAGCGACACCAGCGCTCGCGGCGGCCAGAAGCTGGCAACTGCCTTGAGCGCGTTATTCGCGGAACTGATGATTTCACTTTTTGTAGGGGTTTATGAATTTTAACTCACCTGAGTGATTATTTCCATTGAAAACATAATTCATGTCAAATCACAATGTTGATATACTGTACACTTTTAATTCATGGGAACATAAAAGATGCTCTGTTTTTATTAGTTCAGTCCTCTACAAGTATCCCTAGGTTCAGTTGCATGACGTATTTATTGAGTCTTACGTAGAATTAATAGCCCATACTAGTTATAAATTCATGTATTTGTTGCAATGATAGTCGCGGGCATCTTGACATACTGTAGTATAAAACATAGTCCCCGATTCTTGGATGTAACGCTTCATCTCGAGAACCACTGGATGGATTTTGATGCGGTTTTCACCATTCTGTAAAGGATTTCTTGTGGAAGGTTTCTGTAGAAAAACATTCATTTGTGACCACAGGAAGCCAAGCAGTAACGATTTCAGTGAGTCGAGTCGAAGAAAAACCTGCCGTCCATGCGCCATTTCTGCTTACTCTGGATAAACCGTTAAAAATATCTATATAGGCCTACTATAAGTGTAAGAATTGGTCAGCATGAAAAGTTCTACAAAAAGATCCGCGACAGCATATCTCTATCTTTAATACATCGCCCACTATAAGTGATTTTACGTTTTCATTTCTGCCAACAATCTCAAGTGGAAATATAAATTACTAGCGAGTCTATCACCCCAGATTCGGCCAGCATCAACTTTCGAGTCGTGTCGAGTTAAGACTTCAGAGAAGACTATATGTGTTTGGAGTATCGCTGTTCATCTCGGCTTTTCTGCATTGCGTCTGGGACCTGCCGTCCGTAAGCCTTTCAAGCTTACGCTGGGTAAACCGTTAAAGATACCGGGCGAAGCTGGGGTGGGTTACTAATATGGGTATAATTGTAAATAGCTATGCTATATCAAATTCTTAACCATATCAAAAGCTAGTTCTTCCATAAAATTGAGTAACACCATAATTAATTTAAAAAATATCCGTGAAACGAAAAGTATAAACAGATCTTAAGGTCTTAAATGGCTCAATTGTAAGTACTTCGTATTTTTTCAGTGATTTTGAAAACTTTCATTCCCGAATTTGAGAATATAATACAATGTCAATTTTACAACTAATTTCAGCAATAGCAGTATTTTGTACCGTACCTTCACAGCAGTCATGTGGGAGACCAGGTATTTCATAAGAGAATTAACAAACAGTGTACCACATCTAAGTGTGTGAGCATTATCCTGACGACATAAATTGGCTTACTTCAAAACGATTCGAGAAAAAGTTTATATTATTGTACAAAATAGTCTATATTTTTATTTATTAAATCAACTCTCTGACTATTTGAAAGCCATTTTCTACACCTGAAAATTAAAATATCGGCACATGTTTGAGATGGCATCATCTATATATTTAAAACAGTAAGCTGATTTTTTTTTTACCGCGAGATTGACAGAATGGCTGAACCGATTGACTTCGCAATGCACTCTGCTGAAAGCTCTTGATCTGTATATTTGCAGAGTGTCTTAAAAATAAACAAAAATGTTATAATACATTTTTAAATTTATAAACCACAAGTAGTTCCGTGAAGAACTATACAGCCTATTTTCATATATCATACTTATGTTAATTGCCTCTATCTACATACACAATTTCAATTTGATTGCTGTAGTAGATTCGTAGATATTGAGAACCGACTAAATATTTTGGATGGTCGCCATGTTGGATTTTATATATGTAGGTCCTAGAGTTATGTACTGTTACATGAAGATTATTGTGTACGTGTAGCATTCAAACTTCAATCGCATGATTAGGACACAAGAAGTAACAAGGAGATTTTAAAATTTCGCACAGCTGCCATCTAGTGGTTATGGAAACAATTGAAATAAATTAGATGCCAGTGGATTAACATTCGTATAAGGATTTACTGTACCAAGTTTCACTGCACTCGGATGGTTAAATTGCGAGAAAAGTCCATGTGAATATTTATAATTCGCGTCGCCGCCATGTTGGATTTGTGATCACCAGGTTATTTAAAGTCCTATAGGTGAACATAAGTTCATAGCCCCTATGAACATTAAAAATTCAGTTTGATTGCTATAATAGATTCGTAGATATTCAGAGCCGTCTAAATATTTCAGATGGTCACCATGTTGCATTGTTAAATGTATAGGCCATAGAGTCATGTACCATTAAGGGAAAATTATTGCGTAGGTTCACTAATCAAACTTTCACATCGATCGCATGATTACGACACAAGAAATAAAAAAAAATTCGCAAAGCCGCCATCTTGAGGTTATGTAAACAATTGAACTAAATTAGATACCAGTGTATTACAATGTGTATAAACATTTCATGTACCAGATTTCATTGCGTTTGGAACATTAAATCGCGAGAAAGGTCTATTTAAAATTTTCGAATTCGCTTGGCCGCCATGTTCGTTTTGTAGTTAACCGGTTTTTGAAAGTCTTATAGATGAACTTCCAGTAGTGCCTTTTATCTCCGTACAAAATTTCATGGTGATACCGCTAATAGTTTCAGAGATATAGAATGCCGGTGAAATATTTTGCACATCTGCTATCTTGTGGTCATGTAAACAATTGAACCAAGTTAGATGTCGGTGCATTACAATGTGTATAAACATATACTGTACCAAGTTATATTGCGTTGGTTGGTTAAATCACGAGAAACGTTTATTTAGAAGTCACAAATTCGCGTGGCCGCCATGTTGGTTTCGTAGTTACCAGTTTTTCAAAAGTCACATAGGTGAACTTCTAGTAGTTCCTTTTATCACCGTAAAAATTCCCTTGGTGATATCGGGAATAGTTTCGGAGATATTGAATGCTGGTGAAATATTTCGCACAGCCGCCATGTTGAATTGGTGGAACGTAACAAAATTTGAAGGGCACGGTCGGGGTCGTCCGGAATAGTGCTATGAACTTACCGAGTTTTATTGAAATCGCTCCAGCCGTTTAGATTTTATTAGGGACACACACACACACTCCTCACACACACACACACACACACACGCACACACACACGGACAAAAGGTGATCTCGTAAGCCTATTTTTTCAAAATTGAAAATAGGCTAAAAATGCAAATTTATTGGCCCTAGCGCATGCGCACAATCACCTTGCCCCATGACAGTCATGGCGGTTACAAGTGCATCGCGTTTCAGTTTGATAGTTATTTATAAGAAGTATAAAGGAAGGCGTCGCCTCCGTAGCGTAGCAGTCAACTTGGTTAGCTGCCGCCCCGGAGGTCCTGGGTTCGATTCCCGGCTCTGCCACGAAATTTGAAAAGTGGTACGAGGACTGGAACGGGGTCTACTCAGCCTCGGGTGGCCCAAATGAGTAGAGGGGGTTCGATTCCCCCTCAGCCATCCTCGAAGTGGTTTTCCGTGGTTTCCCACTTCGTCTTCGGGCAAATGCCGGGATGGTACCTTCTTCTAGGCCACGGCCGCCTCCTTCCCTCTTCCTTGCCTATCCATTCTACCCATCCCTTACCTTCCCTCATGAGGCCCCTGTTCGCTTTGCAGGTGAGGCCGCCTGGCCGAGGTGCCAATCCCACCTCACCAGTTGTATCCCTTCCGATTCGATGTTCCCAGCTCTAGGACACTGCCCGTAGAGGCGGTAGTGGTGAGTTCCCTCGCTGAGTCCGTGGGTTCCACCAACCTGGAGGGTAAACGAAAAAAAAAAAAGGAAGGGAACATTATTTATGACGTTCCCACGATTTATACGGGAATACAATTATACACGACGGAAAATGTTGAAATATGTATACTGGCAGTTAAGTGTATAGGGCCTGTGTTGTTTAACTAACTTAATATTGCGCAGGGTTGCCAGTGGTTCGGTAGCTCAGGTCGTAGCGTCGATGACTTTTAATTTATGCATCGCGCAATGGGAGCTGTTCGAGTCCCACCTCCGACACTTTTTTATTTCCGTATTTTTAGCCTAGTTTTCACATTTTGCAAAAATGAGGAAAAAGTAGACTTATGAGATCGATCCGGGAAAATGTGTGTCTGTCGTCTGTCTGTCCTTCTGTCTGTCTGGCTGTGTGTGTGTCCCCCTATCAACTCCTAAACGGCTGCAGCAATCAACACCAAATTTAGTATGAGTAAAGATGTGCACCGGAATAGCTCACGCCCATATTTGAAAATGATGTCAGTGCTACCAACAGCTGAAAAAACGCACTAGAAATTTGAGCTCCATGTTGGATATCTTGCAAGGTATGCATGGGAGCTATTCCAAAATTGACACACATGTAGATAATACTACTTCAGTTTAATTTCCAGGAGGCCAACCATAACAGTGTTGCCAAAATAATTTTAAGCCCTCTGTTAAGTCCAATGTTTAAATGCATATAACTTCTACACTATCAATTGGATTTCAACCAAATTTTGTATGTAATATCTGTACATAAACAGATATGACTGAGCGTATTCTTAAGAGCCATCAGGGCTGCCAACTGTTAATAATTGCTCTCTCTATTTTTTTTATCCAAATACCAATATATCAGAAAGTATGCAAGCCAACAGCTTTAAACTATGCACACGTATATTCTGACATTTTAGATTAATTTGGAGTAACTTATATACGTCAGTTCTATCAACATGATTATAAGCCTGCTGATAGTACCAATTTTTAAATACATGTAACTTCTATACTATCAGTTGGATTTCTACCAAATTTCGTATGTGATATGTGTACCATAACAGATATGACTATAAGTATTGTTAAGAGCAATCAGGGCTGCCAACTGTTAATAAATGCTGTCTATATTCTTTTTACCCTAATATCATTATATCAGAAAGTATGCAAGCCAACAGCTCTATACTTTGCACACGTATAGCACCTGACATTCTAGATTAATTTGGAGTAATTAACACAAGGCAGTGCTGCCAACATGATTATAGGCCTGCTGATATGTCCAATTTTAAAATACATGTAACTTCTATACTAACAAATGGATTTCATCCAAAATTGGCACAACACGATATCATAATAATTCAGATTATTTCTGACCAGCACACGCATGGTATTGTTGGCAACATGCTTTTACACGTGCTGATAGATCCAGTGTCTAACTGCATGTAACGTCCATTGGACTTCAACCAAATTTTGTATTCTGTACCTTAAGAGGTGGAACTAAGAATATATTCAGTCACCAGGGCCGCCAACTGTAGTGCTCTATTAGGCTACATTATACCAGGTATATTAGGAAGATTTCATTAGAAAGCTAACTATTGCAATGGGTCCCATGTTTCGACTTCCGGAAAATTTCGACATATCTTCGCGTTTCACATCCCCCAGACCCCAACACCACCGTCAGTTCAAAAGTTTATATATATATATATATATATATATATATATATATATATATATATATATATATATCAGTTTCTTGTGGACACGATAACTGTCGTAATGTTGCACCAATCACTTTGAATTTTTTAAATAATATGTATCCCTATAAAATCTCGGTCGAGTTCGTTAATGGGCAAGATCGGTCGAAGGGGGTGAAAAGGGGGGGCTTTTTTCGAAAAATTGACATTTCGCTATAACTCTCTTAATACGTGAAATATCGAATCCATTCAAAGTTCATAATATGTGTTGGATAAGTGCCAACAATTTATGTCAAATAAGTTTTTTGATAGCACCAACCATTGACCAAAGGGGTGGAAAAAAGTGGGTTTTTCGGGAAACATTAATCATATCTCTCTTAATAGGCACAATATCAAAACCGTACAAAATGGACAATATTCCCCTAATAATTACCTAAAACTTTTGTCTGAAAGAATTTTTGATATGACCCACCATTACGCCAAGGGATGAGAAAAATGATTTTGGAATTATAAGAAAATGCCAAGAGCTATCAGAGGTTGCCATGGCAACACTACTAAATTGATGAGGGAGGAGCCGTTGCCATGACAACGCACTTGCACGAGATCAGATTCAGTATTTCCATCTGACTAAGCCGGCCCCGTGGTGTTGGGGTAGCGCGCCTGCCTCTCACCCGGAGGCCCCGGGTTCGATCCCCGGCTCCGTCAGGGATTTTAAAACTGACGTGAGGGTTGGAACGGGGTGCACTCAGCCTCGTGAGGACAATTGAGTAGCTGTCTGACAGTCACGAATACCAATATTAACGGCCGAGGGGACCCGACGCGCTGATCACGCGTCACCCCAATATCTGCAGGCCAAATGGCTGGGCAGCGGTCGCTTGGTAGGCCTTAGCCCGTCATGGGCTGGATGGTGCCAGGGGTTGACTTTGACATCTGACTAAGTGGGAAGCGGCTTCCGTGACGTAACTGGTAGCATGCAGAATGTCTATGCCCAAGGTCGCGGTTTCAAAGCCGGCCGAAGTCGTCGGATTTTCTAAGAGCGCTAAAATCCCTCAGTATGCTTTCCTTTGGAGGGGAAGTTCCAACGTTCGTTACGAATTGCTGGTTGGGGTGGCATCTAGTAGCCAAGTTCACAGCTAGGTGTCATTGACGGTAGTACCTGGTAGCAACATTAGGAACTACTGCTTGAAATTGACCGCCTGCAGTCCTTACCTGAATTAAGACTACTACAGCCATTACAATTCACACCGTTTATCCGACAGATTCTACACTCACCCAAAGTACACGGGGTTAGATGACCGCATTGTCGCAGCCCCTAAACTGAGGAACCAACCAGAGGTAGATTTAATTAGAAAGCTAACTATTGCAATGGGTACCATGTTTCGACTTCCGGAAAATTTCGACATATCTTCGCGTTTCACATCCCCCAGACCCCAAAACCACCGTCAGTTCAAAAGTTTATATATAATTTATGTATGTATATGTGTATATATATATAAAGCCTCCGTGGCTTAGGCGGCAGCACGCCGGCCTCTCACCGCTGGGTCCGTGGTTCACATCCCGGTCACCCCATGTGAGATCTGTGCTGGACAAAACGGAGGCAGTCAGTTTTTTCTCCGGGTACTCCGGTTTTCCCTGTCAAAATTTCATTCCAGCAACCCTCTCCACTATCATTTCATTTCATCTGTCATTCATTTAATCATTGCCCCAGAGGAGTGCGTCAGGCCTCGGCAGCCGGCACAGTTCATATCCTCGCCGCTAGATGGGGGGCTTCATTCATTCCATACCTGACCCGGTCGGAGACTGGAAGCAGGCTGTGGATTTTCATTTTCATTCATGTGTATATATATATATATATATATATATATATGCATATCAGTTTCTTGTGGACACGATAACTGCCGTAATTTTGCACCAATCACTTTGAATATTTTACCGAATATGTATACCTATAAAATCTCGTTAGAGTTCGTTACTGGGCTAAATCGGTCGAAGGGGGTGAAAATGGGGGGCTTTTTTCGAAAAAGTGAAATATTGCTATAACTCTCTTAATATGTGAAATATCGAATCCGTTCAACGTTCATACTATGTGTCGGATAAAGCCCAAAAATTTATGTTTGAAGAGTTTTTTTTATAGCACCAACCATTGACCAAAGGGGTGGGAAAAAGTGGGTTTTTCGGGAAACATTAATCATATCTCTCTTAATAGGCACAATATCAAAACCGTACAAAATGGACAATATTCCCCTAATAATTACCTAAAATTTTGTCCGAAAGAATTTTTGATATGACCCACCATTATGCCAAGGGATGAGAAAAATGATTTCGGAATTATAAGAAAATGCCATGAGCTATCAGTGGTTGCCATGGCAACACTACTAAATTGATGAGGGATGAGTCATCAGACGTTGCCAAGATAACGCACTTGCACGAGATCATATTCAGAATTCCATCTGACTAAGTGTGAAGCGGCTTCGGTGACGTAACTGGTAGCAAGCATGCTGAATGTCTATGCCCAAGGTCGCGAGTTCAAAGCCGGCCGAAGTCGTCGGATTTTCTAAGAGCGCTAAAAATCCCTCAGTATGCTTTCCTTTGGAGGGGAAGTTCCAACGTTCGTTGCGAGTTGCTGGCTGCGGTGGCATCTAGTAGCCAAGTTCACAGGTAGGTGTCGTTGACGGTAGTACCTGGTAGACACATTAGGAACTACTGCTTGAAATTGACCGTCTGCAGTCCTTACCTGAATTACAGACTAATACAGCCATCCCTAAGTACACGGGGTTACATGACCGCGTTGTCGCAGCCCCTAATCTGAGGAATCAACCAAAATCTCTGCGGGAGATATAATTTTGCGTGAAGAAGTAACAGACCGTTACATAGTTGCACATCAGTGTCGAAACCTTGAATAAGGACAGTGCGACCACAAGTATAAAAATGGACCCCAAATGACAAGAAGGTTACCGTTCCCATAAGACAATAAAATGTTTAAAATAAGCATAAAATGACGAAAAACAAAGTTAATTAAGCTCCAATTATAAAATACCTTCTCGCAATAAATGAGGTCTGATCCTTCTACGAAAACCTGCATATTCTGCCTATTTTCGCCTATCGCCAAGTTTGTCCGGTGAAATCTACCTCCGCCTTCCGGCGTGCCGAGAGGACTATTTTTGAACTAATTAGATATTTCGATATTACCAACTTAATTTCGTCATTATTCTAGATAGGTTCATATACTGTAGAATAATCATTGGCATGAAAAGTAGGCTGTATAGTTCTTCACGGAACTTCTTGTTATTTCTTGGTATTGCTATTCCATTGACAAAACATATTTTACTCTTAGCATTCCCGTAAACAAAGGAATTCGGCGCGATTGACGTTGCCATATATATATTTAAAACACTAAGGTAACAAAAGTATACACCACTGTTACAGATTAAATAATGGATATGAAAGCCAGATGTCGCCTCCGTAGCGTAGCGGTCAGCATGGTTAGCTGCCGCCCCGGAGATCCTGGGTTCGACTCCCGGCTCTGCCACGAAATTTGAAAAGTGGTATGAGGACTGGAACGGGGTCTACTCAGCCTCGGGTGTTCCAAATGAGTAGAAGGGGTTCGATTCCACCTCGGCCATCCTCGAAGTGGTTTTCCGTGGTTTCCCACTTCGTCTTCGGGCAAATGCCGGGATGGTACCTTCTTCAAGGCCACGGCCGCCTCCTTTCCTCTTCCTTGTCTATCCATCCTGCCCCTCCATTACCTTCCCTCATGAGGCCCCTGTTCGCTTTGCAGGTGAGGCCGCCTGGGCGAGGTGCCATTCACACCTCACCAGTTGTATCCACTCCGATTAGATGTTCCCAGCTCTAGGACACTGCCCGTAGAGGCGGTAGTGGTGAGTTCCCTCGCTGAGTCCGTGGGTTCCACCAACCTGGAGGGTAAACGACTAAGAAGAAGAAGAAGAAGAAGAAGAAGAAGAAGATGAAAGCCAGATACTTCTTACAGAATTCTTGAATTTCTTGGAATTTTGCTTCCACATATTCATACTCCTAATGTTCGAGCCACAGTTATACTCCTTAGGAATCTGAACATTTCCCAAGAGCTCCTAAATGGTGCCAGATTAATTGCAAGAATTTTGCATGAGAATTGCTTGGATTTGGAAATAATAAGTGCATATAATATTGGGCAGAGTGTTCTAATCCTTTGACTTTATTTAACACCATCCGATAAAACACTTCCATTTTCGTTTAGAGCACAAATTTCCAATCGCTTGCCATACCTTATCACAATCAATAAAGCAGAAGGGGGAACTCTGGAACGTGTAGGTCACTATTTGCCTCATCAAGTTTTCAGTCGTTGCCTTCGTAGCTCGCCTCTGTAGCGTAGTGGTCAGCTTGGTTAGCTTCCGCCCCGTCCTGAGTTCGATTCCCGGCTCTGCCACGAACTTTGAAAAGTGGTATGAGGACTGGATCGGGGTATACTCTGCCTCGGGTGGTCCAAATGAGTAGAGGGGTTTCAATTCCCACCTCAGCCATCCTCGAAGTGGTTTTCCGTGGTTTCCCACTTCGTCTTCGGGAAAATACCGGGATGGTACCTACCGTAAGGCCACGGCTGCCTCCTTCCCGCTTCCTTGCCTAACCCTCCCGCTCTTCCCATCCCTTCATCAGGCCCCTGATCGCTTTGCAGGTGAGGCCACCTGGGCGTAGCGCTGGTCACACACCCGAGTTGTATCCCCGACTCAGAGTCACAAGTCCAGGACACTGTCTTTAGTGGTGGTAGAGGTGGGATCCCTCGCTTACTCCGTGGGAAAAGACAACCCTGGAGGGGAAAAAGGTTAACGCAAACATAACGTAACGCAAGTTTTCAGTCATGGCCAGTTATATGTTGCAAAGTCGATCTTTCTCTGTAATCATACAGAGAATGCATATAAGAAAGTCCTACAGTAAATATTTTCCCAATGACCGTCATGTTTTGCACATCATCGCATTTCTTAGTTATATTCCAAAATTATAAGCGACGGTTTGCGGCCAGTTGTATTAGACTCATCAGAGTTCTCGAATTCCTTGGAATTAAAAGATTTGCCTCCACATACTCTAAACGCTTGACCCATAGTTATGCTGATTAGAAATCTGAAGGTTTCCCAAGGGCTCCTAAGTGCAACCATATTGCTTGGATTTGGAAATAATAAATGCAGTTCAAATTAGGCAGAGAGATCTAATCCTTCGACTTGATTTAATACCTTCCGATATAACACTATACTTTTCTTTTAAGAGGCAATATTTTCCAATTCGTTTGGCATACTCTATCACAATCAATAAAGCTCAAGGGGAAACTCTGGAACGTACAGGTCTCAATTTCCCTCATCAATTTTTCAGTCATTGCCAGCAGTATTTTGCAATGTCAAGAGTGCAATCCTTTGACGCCCTTATAGTTTCAATAGAGAAAAAACAACGTACAAAGAATGTACATTAGGCCTATATAAGGAGATTCTTCAGTAAATATTTTCCCTTTGACCGTCATGTTTTGACGGGTTTCCTCTAGTTTACGTTTAATTTTCTTAATTTCCAAAATGCATTGAAATCTTATATATAAAAGTGAAAGTCTGTAAGTATGTATGCGGGTGGGTGGGTGGATTTGTTACGTATTCAAATCTACACCATTCCACCAATCTCAACCAAATTTTGTATACACATAGTTTAGGACCCAGAAGGTTCGGCTGCCTACATGAATTTTCGATAGCCTTTCTCATTCTTCTGATTTTGGCCCTTTTACACTCGAGCAAAGGCTAATCATACTTAATATATAAAAATGAGATGGTGTTTGTCTGTCTGTCTGTCTGTTACTCAATACCTCAAGAACCACTGGTCCGATTTAAATTAAATATTACATGGATGTAGCTGATATACCAGGTCTACAAATAGGATACTTTTGATTTCGAAATTTTACACTATTAAAAAATGGCGACAATTTTAGTGACATCATTAGACCCTTTGGTTTCAAAATTTCATACTTCCATATCAAATAAAAAGAGAACGGTAGGAAATAGCAAACTTTTGATGGCACATGCGAGATTTGAAATTTAATTTCCTATCCGAATGGTCCTTATCACTTTTCGTGAATCTCCAACGGTTAGCGAGTAAAACCGACATTTGTGACGTCACTACACCCTTTGGTTTCAAAATGTCATATTTCCTTTTCAAATAAAAAGAGAACGCTAAGAAATAGCAAACTTTTGATGGTATACATGAGCTTTAACATTTAAGTTTCTATCCGAAAGGTCCTTATCACTTTTCGTATATCTCCAATGGTTAGCGAGTAAAACCAGAATCTGTGCAATAAAACACGGTCAACACCGAGCGGTGCAGTATATATCTCTATATATAAAAATGAAAATTTGTGTGATTTTCCCTGAATTTCTACGGAAATTTGAGTTGTTTACACGTTTCAGACTCTTTTATGATGGATGCGAGCGAAAATAATTTTTTATCTGTCTGTCCGTTTGTTTGTTTGTTTGTTTGTTTGTCTGTGGACAAATTTGTTCCCTTATAACTCGAGAACGGCTGGATGTATCAACGTAAAATTTGGTACAGATATCCATCAGAGGCACGACACTAATCATTGATGTAACTCTTCTCCGTACCTCTCATAAAAGGGAGCCTACCCCCTTAAAATACATGCTGAAATAGGCGTAGAAGGACGAGACAAAACTCATCTTCATCCCCTCAATGTGAGAGACAAAACTCGAGTCCCCGAAAACCACATTTCAAGGACCGAAGACCAACCGTTTTTGAGATATTCCCAGAAAACTAATTTCATTTAATAAACTAATGAACGAATGCAAGCCAGTAACCATGCCAACGGATTCTCAGAGGTCCATCTATTGCTGTAAGACGCAATGCAATTCCATTAATTACATTGGTGTGAAAGTTTGCAAACGGCTAGAAGGTTATCACGGAACCAAATTAAGCCGTAAAATTCATCAATAAGTATAATGCGCTTAAGGGGATCAAGGAGTACTCTAGAATATTTTCACGCGATTTACACCCGCGGGTGTGGTATGGCAGGTCTATAATATTCCTATACCCACATTATTCATTCATTCATTCATTACGTCTAGGCCATCTATGGCCGCGTCATTCCAACCGTCTCCTACTGGCTTTGATGTTTGCCCTGTACGCCCGCATTCGTACTCGGTGGACTTCCTTCCGTTCCTGGGTCCAAATCATTCCCGTTTTCAGCTTCGGTTTTTCTTGGAAACCTTTACAAGCTTGAAGTTTCCTTTGAGTGGGGCGCACTCCTGAATGTCTGTTGGTGTAATCCCCACTTCCTTCAGATCTTTATCCAGTTCAATGCACCAGGCCCATTTTGTTTTCCTCTCCTGAAAGTAAGTTATGTTGCGGTTGGTCAGTCTCGCTGGGCTCATTCGTTTCACATGCCCAAAAAATGGTAACCTTCTCTTCCGGATGACGTTGCTTATCTTCTCCACATGAGTATATAGGTCATGGTTATGCCGTCTTCTGTATTCCCCATTGTCTTTGATGGAACCCAATATCTTTCTCAAAATTTTCCTTTCTTTGGCCTCCAGTTTCTCGACCAAGCCTTTTTTGTTCATCGTGAGGCATTCAGAAGCATGCAAAACATCCGGACGGATGACACTGCAGTAATGTTTTAGTTTTGCGTTGAAGGATATTGACCTTTTCTTATAGATGCCCTTAGTTAAATGGTAGGCCATTTCCATTTTGCTCATGCGTGATGTGAATGCTTCTTTCTCTGATAATATCCCTTCCCTGACCCGTCCTGAAAAGAAAAGTACATGGCCATTGGCTGAATTAAAAATAAAATAAAAATAGGTGTTATAATTTCTCCCGATATTATATTATTATTAGTATTATATTATGGCGTACAACGACGAGACAAATCCCCTCGGTGCCAGAAACAAAACTCGGGGGCCCTAAAGGATCCTCGAAAACTACATTATAAGGCTCTAAATCCAACAGTTTCTAAAATATTCCCAGAAAACTAATTTAATTTAATTTAACAAACTAATGAAGGAATGCAAATCGGTAACCATGAGAACATTATCTCAAGGGGTGGCATACAACTTTCCATCAATTTCTGTAAGAAGCAATGTCACTCCATTTATTAAATTTCTGTGAAAGTTTGCAAATGGCTATAAGGTTATCACGGAACTAACGTAGACCGTATAATTCATCAATGCAATTAAGGGGGTAAAGGGGTAACCTAGAATTTTTTCATGCAATTTTCACGTTCGACATATAGTACAGAAGGTCTATTATATCTCCAAACAGCAACATTATTTTCAAAAATTCCTGAATTGAACCAGCATTTTTTGCGGCTTTTAGGAATTTGGGCAATTTGAGGCTAAAAAACCTGCATTTTCATGCACCACAAGCCTTTATAATTTATGAAAGGGGTCTTCCTGTGTATGGGCAACTAGCACAACGTAGAGGGTCAGTTTTTTGTGACGTGTATTGCGTTTCGTCTACAAGGCTTTCAATTGTATTTCACGTCAGGAAGTACACGTTAAGTGAATTTAGTCTGAGAACACATTTTTTTTTCTGTCGACATGCGGGTTCATCGTAAGGATGATTTTATTTGATACTGTGTGGTAGATATACCCATATTTGGATATCTGGGTAATATGTTGTAGACAATAGGATTGTCTGTCTGTCTTTCTGTGTATCTTTATGTAAGCCTATACCTCGTGTTCGGATGCTTGGTGCATCGTAAAATTAGGTATGGTAACCATGAGAGTCAATACACCAATCATTTTTAAAACTCTTAACCGTACTTTTCATACAGTAGAAGGGTGGATATAGAGAAAAACTTCTCAATATATGCTAAAATAGGCGAAATATAAAAATTATCCTAGAAGGACGACTAAAGCATATGTTGCGCTTCTCAATGTGAGACACAAAATTCGGGAATCTATAAAGGGTCTCCGAAAACTACATTTTAAGGGCCTTAAATTAACAGTGTGTATGATATTCCCAGTAAACTAACTTCGTTCTGATAAACTTGAAGGAATGACAAACCGCTAACCATTGCAACAGTAGCTCAATTGATAATGTCTGGTGTTAACAACGAACACTGTTCGAAGAACGGGTACTTCTGCTAGTAAAGTCATAAAATTAACTCATGAAGGAATGGCAAGGCAGGACGTTTCCATGGCAACATTAGCTCAAGTCGAGACACGGCCGACTGGATGCGAGTTACGCTCTCCACTACCGGTACAGAAAATGAGACTCTTTACATGAACTCCCGTTAGTTACTCAACTGCTCACACAGCACTGTCAATCCAGTATAGCATAACAAAGACTTGACCCTATTTGTCAATGTAATTTCCCCAATATCAAAATGCAAATTACATCACAAAATACAATAGCATGATATTCATTGAGAGAAACTGAACATACATTTGCACCTTATTAAAATAGAATTCCATTAAGTTCAATCGATTTTTTTAAAACTTCATGAACTTTCCTGCTGAGTGGTTAGTACAGGAGTTATTTTGAAGAAACCGGTATTTCGGCTTCCACAATAATATTCGCAATCGGTGATACTAATTCCTCTGCAATGACTCTGGCAAGACCGCGACTGCGGTCAGGTTAATGAGTAGAGAGGGTTAGATTTCTGAGAAATGCAATCCAAACATTTCATAATAGAAACTCTTTCCACTGTGAATACAACTTAAACCATACTATCAGTTTTCATTGTCGGAAAAGATATTGCTGAATTTGTAATTTGATGATGATAGCTGATGTTAAAGTGCCTAACATGGAGGTTATGGGCCTCTAATTCTTTGAGGTGAAAATGAAAAATGATGATAAAATGAACACTAGAACTAAAAATAACTACAACTAACAACCGACTTACGGATTGGGAAAAGAAAAGGACAAAAAGGAAGGAATAAGGGAAATAAAATACAGCAAAAGAAATGCTCTCAACCCTCAAAATATGAGAATTGAAGGATTTGGTAAGGTGTGCCTTGAAAGGCAGATAAGAAGGGAGATAGGAGAGAGTCCGCCCCAGAATCAGTGGAAAAAAAGGGGGAAAACAGCTCCAGCTCAGGTATCATCCCACACTCATCAGCCGTGAGTCCTTGAGGGTGTAGCACCTCCAGTCGTGGGACTACACACACCCTGCCTCCTTTATGACCTTGTGCAGAAGGCAGGAGATATGATGAAAAGAGAAACACGAGATCTGACCCTTTGAAGAATGAGGGTATCAGGAAAGATGAAACTATGTCAAATTAAGGCGGGAATTTGAGAAACTCCTTAGACCTTGGACATCCTAATACCTTCAGGGTCGGAAGAGAACAAGAGTTGATTAAGGGAGGCCGACGGTAAATATGCCAGAGAGGACCCCGGCACAATTAAGTGGAAGCAATCGCGAACTCAGCTGGGGTCCCCTGATCGCTAACCAGCGTCTCACAAGTCGTAAGGCCCTGAAGGAGGAGGAGTGTCGTAATGACGTAAGTGAACGAGAGGTGACCATGGGTGATCGACAGGAACGATAACATAAGGGAGCCCGGCACAAGTAAGTGGAAGCAATACCGCACTCAGCTGGGGTTCCGTGGTCACCAAACCCACATCCCATTAGTTGTGAGCCCTTGGGGGATGTACTGAAGAATGATTCAACAGAATCGGAAGAAAACATTATGATACCCATTTTTCAGAAGATAACTTAAGGGTATGTATGCACTGGACGGTTGATTCCGTAGTTAATTGGATATCATCGTAGGTCTCAGAGGCAAAGAAGTCCGTATCATGTGCGTTACTAGCAGTGGTCAAGTCCTATCCCGGAATTTGCCTGGACTGAGTGTAGAAAAACCACACTCAGGATAGTTCATCGGTGCTGGGTTTCGAACCTTCGTTGTCTGGACTTGCTACAGCTGCCCTCGCAGCCGTGGAGCACGATTAAACGATCACAACTACGGCACGGGACTCTCAAAATGACGGCTACACACATCCGACGAAGGAGAGTTTGTGTCCGATGCAAAGTTATCGCGGGAAATCACGTTAAGACTATCATCACACCTATCTCTGTCTTACGTAAACTCGGGAAATGAAAGCACACCTCCTATGCTCCTCCTATTTAAAGTGCAAAATGACAAACAACAGAATGACATGCTGGATTTGAGCAGCGGCATTCAAACCATAGTTTATAATTTTTCCCAGCATTTTACAATTTCATGAGCAAACACCCCAAACAACGTAGTAATTCAGTATATTAATACCGACTACTTACAATAATTGAAACTGAAACAAAACTTCGTTGTTCTAAACGTATCACTGGGAGAAACACCTACTGAACAGCTGTTTACTAATCACTCCTACTCTTGGGAGGGAGTGCATTCTATCGGTAACTAGAGGAAATTTTTCAAATACGCGTTCTAATTGGGAGGGAATGGCAAGGCCGGAGCACAGCTCGCAGCTTGTCGGCCGTGGACGAGACCACCAAGCTTCCATCTATCTCTGTAAATGGCCATGCCATTCCATATTCTCCACGGCGACAGTAGCTCAAGCTATGGCCATCAGGTTTCCATATATCTCTGTAAGAGACCATGTCACTCTATTTGCTCCATGAAGACAGTAACTCAAGAAATGACCACCAGGTTGTTTCCATCTATCTCTGTAAGAGGCCATGGCACTCCACAGAAACAGTAGTTCAAGCTATGACTACCAGGTTTTCATCTATCTCTGTGGGAGACCATGACACTCCATTTTCTATTAAGAATATGAATGCCATAAAATATGAATACGTATTATTTTAAATGTTATTAACAGGGTTCATTGTAGGGAATTGAAATTTAAAAAAAATATACATTGGCTAACCCTACATGTGGCGTAACGTTTACAACAGCTGGATATATCATCACGGAACTTACTATTAAGATTAAATGAGCATAAATGATTCTGTTGTTGATTCATTTAGAGACTTTGCTACATCATAATCATATAGCCGCTTGTACTTGAGTGTGTATGGAATATTTCTGATAACATGTGCTACTGTGATGGCTGTAGTAGTGAGTGTATTTGTAATTCAAATGAGGATTGGAAAGGAGGTTGCTGTGGCCTTCAGTTAGGATCTATCGCGGTATTTGCTTCGAGTAGAAGAGGGAAACCACGGAAAACAATTTCCAATTTTTGCCTCGGGAGGTGCAGTGTAGCCCATTTCGACTCTTACACCAGAATTAAAATTTCTTGACAAATCCGGGATTCAAACTCAGACCCCCAAGGCGAAAGCCGAAAATGTTCACTGCTAATACACGTGGTCATCTAAATAATTGTTGGATTTTATGTATAATTGTATTGAACCTTCAGTCTTTAGGTCACAGAAACCTATGTGACATTTTGGGTCTAATTTTATACTCTATGCCGCTGCTGTTACGCGAGAATTTGAATCTCCACCTTATGACGAAAGGTATAACGCGTAATATATTGTATGTAATATCTACTAGAATCGAAGTTTTATACTCTCCGTTAAGGTGTGTTTTTATACTGATATGTTGGCGTTTGTTTTATTAATCATAATGTCCTTATACTGCATTTTTTTATTGTTGACAGTTTCTACGTCCACCAGCTGTCATTTGTATTACAAATCATAAATAAAGTAAATTTTGCGTGTTAATGCAGATTGTCCAATGAATAATATTTCCTTTTGTAATTCGGGTTATATTGTAATTGGTAATTATCCTGCTCTATGACTCTGCTAATTTGTAATGGAGCCGGATGTTAAATTATGAATTTAGTTCATAACATGTCAATAACATACGGTAATGAAACTAAGAATATATATTATTAAGCGATAATTTTCTACAAGAACCAAACAGTAAGTAATGATACTTTGCCATAAGTATAGCGGACCCCATTGAATCAAAAATAAACACTATCAGGAAAGTAATTGTGAGACTGAGTTCTCGAGGAATTGTGTATAGTAAATCCCTTTTTACTATTGTTGCATTCTCCGCTACGTTATTGTACTCCACAGTAATGTGCCCTTCGACTATTTACAGTGAGTAAATATTGAACTTGAGTAACATCAGAATCGAGGAGAACCATGTTCTAAACTCACTTAAGGACAAAATGAATACGCACTGCGAAATATATTGGCATGTATTTTTCTATAACATATAAAGACACCTCTCGTGCGCGCCTACTGTGCTGCGCTCTGGTGACAAATCTATAGCTGGTGGGGCTGACGCAGCTCTCTACTGTAAGGTATCGCTTGATGGAAAGAAATGTTCAGTTTGTCGCGATGGAAGCGAGTGTTACAAAGAGTCAAAGAAACTGTTGTGTGGTTGGTTGAAATTACACGTACTGAAACAGTCCTCTCGGTACTAGGTTTTTTAGTTTTCCTAATGAGAAACAGCATAATATAATCAGAAGGAAAGCTTTGATTACAGCAGTGAGGCGAGAGACTGTTGACAGGAAACGATTGGCTCCCAGTAAAAATGCAAGTATTATTTTGCAATCGTCATTTTGTGGGGTTTGAAGCCATTTTTCAGTGTTGCCTTAGTAAACAAAAGTTTGGTGCTTTTCAGTCGGTCAACACATTCGTTAACATTTTGTTAACGGAACATGTACCTGGGTTTAATATACAAGGTTCTCCTTTAATTTTACTTCCCCATTGTTATTACTGTACAAAAATGGGTTGTTGCACAGTTTCCTCTCAATAACAGGTTTTTCCCGGCACGAATACAGACACTTGATCTCGAGAAGAGATGCAAACCCTTCATGATGTTCCCGTAGAGCAATACCGTCTGGACTGCAGCAGAGCCATGGTTGTTCATGTTTTACAAGCAAGCCTACCTGCCTTACTGAACATAGGAACAATGCCCATAATTCCATTATCGCATTCGTTTCATTATCCCTTATGTCTTTGGAGTTATGAATTACAGATGCTAGTTGTTGGTAATCCCCACTTTGTAATGTTATGATCCTGTGCACATTCTGACTGGCGGAAATTCGAACCAATCTCTGCTGAAACCACTAGTGACATCGAGACTGTGCCATTGTCTCAAATACAATTTCATATTTTTGCAAAATATTGATTTTTACTTAGTCACAATAAAATCTCAACACTTCACTAGACAACATATCTCCATATTCTTTTTTCACTAGCACTATCTCAGCACGCCTTTGTGAGTGATTTCATAGCACTGTTATGGTACTTGAGATTGGTTGTCAAATCCATGGAGGCACTGAGTCACAGACGCTTTCTCAGCCAGTCCTACAGCGTTATCCACGACGTGGTCTATAATTGAAGTACTTATGGAAGACGACTCTCCTTCGCATTCCACCTCTAAAACTCCCGTTAATGCGCGATCGATGTTCATAAGACGGGTATATACAGTAGTTCTTCTTTTTACTGAAATATCCGTTATTTCCCCATTTCTGGCATGCAGGAAATTGGTCGCTTAGTTGTTTTCTTCTCTATCATTTGCCGTATGCTTTCACCTTTAGTATATCCTATGGGAACATTCCTAGGTTTCTCCCACCGCTGCAGAGAGGAAGTACTAGAATTGTCTCTTTCTGTGTTAACATAACAACACAACGCAGCAATATGCGTACAGCATTGGGAGAGGCCGGCTTTGCACCAGTGGCGTATATACAATGTTTTTCGAGGGGGGGTGGGGCTGAGTATCCTGGAAAATTGTGAGTATTCTCAGGGGATTGTTACCGAAAAATACCCAGAAGTATCAACCAATATCTTAGAGCATAGGCTATAACTTTGTGTAATTATTTTAGATAAGATTCAAAGTTTATATTGCCTACAATTATATGTAATACAAAAAAGTTGTAAAATACAACACAACACACAAATAAAATTTTATACTTAATGAATTTTCTATTATGGCCTATGGAGTATGAATGGCAAATATCTTAACATTTGTCAATTTACTAAGCAGAAGGGTGAACAGTTTTCTTTTTTACAAGTTGATAATTTATTTTTCAAAAGTACCGTACTGTGGAATTCACAGCTTTGCCTCACTAGACTGAGTGTACCCCGTTCCAGCACTCAGACCAGAATTTAAATTTCTTGGCAGAGCCGGGAATCAAATTCGGACCTCCGGGGTGGCAGCCAAGAATGTTAGAATGCTAGCCACTACACACGAGTTAGTCTAATTTCAATCTTAATATTTTTTATAACTTAGCCAATAAGTCAAGATTATGGTACAACCAAATTTACAATTACTTTATGCTCTTACCAAAGCATCACTTTCTTAATTTTTATTGGCTTTTTTCGGGGGAGGGGGAGGGGGGGAGCCTGGAGCCCCCTCAGCACCCCCCTTGTATACGCCCCTGATTTGCACTGGCATTCAGCGGATTGAAGATTTCTTTCGCGATCGATCTGAAAATAAACACGAATTATAAAGTCATTCGACGGGCATGATAGCCTAGTGGCTTACTCATGATAATTTAAGACATAACGAATGCTGATTGGGCCTATTGATAAAAAGTTTGCGTAAGTGTCATAAGAAATATATAATACTTTAATTCTTACTTGAAGTTTGACGGCATACGGTGGTTGATTTATGTTCGTTTCTCTCAAACATAAGCCGACAATTTCCCCTCCCGACGTTTCTCTCACTTTGAGTACATGGCAACTCTCATTGAGCTTTGCACCTTTCTTGAGTGAGGAAGGTCTGAAATAAGTCTGAGTCCACTGTATCATTTCAAAACCAACACAAACCTCAACAGAGTACGACATTGCAGCGGTAAATATAATTGCTAGCTTGCATAGACTCAAAGGCAGTCATCCTACGTGTTGCACAAGCATCCGCTAGGGGCGCCAGCGGTCAAAATCCAGCGAGGCGCACGAGGTCTATAGCTAGTAATTTATATTTGAATTGCAGCCAATGGCCATAGCAGGGCATTTCAATTGAACGCCCGTAGGCTCCCCAATTTCAATTAGTTCCAACTTTGGATACCTGACACCACTGTCACTGACACCCAGTGGTGAACGTTGGAACTTGATAGAGCGTTTCTAACCAAATAACCTACAAATTTTGGGTACACACTACCATTGTAGTGATAGGTTCTTTTACATGCCATAAATATATGACATGGGCCCGCCGGCTTCACTTCTTCTCCAAAAGAAGGCATAGGCTACTGAAGGATTTTAACGCTCTTAAAAATACGACGACTTCGGCCGGGTTTGAACCCGCGATCTTGGGCATAACAGTTCAGCATGCTACCGACTACGAAGCCATGCATAGATATCCTACCGAGACATGCTTCTGATTTATAACCGAATGGCTCCGTGGCTCAGCGGTAACGTTCTCGTCTGCTGTACCCAAGGTTGCAAGATCTAATCCTGGTGCAGTCAGCTGGCATTTGAAAGTGCGTAAATGCAAGGGAGCCGTGTCTGTAGATTTACTGGCACGTTAAAGATCCCCTTTGGGGCAAAAAACCGGCACCCCGTCGTCTCTAAAATCCGCAGCAGTTAAAAGGGATGTAAAACCAATAACATTATTATTTATTTATAACCAGTTAAAGACCTAGTTCCGTTGTTTGTTAGAAAAGCTTTATAATACTAGCCTATAATCCATAGCTCAAGGAGATAAATTGTCAATCCCCGTCTGATCTAATTGGGTATCGTACGCTCGCGTTGATCCACTGAAAAGCGATCCTATAGGTTACTTAACAACACTTTATTTTTATTTAGCGTATGGCATTTAGTGCCGGGACTGTCCGAGGACATATTCGACTTGCCAGAGGCTGTGGCTGCTTCAAGCGGACACCCATGGGGTGAGCTTTAAGTTCCATTCAATTTCAAGTAGTTCCAACTTTAGCTACCAGATGTCACTAACACCTAGTGGTGAACGTTGGAACTTTGATAGAGCGTTTCAAAGAAATCTAACCTAGAAATTTAGCTTCACACAAGTTTAGTTATTGGAAGGATCTTTTACATGGCATACATCTAAGACATGGGACCGCCGGCTTTACTTCTCCTCCGAAGCAAGGCATACTAAAGGATTTTAACACTCTTAAATATCCGACGACTTCGGTCGGGTTTGAAACCGCGATCTTGGGCACTGCAGTTCAGCATGCTACCAACTACGCCACCGAAGCCGCTACCTAGCAACACTGAAATATGGTTTTTAATATTTGATCTGTTGATTGCACTGCACATCTCCTCTTGAAAAACACATGATTAAAGATATAACTGTTACACAATGCTAACATACAGGAAATCCTGCAACAATAACATTCACCTACACAGCGCAGTCGGCATACGATTGCTGGCTGCGTAAGGGCATTGTTAACGCGCGACGCGCGCCAGTAGAAAATATGAGCGAAGCTTCGCGACTGTGTAGATACTGTGGTTATACGTTGTCATGAAGACGTGTCTAGCCTCAAATGTGGAGTCGGGCCGAAAGGCGACAACTGTATATCACCAAGTAGCCGGCGGGGTGGTGAAACAGACACAAATCACAACCATGCCGATTTTCCAATGGGGGGGGGGGTTCTAACCCCCAGTAACCCCCCCTTGGCTGCGCCACTGGAGCTGTGCCTGTTGAACGTACGCCAACTTCAGTGCTGTGTATAGCCTACATGTGAAGTGGGCTGACTTATCGGTACATGCTACAGCGCGGTTTATTTATTGTTCCTTTATGTATTTAATTAATTAATTAATTAATTAGTTCTTAACTGCTTATGACAGGCAACAGTATACAGTGCAGCAAGTGTTGTCCTTTCTAGGGCTACAGCATGACTAATGTTCTCGGAGCTTCTTGGCTACCCCTGTCCGGCAGAGCCGATGACGAGAACTGGGCGTGTTTCCCTGTCCAGGTAGCCAGGGGCACTGTCTCGACTTGGTGAATAGACTTTAGTTGGCAATTATCAATTTTCAGACCACCCAAAGATTACATCCAACAGAACCTTGACGGAGGAGCGCAGAAAGAGCCATATCCAGACGATGAAATGATTTTGGGAAGACGAGAAAGAAAGATCAGCTACTTCAGATCGCAAATAAGAGCTTTCGTTCAAGAGAAAACTGAAAAAAGAAATTGTCTCACTTTGGTGCAGCTACGTGGTGTCAGAATTACAAACTAAACAAGATGTTCAGTAAAGAACATATAGCCTACTTTCTCCTAAATGCATGGGTATTGTTATAACTCTTTGTCCTTTTCAAGGAGTATGATTGAATGTTGGTTGTAGTAGCTTGTTGAAATACAACGTGCTATAGGGATATTAAACATGAATACGAGGTGCCCTTTGCAAGTGCTACCTCTGTACCAAATTTCGTTCAATTCGGTTTCACCGTGTTTGAATTGATAGGGGGAATCGATTTGCACACATACTTGGCCACCATCTGCAAACTATTGGGCTGATGTTCTTGCAGTTTGGTCTGAATATGTTTCCCACATAAAGATATGGTGTTGCAAAATTTGGTAGAGACCAGATTATTAGGTTGGTCGTAATTACATTTTAGCTTTTAACATTTGGGTGGCCGCAATTACGTTTCCGTCAAGATAGCGGTGATATAAAACATGACACTGAGGTGCCCTTTTCTAGTGCTACCTCTGTACCAAATTTCGTTCCATTCGGTTTCACCGTGTTCGAATTGATAAGGGGAATCGATTTTCACACAAAGATGGCCGCCATCCGCAAAATATTAGGCTGACGACCTATTAGTTTGGTCAAAGGATGCTCCCTCCATAAAGGTATGTTGTTGCTAAATTTCCTAGAGATCGGATGATTAGGCTAATCGTAATTTGATTTAAGCTTTGAACATTTGTGTGGCCGCCATTACGTTTCTGTCAATATGGCGGCGATATAAATCATGACACTGAGATGCCCTTTGCTAGTGCTATCTCTGTACCAAATTTCGTTCCATTCGGTTTCACCGTGTTTGAATTAATAGGGAGAATCGATTTTGACACAAAGATGGCCGCCATCCGCAAACTATTAAGCGAATGACCTATTAGATTGGTCAAAGGATGCTCCCTCCACAAAGGTATGTAGTTGCAAAATTTGGTAGAGATCGGATGATTAGGTTAATCGTAATTTGATTTAAGCTTTGAACATTCGTGTGGCCGCCATTACGTTTCAGTCAAGATGGTGGCGATATAAAACATGACACTGAGGTGCCCTTTGCTAGTGCTACCTCTGTACCTAATTTCATTCCATTCGGTTCCACCGTGTTCGAAATAATAGGGGGAATCAATTTTGACATAAAGATGGGCGCCACCCGCAAACTATTAGGCTAATGACCTATTTGATTGGTCAAAGGATGCTCCCTCCATAAAGGTATGTAGTTGCAAAATTTGGTAGAGATCGGATGATTAGGTTAATCGTAATTTGATTTAAGCTTTGAACATTCGTGTGGCCGCCATTACGTTTCTGTCAAGATGGCGGCGATATAAAACATGACACTGAGGTGCCCTTTGCTAGTGCTACCTCTGTACCAAATTTCGTTCCATTTGATTTCACCGTGTTTGAATTAATAGGAGGAATTGATTTTCACACAAAGATGGCCGCCATCCGCAAACTATTAGGCTAATGACCTAGTTATTTGGTCAAAGGATGCTTCCTCTATAAAGGTATGTTGTTGCAAAATTTGGTAGAGATCGGATGATTAGGTTAATCGTAATTTGATTTAAGCTTTGAACAGTTGTGTGGCCGCCATTACGTTTCCGTCAAGATGGCGGCGATATAAAACATGACACTGAGGTGCCTTTTGTTAGTACTACCTCTGTACCAAATTTCGTTCCATTCGGTTGCACCGTGTTCGAATTAATAGGGGGAATCGATTTTCACACAAAGATGGCCGCCATCCGCAAACTATTACGCTGATGACTTATTAGTTTGGTCAAAGGATGCTTCTCCCATAAAGGTATGTTGTTGCAAAATTTGGTAGAGATCGGATGATTAGGTTAGTCGTAATTTGATTTAAGCTTTGAACATTTGTGTGGCCGCCATTACGTTTCCGTCAAGATGGCGGCGATATAAAACATGACACTGAGGTGTCCTTTGCTAGTGCTACCTTTGTACCAAATTTCGTTCAATTCGCATTCACCGTGTTCGAATTGATAGGGGGGGACAGACATTCAGAGTACACACACTCACACACACACATGCAGACACACAGACATACACACACACACACACACAGACTCACACACATACACACACACAGACAGACACACTTTTTTCGCCCTGTGTTGATCTCATAAGTCTACTTTCATTTTTCGCAAAAATCGAAAGTAGGCTAAAAACGGGACATTTAAACTTAAAAAAGAAACGTTCAATTATTCTGTCCGTGTTGGAGAAGTATTACCGATGCAACTGGTAGCAAGTTTTAATTTTCAGCTTCTGGCGAGAGCGTTAGATGACTCAATACCAAGATAAGTCGACTATAACTCAGATGCTCACAATATTACAGAGCCATTTTCATCGGTCTAGCAATAAAGCGGGGCAACGGCAAAATGTGTGCGTAGCCGGGTGACGAGAGATTATATTAATGCAGCTGCTATATTGCTAGATAATATAATTAATGTTATTGGTTGTACGCCCCTTTTAACTGCTGCTTTTAGAGACGCCGGGGTGCCAGAATTTTGCCTCTAAGGGGATCATTAACGTGCCAGTAAATCTGTTAACATGGCTACCTCGTATTTGCACACCCTCAAATGCCAGCTGACTGCACCAGGATTCGATCCAGCAACCTTGGGCATAGCAGGCGAGAACGTTACCGCTGAGCCACGCAGCCAGCCTATATATTACTAGGCCGATAAGAAAGACCCTCTAGTTCCGTAAACGTGTGAGTCCTTTTGTAACTGTACCACAACTTCCTGCGAGGGTGTGCCTGATTCTAGAAAATGTTAAGAACTGAGAACTACGATATTTAACCTATTTAAAACATGTGCATTTGTATGATCTATGTACGGTATATTATGAGAGTCCAGAATACTCTCACGTTCAAGTTATTTGCACGATACAATGCCAAAGAATTTAAGTGTCCAATGCAAGTAACTTATTGATTATTTAGCATTTTATTATATTCCTTACCTGGACAGCCACGAATGCTAACCACCACACTACGTGCTTGACACACAATAGTCAGACTTGGAACTCCGATAACCGTTTAGCTCTTGGTTCAATGTTGTTTACCTCATTGATTAATTTTCAACATTTCATTTTGGAGTTCTATTTTATTAGTAAGAAGATTGTAGTTTTACAAGACCGTGAATCTTGAGATTATGAGCCATGGGACCTCCTTTTTACGTGGAATCCGAACCACAGAACATGGCATTTCACTTTGAATATCTCACATGCATTGACCAGGTTATTTTATTAGTTTCCTGGCATTAGGGTAGCAAGTTTAATGGTACAGACTGTACTGATAAGCCCTTTATGCTCGAACCTGACAATTATATGTCTGAAAACTGTATCATAATGATGGTCATTATAACACTATTTATCACAGCTCAAGAAACAGTTGTTTGACCAATTAGATAAGAATACCTTCGCGCATGCGCTCAAAATCCAACATGTCTATATAAATTACCGATAGTGCACCGTCCATATGTTCGCGTAAATAAAATGGTGAATATGAGACAAGAAATAGCACTGTACCTTAATATCCCCAGATCCAAATTTCTACACACCGCGTTGTTTTCAATCGACTTCGGTGACATTTTTACTGAATACTGGTGCTCAATCTGCACATATGGAATTGAAGCACACAGAGCGCATGCGTCGGTCGGCCAGAGAGCTTGGAGAACAGAGATATCCTACCCAGCGCAGCACCCGATCACAAAACTCTAGTGACAATCTCAACAGATATTTATGAATATTTATGTTAAAACATATAATCTTCTTATATATAAAAATGAATTGCTGTTCGTTAGTCTCGCTAAAACTCGAGAACGGCTGGACCAATTTGGCTAATTTTGGTCTTGAATTATTTGTGGAAGTTCAGAGAAGGTTTAAAAGGTGAATAAATGTGAAAGTTGTAGCGCACGAGTAGATTCAACAAATGAGTGACGGCACGCAGATCGCTTAAAAAAGGCCCGTATGCGTTCATATACTATTCATCCGATTGCTATGAAACTTTGGTTGTATTGTTGTGCACACTCCAGGAAAGGTTTCTGACTTAGTAAATCCTTTTTACAATAGGTAGCGCACGAGAGAATTCAACAAATGAGCGACGACGGCCGAAGCGTTTCAACAAAGTCCTGTATGCGTTCACATGCCATTCGTCCGATAGCGATGAAACTTGGGTGAGAGGTTATGTACACTACAGGCAAGGTGTCTGGCTTAGTAAATCCATGTTATAATAGGTAGCGCACGAGTAGATTCAACAAATGAGCGACGACGAGCGAAGAGTTTCAACAAAGTCCCGTATGCCTTCATATACTATTCGTCTGATAGTGATGAAACTTGGGTGAGATGTTGTGTACACCTCAGGGAAGGTTTCTGGTTTAGTAAATCGACTTAACAATAGGTAGCGCACGATTAGATTCAACAAATGAGCGACGACGGCCGAAGCGTTTTAACAAAGTCCTGTATGCATTCACATACCATTCGTCCGATAGCGATGAAACTTGGGTGAGAGGTTGTGTACACTACGGGCAAGGTTTCTCTCTTAGTAATTCCATATTATAATATGCAGCGCACGAGTAGATTCAACAAATGATCGACGACGAGCGAAGCGTTTTAACAAAGTCCCGCATGCGTTCATATACTATTCGTCTGATAGTGATGAAACTTGGCTGAGATGTTGTGTACACTTCAGGGAAGGTGTCTGGCTTAGTAAATCCCCTTAACAATAGGTAGCGCAGGAGTAGATTCAACAAATGAGCGACGAAGGGCGAAGCGTTTCAACAAATTCCTGTATGCGTACACATACCATTCGTCCGATAGCGATGAAACTTGGGTGAGAGGTTGTGTACTATACAGGCGAGGTTTCTGTCTTAGTAAATCCATGTCATGATAGGTAGCGCACGAGTAGATTCAACAAATGAGCGACGATGCGCGAATCGTTTCAACAAAGTCCCGTTTGCGTTCATATACTATTCGTCTGATAGCGATGAAACTTGGGTGAGATGTTGTGTACACTTCAGGGAAGGTTTCTGGGTTAGTAAATTCACTTTACAATAGGTATCGCACAAGTAGATTAAACAAACGAGCGACGACGCGCGAAGTGTTTCAACATAGTCCCGTATAAGTTCATATACCATTCGTCTGATAGCGACTAAACTTGGGCGAGTTGTTGTGTACCCTCCAGGGAAGTTTCAGGCTTAGTTAATCCATTTTACAATAGGTAGCGCTCAAGTAGATTCAACATATGAGCGAAGGCGCGCGAAGCGTTTCAACAAAGTCCCGTATGCGTTCATATACCATTTGTCCGAAAGCGATGAAACTTGGGTGAGATGTTGTGTACACTTCAGGGAAGGTTTCTGGCTTAGTATATCCACTTTACAATAGGTATCGAACAAGTAGATTCAACAAATGAGTAACGGCGTGCGTATCGTTAAAAAAAATCCGTATGCGTTCATATACCATTCATGCGATTGCAATGAAATTTGGAGAAATGTTGTTTCCACTCCCGCAATGATTTCTGATTTAGTAAATCCATTTTACAATTGGTAGCGCACGATTAGATTCAATCAACGGGCGACAGCGCGTGAATCGTTTCAACCAAGTCCCGTATGCGTTCATATAACATTCATCCGATTATCATAAAACTTTGGGGAGTTGAGCACAGTCCTGCGAAGGTGTATGAATTAGTAAATCCGTTTTCCAATGGGTGGCGCACAAGTAGATTCAACAATGAGTGTCGTCGCGTGAATCGTTTAAAGCAAAAACCCGTATGCGTTCATATGCCATTCATCCGATTCCGATGAAACTTTCATGAGTTGTTGTGTACACGCCAGGGAAGGTTTTCACTTAGTAAATCCATTTTACAATAGGTAGCGCACAAGTAGATTAAACAAACGAGCGACGACGCGCGAAGTGTTTCAACATAGTCCCGTATACGTTCATATACCATTCGTCTGATAGCGACTAAACTTGGGCGAGTTGTTGTGTACCCTCCAGGGAAGTTTCAGGCTTAGTTAATCCATTTTACAATAGGTAGAGCTAGAGGAGATTCAACATATGAGCGAAGGCGCGCGAAGCGTTTCAACAAAGTCCCGTATGCGTTCATATACCATTTGTCCGAAAGCGATGAAACTTGGGTGAGATGTTGTGTACGAGTATATTCAACAAATGGGTGACGGCGCTCGAATCGTTTCAACCATATACCATTCATTTCATTGCGATGGAAATTTGGTGAGATGTTGAGCACGCTCCCATGATTTTTTTTGAGATAGTAAATCAATTTTACAATAGTTTAGAGGTGGTTAACGGAAAAAGAAAAACAATATTGGCAATCCAAAAGCACTTCAACATACAAATTTACAAGGCCAACACTTTCTTTGATTGGCATTGCGACGCATGCAGGGTACAGCTAGTCTTATATATAAAAGTGAAAGACTGTATGTGGGTATGTGGGTATGTGGGTGGGTCTGTTCCGTATACAAATCTACACCTTTCCACCAATCTCAACCCAATTTTGCATACACATAGTTTAGGACCCAGACGGAACCGCTGGCTACATGAATTTTCTATAGTCTTTCTCATTCTTCTGATTTCGGCCCTTTTGCACTCAAGCACAGGCTAATCAAATCATAAAATATACTCATGAAGGAATGGCAAGGCAGATAGTTTCCATGGCAACATAGCTCAAGTCAAGACACGGCTGACTGGATGCCAGTTGCGCTCTGCACTACCGGTATAGAAAATGAGGATCTTAACTTGAAATCCCGTTAGTTACTCAACTGCTCACACAGCCCTGTCAACCGAGTTTAGCATAACAAAGACTTGACACTATCTTATATCAAATACCACTCACTCACTCACTCACTCACTCACTCACTCATTCATTCATCACGAAATCTCAGAAACCACCGAACGGATTGGAATGAAATTTTGTATGCAGCTTCCTCAAGAGCCGCAAATGCCCACTAAGAGAGGATTTTTGGATATTCAGGTTCTAAAGGGGTGTTCATTGAATAGCAATATCACCCGATTGGTTTCATTGGGGGATGTGATACTCGGCATATAAACTCATCATTAAAAATAAGAAGACACGTGTCTGAGGGTTTTTCGATGTGGTGTATATTATGAGGTGAAAGGGGTGAAAAGTGGGGATTGAAAGATTCCTAACGGAGCGTGTATCTCTTAAACGACATAGGCGAGGAGTTTAAAACTCAGCGGAAAAAAATCAACATAAAAAGGAGTAAATATGTGTTTGACCGTTTTTTCATAATCCACTTTAAGGGGCCCATGGCGAGGGGTGAAATTCAGGGGAAAGAAAGTGTCCTAACTGATTGACTGATTCACTCACTCATCAAACTCAGGGGGAAAAAACTGCTTTAAAGTAAGTAAATAGCTGTTCGACAGTTTTTTTTTTCATAAATCAAATGTAAGGGGTTCATGGGGAGGGGTGAAATTCTGAAAAAAGAAAATTGAAAGAAAATGTCCTGACTCACTCACTCACTCACTCACTCACTCACTCATCATCGCCCAGCCAAAATTATTGAAGTTAGAAACATGGCAGTTTGGGGATATGTTCATTGGATGTCAAAACTGTCTACGAAGGGAGGATTTTCGGATATTCAGGTTCTAAAGGGGTCTTAAGGGGGTTAAACCTGCATTTCATTGAATAACAATATCTCCCGATTGGTTTCATTGGGGGATGTGTTACACGGCATATAACTATAAATATAAACTCATCATTAAAAAGTAAGAAGACACGGGTCTGAGGGTTTTTCTATATGGTGTATATTATGACGTGAAAGGGGTGAAAAGTGGGGATTGAATGATTCCTAACGGAGCGTGTATCTCTTAAATGACATAGGCGAGGAGTTTGAAACTCAGCGGAAAAAAATCAGCATAAAAAATAAGTAAATACGTGATTGACCGTTTTTTCATAAATCCAATTTAAGGGGCCCATGGGGAGGGGTGAAATTCTGAGGGGAAAAAACAGGAAAGAAAGTGTCTTAACTAATTGACTGACTGACTCACTCATCAAACTCAGGTGGAAAAGACTGTTTTAAAGTAAGTAAATAGCTTTTCGACAGTTTTTTTGATCAATCAAATTGAAGGGGTTCATCGGGAGGGGAAAAATTCTGAAGAAAAAAATTGAAAGAAAATGTCCTGTCTCATTCACTCACTCATCATCGCCCAGCCAAAAATATTGAAGTTGGAAACATGGCATTTCGGGGATATGTTCGTTGTATGTCAAAACCGTACACTTAGGGAGGATTTTTGGATATTCAGGTTCTAAAGGGGTCTTAAGGGGGTTAAACCTGCATTTCATTGAATAACAATATCTCACGAGTGGTTTCAATTGTGGATGTGACACTCGGCATACAAACTAATCATTAAAAATAAGCAGACATGCTTCTAAGGGTTTTTCGATGTGGTGTATTATGAGGTGAAAGGGGTGAAAATGGGGGATGAAGGATTCCTAACGGAGCGTGTAGGCCTATCTCTTAAACGACATAGGCGAGAAAATTGAAACTCAGCGGAAAAAAAACAGCTTAAAAAGTAAGTAAATCGGTGTTCGACCGTTTTTTCATAATTCAATTTAAGGGGCCCATGGAGAGGGGTGAAATTCTGGGGGAAAAAAAACAGGAAAGAAAGTGTCCTAACTGTTTGACTCACTCACTCATCAAACTCAGGGGGAAAACAGCTTTAAGTAAGTAAATAGGTGTTCGACCGTTTGTTTCACAAATCCAATTTAAGGGGTTCATGGGGAGGGGTTAAATTATCAAAAATAAATGAAAGAAAATGTCCTGACTAACTCACTCACTCATCATCGCCCAGTCAAAATTATTGAAGTTAGAAACATGAAATTTTAGGGATATGTTCGTTGTATGTCGAAAACGTCCACTAAGGAAAGAGTTTTGGATATTCAGGTTCTAAAGAGGTGTTAAAGGGGTAAACGTGCATTTCATTGAATAACAATATCTCACGAGTGGTTTCATTTGGGGATGTGATACTTGGCATATATACTAATCATTAAAAATAAGCTGACACAACCATGTCTAATGGTTTTTCGATGAAGTGTATATTATGAGGTGAAAGGGATGAAAAGTGGGGGTTGAAAGATTCCTAACGGAGCGTGTATCTCTTGAACGACATAGGTGAAGAGTTTGAAACTCGGAGGAAATCAATCAGCTTAAAAATAAATAAATAAATAAAATAAATAGGTGTTCGACCGTTTTTTCATGAATGCAATTTAAGGGGCCTATGGGGAGGGGTGAAATTCTGGAAGAAAAACGTCCACTAAGGAAGGATTTTTGGATGTTCACTCTCATCGACCAACCCAAACTATTAAAGTTAGAAGAATGATATTTTGGGGATATGTTTGTTGTGTGTCGAAAACGTCTACTAAGGAGGGATTTTTGGATATTCAGGTTCTAAAGGGGTGTTAACGGGGTTAAACCTGCATTTCATTGAATAACATTATGACACGACTACGACGCGAGCGAAGCGAGGCTAAAAATGAGATGGTGAGTGTCTGTGTATTACTCAATCACGCAAGTACCACTGGTCCGATTTACATGAATATTACATGGAAGTAGCTGATTTACCTGGTTAACATATAGGTTATTTTTGATTTCAATACATTGCACTATTTAATGATGGTGACCATTTTAGTGACGTCACTACACCCTTTGGTTTCAAACTTTCGTGTTTCCATTTCAAATAAAAAGAGAACGCTAAGAAATAGCAATCTTTTGATGGCATATACGAGGTTTAAAATTACATTTTCTATCCGAAAGGTATCTCCAACGGTTAGCGAGTAAAACCTATATTTGTGCAACAAAACACGGTCAACGCCGAGCGGTGTAGAAAATGTTCCATCCTTAATCTCCCTCTGCGCAGCACCTCGCCTATCCCCTGTTTTAACTGTCACCTTCACATTTCAATTTATTTATGACGTGTAGCGAAGCACGGGTACTTCAGCTAGTAAAGTTGTAATTATCGTCGAACATAAACAGTCGTATGCAACTCGCCTTTAATGGTAGTTAAGACACTTGTATGGAAATTATAAAACTCGCATACGCTCGTTGTATAAACATACTCGTGCCTTAATTAGAGTCATTATAGGGTATTAGTTAATAGTAGGACATGCGAACACCAGCACATTCATATTTCTCTCTAAAGGCGTCCCTTTTTGTGGCCATAGACAGCTGTATGTTATACCACTGTTATACATGGTCGGCCGGGAAAGTGAACACCCGGTGACGTCACTGAGCAGCCTACGGAATGGCATGCCGATGCGGGGAAACTGAAGAGGAAGTTCTTTTATTTTATACACATAAATTGCGGCGGTGGATATTTATATCAAGAAATATATTCTGAAACTGCCAGTGTGAAAAATATTTAAATCTTTTAAAAGCTAACAATGTACATGAATAATCAAGTATTTATTGTATTTGGATTTAGAATATTTTTATACATCTAAACATATACCGTATTTATACAATAATGATAGTAGAATCGTCTTAGGCCAATAATTCTTGCATATAATTGGCAGTCGGAGCCTTCTGGAGTGAACGATGTTTGATTCTAAAACACTCCGCATGGCGCTGCGTGTCTGCCATGTATTTCACAGTTCACGAAACGCTATCTATGAATACGATAGTGTACCTCAGAGCTGCAACGGGTAAAGCTTTTCTCTGGCACTCACGCTCGTGAGGTAAAATTGAAAGAAGACCTGGGTTCGATTCTTACCTCAGCCATGCTGGAAGTGGTGGTGGTTTCCCACTTCTACTCTTCCAAGCGAGGTGCGCCATGACGCGTGATGGAGCCCATCTTGGCAATGCTGTACAGCTTTCACCGGAGCGGCTAACTGGTGAACCATGTCTTAATTCCCCGTACAAATACAAACCGATATAAGATAAGTGAATTAATTTACGTATTTCACAATCATACAGCATACCTTTTTGATGAATAAGGATTACAACGCGACCAAGAACTACATTTTCAAGTCACCCCAAGCCGAGAAAAAGTTACCTTACGAAAATGATAACAACTTTGTTTCTTGGACACACAAAATTTTAAAATTAATAAACCAGTTATACAACATTCCAATACATACTGTGTTAAAATTTGGATTTGATCTGATGACGGGTTTGTGAGATAATAATTCTTAAATGTGACGCATGGTTGAAACACGCTTAAAAACGGGCACTTTTTGTGTTCCAACTGCGAAACCAAATATTAAAATATAAATTAAAAATTCCAAACCTACATGAACTAACGTAAAGTAGAACGACGAAAATGATGATGTTATTGGATTTTATGTAGGTCTATTGGTTACTTCATAAGCAACTTTCAAACTCGAGTACACATAATATTTTGGTCGACAGTAGATAGTTTCAATCGCAATCTTTAGACGGGCATAACGATATAAAAGAAATAATAATAATACTAATAATAATAATAATGTAATGGTTTCCACTACCCGTTATAGAACTTCTGAAGTGGAATCATCTTCTATGTGATATACTTTCTAATTTCAAGGTTCCGCTTGCTCTGCTATCTAGCAGATAAACTGAAGCTCTGCTGGTTTACCAGAGACCAATAATTTAATTAGTTCTGCCTTGTCGCCAAATTTGATAGAAGTCGATTTCGTACGACCATCCATCAAAAATACGACTTCCTCGACCAAGAATTCAAACCCGTGATACTTAACCACAGTGTGGGTATGCAGATTGAGTTTGTGTCGCTGAAATGCTCGGCTGTATTGCGACGGACACCTGTGAGACGCAACCCTCGCAGCCCAGTAAATGTCAATATCCCGGACATGCTGTATTATTGATGTGCCAGCTGTCAGGAGCCGGGACAAATCTACTACACCAGGGCAGAGTGCACCACTATCACTTGCAAGAGGTCAGACCTTCGATTCCAAGCACACTGATATATCGTGTAAGCATAACTGAATCTCGAGGAATTACCATCTGTCTCACAGGTATCTCAGCCTGTCACTCAATTAACTACTGTGCATTGAGCTTGCTGGGACTTCTTGATCGAATACATGAGTATACACCATCCCATATTGGCCAGGGTGGGTAACTTACTTTTTCGCGCTATTTTAGAACTATGCAAAGAATAAAAGTAGACTTATGAAAACTACACGGGCAAAATGTCTATCTACCTGTCTATTTGCGTCTGTCCTATCCTCTTAATTCCAAAACTATGGGACCGAATTGAGTAACATGAAGTACAAACATAACTCTAGTTGTGGACACTTCAATCTCATACCTTATACTGTCACTATCTTAACGAGGACAAAATGATGGCCACTCAACTATTTAATACTTCAATCAAATACCGACTAAACTAATCATCGGAACACTACTACATTTTGCAACAAGTAGCCTATATACAGAGTGTTTAAAAATTACGGATACAAACTTCAAGAACTTGAAGAGGGGATTGAGTGCGTAATATTTTGAACAGGAACCCATGTCCAGAAACGTGCTGTTTCCGTTCTACACCCGTTTTAATTCAGGTGTGTAATCCATTCACTTCTGCTTAAGGGCTTTTATTAGGCGTGATTCAGGTTTGGCAAATATGTCAGAACATCGGAAACCCCGATTGCGTCTGTATCTGCAAACATACCCCTCACAAAAGGTTACGGACGTGTACGAACGGTTGTAACATCAAGCTGTGTAGGGCATTTTGTACCAACTTTAATAGTTTTATTGGAGGATAAACTCACACCCATTCACACTGAAGAGGGAAGAATACTGTAGATATGAAAATGTACAGCTTGGCTGAAGGGGATAAGTTAAATACATGAATTTAAGCGGATGTAGAACGGAAGAGTAACTTTTCTGGACATGGGTTCCTGTTCAAAATATTATGTACTCACCCTCCTCTCCAAGCCCAAGAAGTGTTTTATGCAGCCCAACTACCGTGTGTTATCAGGAAGGTTGATATTTCTCTGCTTGCATCCCGTATGGTACTAATGCACTGCAAATATATCTCGCGAACAATACTGAACTCTATTATTTTTTGCCTATTTTCATTTATGAAAAAAAGTGGGGTTATGAGATCAACTTTTGTCTGCGTGTGTGTGTGCGTATGTGTGTGACCCCCTAATAAAATATAAACGGCTGGAGCGATTTCAATGAAACTCGGTGAGTTCATAGCACCATTTTATCCAACCCCGACCGTGCCCTTCAAATTTTTTTACGTTTCACCAATACAACATGGCGGCTGTGCGAAATATTTCACTGGCATTCTATATCTCCGAAACTATTATTGATATCACCTTGAAATTGTGTACGGTGATAAAGGACACTACTTAAAGTTCAGTTATGAGAATTTCAAAAACATGTTAACTACAAAAGGAACATCGCAGCCAAGCAAATTTGAAAAAATTAAATAGGCTTTTCTCACTGTTTAACCATTCATACAAAGTGAACCTTGATATAGTAAATGTTTATAGACATTGTAATGCACTGGCATCCATGTTAGTTCAATTGTTTACATAACCTAAATATGGCGACTGTGCGAAATATTTCACCGGCATTCTATATCTCCAAAACTATTAACGATATCACCCTGAAATTTGTACAGTGATAGAAGTCACTACTAGAAGATCACCTTGAGACATTCGAAAACCTGCTAACTACAAAACGAACATGGCGGCCAAGCGAATTTGAAACATTTAAATAGACTTTTCTCGTGAATTAACCATCCAAACGCAGTGAAACTTGGTACATTGTTTTTGCACATTGTAATGTACTGGCATCTAATTTAGTTCAATTGTTTACATAACCTCAACATGGCGGCTGTACGACATTTTAAAATTAAGTTTGTATTTCTTGAGTATTAATCATGCCATCGGAAGTGAACATTTTAATAATGAATCCACGCAATAATCGTCAACTAATAGTGCATAACTCCATCACCTACATATATAGAAATCCAACATGGCGACCATACGAAATATTTAGACGGTTCTCAAAATCTATTAATCTATGACAGCAATCAAACTGAAATTGTGTATGTTGATAGAGCTTATAAATGTAAGTTCACCTATGGGACTTTCAATAACTTGGTGAGCACAAATTCAACATGGTGGCGACACGAAATATAATTATTCAAATGACATTTTCTCGTGATTTAACCATCCGAGCGTAGTGAAACTTGGTACGGAAAATGCTTATACAAATTTTAATCCACTGACATCTAATTTATTTCAATTGTTTTCATAACCACAAGATGGCAGATGTGCGAATTTTTTTATTTTTTATTTCTTGTGTTCTAATCATGCGATTGAAGTTTGAATAATACACCTACACAATAATCTTCATGTAATAGTACATAAGTCTAAGACCTACATATGTAAATATCCAACATGGTGACCATCTGAAATATTTAGACGGTTCTCAATATCTACGAATCTATTACAGCAATCAAACTGAAATGTTGTATGTTGATAGAGGCAATTAACATAAGTAGGATATATGAAAATAGGCTGTATTGTTCTTCACGGAACTATTTGTTCTGTAGTCACATCGAGGGAAAATTAATAGTGTTCAGTATGGTTTGCGGATATGATTGTAGTGTATTAGTACCATACGAGATGCAAGCAGAGAAATATCGACGTTCTTGACAACACCCGTTAGTTGGGCTGCATAAAACAGTATTATTAGGGGCATTTGATTCACCTGGTTTAATGTTTTGTTTCGCATGGTCACTATTTTGTAATTATACAATTGATGACCTGATTTGGGCTTCTAAAGCTTCCCATATATTGCATATATCAAATTGTCATTAACTGTATAGTTTCGAAATGGTACCATTTGAAACATTCAAACATTATAATTAGTAACTACTGCTACAATGAAGCGATCCCTACGGTAGTTGCTATACAGGGAATTATATGTATCAGGAACCTCTGATGTCCAAGTGATAGCATTCTCAAATTGAATAATGTGCGCAGCCACCATCTTGAATTTATTGAATAAAAAATAAATAACTTAACATTTTAGGTCTACAATAGCGAAAATTAGAAGTAGGTTAGAGCAATATAAGTTACTTAGTTATATGATACCGACATTTGTATGGAGTAGAAGTAAGGAACCACATAAAAGAAACCTTTCCTATAAGGCAGAGTTCTGAACGGAACCCACCTCTTCTCGTATACCTTCACGAGGTTGAGGAAGCCTTGTTGCAACCACTTCATCAGAATTATATTTATTCGTATAGCCGGGGGTTGAGCCCATGGCCATTGCGGGAAGGGGAAGATAGTCTCCTGGAAGCGTGTCAGGTAACAAAGGCAGGAGAATAGAAGACATCCTGGACCTCCTATTCTCCTCAGACTCCCACGTTATTGGCCTTGCAACATGTTGTTCAGCCCTGAGTTTTGTGATATTTGTTGTGTGTAACTTGTCCGGAAACTCGTAGAAGTCTCCAGTCAATACTTAACAACTTTTACGTTTGAATTCCTTCAATGGAATCTGCCGCCGGTCATTGCAACTCGCATGCATCCAGACGGCTGTTTAGTAGCGTGGTAGCTTGCCACGGTGGGTGAGTGGTTATAGTGTCGGACTACCAACCCCAAGATTGCAGGTTCGCCCCTGGCCATGGTAAGTGATTTTTGAAGGCGACAAAAATCACGATACTCATGTCATACGTTGTTGGCATGTTAAAGAACCTATTTGAATTCAGTAGGCCGTGTTCAATGGCAAAATTAATCTCGGGATTTTCCGCCAACACAAAGTTCCTCCATTCTCTACTTGAAAGCGCTGTAGTGTCAAGGAGTTTAGATATCTAACCTCCTTGACTTTCATAGCGTTCAAAGGAACGACGAAATTCGACATGCAAGCTACCCTCTGAGTGTCAATTAACAAAGCTTGCACCAGGCACCCGAGGCCATACGATATTATTATTATTAGTAGCGTGGTGCGGAAGACACTGGGATTCTCGTCGTTAATATATAGAATGTATCATTCATTCATTCATTCATTCATTCATTGTGACATTCGTTTTAACACTGAACACTATTATATGGGACCAACCGTCGTAGCTACACGTGTTAACGTGCAAGGCCATGGGGCCTGGTTATGCGGAAGCGAATTGATTCGAACCCCACTGTCAACCACCCTTTAAATAGTTTTCTACGGCTTCCTGTTTTCAATTCCATACAAATGTAGGGACGGTATCTTCTATAAAGCCACGATCGCTTTCTCACAACTATTTTTCTCAGTTTCATTCATCTTAATTCATTTCACCTTTCATCAACTCATTTGATAAGGTTAGTGTCAGTAAAGGCATCCAGCCGAAAATATGAAAGTAAGAATTATGCTATAGTTCATTTTGAGCCTGCCATTAGCCCCACAACCTCAATATTTCTATTGATGTAGCCTGCAAAATCTAACGTTATGATTAATGCCTACATGTTCTTTGGTATCTATAACCTATAAAATTTCGACATACCATATTAAAATGGTATAAAGTGGTTTAAATCACATATGGCATGACAGCATTTAAAACGGATCCCTTACTAAGGATACATTCATAATTTTATGCAGTGTAACCTGATACCAAAATGAGACATAATGTATCATGTTGCAAATTATTCTTAAGGAAGCTCTCAAATGCAGATCTCTCAATTGGAGCTATGTATTTACATCGCAATTTTACATACTAACGTGACAACTTCATTCACGATGAAGAATATATACATTCAGCATCTCAATTGGCATATTTCTTACATTTTTCTAAACATCGTCTTCTAATGACCAGATCACACCCCATTGTTATCTCATTCTCATTCACCCTTTGATCATTTGAATTGTGTCGATCAAACTATACGATTGAACATTCGTTCTTGATGGCGCGGCACTAGATCAGAAGGTCCGGTTCTCATTCGGAACGCACTGGTACCAGTTGGGAAACGCAACCATGAGCATGATCTGTGTGAATGATATTCTAGCACATTCAGAAATACTGGACAGTGATTTGAGGAAGAAGTTCTGAATTTATTTAACTTACACAAGGATAGGCAGATTCCGAGCCTCCTGAACAATCTCTAGAAACATTGTGAATGACAGGAATTGGATGAACCTACAAATCTGATGACCATGATGTCCCAAACCCATGAATGAAACAACAACAGTAATAGACTTAAATCTCACTCGTTGCTGATGAGCTGTCGTAAGAAACAGAGGAAGGCGACAGTTAGATAATGGTCTTACGGGGACTACGTATTTGGGTGTGACTTCTTGACATCTGTATATGGAGGGTTCACAGTTGAAGTGAACTAAGTGCATGCGATTAATGTCAAAGTTGAACAGCAGAAACTAACCACATCTTTCTAATTGATATTATTACTTCAATAAGGTTGATCTGGTTTCAGTTTAACTTATTTATTCAGAATTTCCATATCCATAATATCGATGAACGTCACGTAGCAGGCCACCATAATTAGGTGAAATGGGCAGGGCACGTCGCGAGCAGATGGGCGCTGAGAACAACCATGTGGGCCCCATACACAGGCAAATGAAGTCGCGGCAGACCGAGAAGAAGATGGGCGGACGACTCCCGACAGTTACTAGGACCACACTGGTGCAGGACAGCAAGACGCAGAACGGATTGGAAGGAGTTTAGAAAGACGGTGGTTCAAGTAAACATTATGACTATCATAGTGTCAAAATTAACCATCTTACGTGACTATCTCACCACATGAGATATAATCAACGAGCTCCCCCTTTCGACGGAGGCCTTTATCCTTCTAGGTACATTACGGGCTTCCTTCATACATCCCATTCATTCATTCATTCAATCAATCAATATAGGTCTACAGAAAATATTATGAAAATACAAAGAATTGAAGAATTTATTTATTCGTATCAGAAGTGTACATTTTAAATAGGCTACGCCTAATGCCCGTGACTTGGCAAAATCTTGGACAGACACTATGTGCGTTATTAAGTATCATATTTTTAGCCTACTTTTCACATTTTGCAACAAGAAGTTCCGTGAAGAACTATACAGCCTACTTTTCATGCCAATGATTATTCTACAGAATATGAACCTATCTAGAATAATTACGAAATTAAGGTGGTAATATCGAAATATCTAATTAGTTCAAAATATACCTGGTATAATGTAGCCTAATAGAGCACTACAGTTGGCAGCCCTGGTGACTGAATATATTCCTAGTTCCATATTCATTTTCTTAGTCTTAAGGTACAGAATATAAAATTTGGTTGAAGTCCAATGGACGTTACATGCAGTTAGACATTGGATCTATCAGCACGCGTAAAAGCATGCTGCCAACAAGGTCATGCGTGTGCTGGTCAGAAATAATCTGAAATATTATGATATCTTGTTGTGCCAATTTTGGATGAAATACATTTGTTAGTATAGAAGTTACATGTATTTTAAAATTGGACATATCAGCACGCATAGAATCATGTTGGCAGCACTGCCTTGTATTAATTACTCCAAATTAATCTAGAATGTCAGGTGCTATACGTGTGCAAAGTATAGAGCTGTTGGCTTGCATACTTTCTGTTATTGATATTAGGTTAAAAAAATATAGACAGCATTTATTAACAGTTGGCAGCCCTGATTGCTCTTAACAATACTAATAGTAATATCTGTTATGGTACACATAGCACATACGAAATTTGGTTGAAATCCAACTGATAGTATAGAAGTTGTGTGTATTTAAAAATTGGTACTATCAGCAGGTTTATAATCATGTTGGTAGAACTGACGTATATAAGTTACTCCAAATTAATCTAAAATGTCAGAATATACGTGTGCGTAGTTTAAAGCAGTTGGCTTGCATACTTTCTGATATATAGGTATTTGGATGAAAAAAATAGAGATAGCAATTATTAACAGTTGGCAGCCCTGGTGGCCTTAAGAATATGCTCAGTCATATCTGTTTATGTACAGATATTACATACAAAATTTGGTTGAAATCCAATTGATAGTGTAGAAGTTATATGCATTTAAACATTGGACCTATCAGAAGGCTTAAAATTAGTTTGGCAACACTGTCATGGTTGGCCTCCTGGAAATTAAACTGAAATAGTCTTATATACATGTGTGCCAATTTTGGAATAGCTCCAATGCATACCTTGCAAGATATCCAACATGGAGCTCAAATTTCTAGTGCGTTTTTTCAGCAGTTGGTAGCACTGACATCATTTTCAAATATGGACGTGAGATATTCCGGTGCACATCTTTACTCATACTAAATTTGGTTTTCATTGCTGCAGCCGTTTAGGAGTTGATAGGGGGGGACACACACACAGCCAGACAGACAGACAGAAGGACAGACAGACAGACAGACAGACAGATGGACAGACAGACAGACAGACAGACACACATTTTCCCGGATCGATCTCATAAGTCTACTTTTTCCTCATTTTTGCAAAATGTGAAAAGTAGGCTAAAAATGAGGAAAAAGTAGTCTTATGAGATCGATCCGGGAAAATGTGTGTCTGTCTGTCTGTCTGTCCTTCTGTCTGTCTGTCTAGCTGTGTGTGTGTCCCCCCCTATCAACTCCTAAACGGCTGGAGCAATCGAAATAAATTTTGGTAGGAGTAAAGATCTATTTCTAGTGCGTTTTTTCAGCAGTTGGTAGCACTGACATCATTTTCAAATATGGACGTGAGATATTCCGGTGCACATCTTTACTCATACTAAATTTGGTTTTGATTGCTGCAGCCGTTTAGGAGTTGATAGGGGGACACACACACACAGCCAGACAGACAGACAGAAGGACAGACAGACAGATGGACAGACAGACAGACACACACACATTTTCCCGGATCGATCTCATAAGTCTACTTTTTCCTCATTTTTGCAAAATGTGAAAAGTAGGCTAAAAATGAGGAAAAAGTAGTCTTATGAGATCGATCCGGGAAAATGTGTGTCTGTCTGTCTGTCCTTCTGTCTGTCTGTCTAGCTGTGTGTGTGTCCCCCCCTATCAACTCCTAAACGGCTGGAGCAATCGAAATAAATTTTGGTAGGAGTAAAGATCTATACCTGAATATCTCACGGCCATATTTGAAAATGATGTCAGTGCTACCAACTGCTGAAAAATCGCAATTGAAATTTGAGCTCCATGTTGGATATCTTGGAAGGTATGAATGGGAGCTATTTCAAAATCGGCACACATATAGATAATAATATTGCAGTTTAATTTCCAGAAGGCCATACATGGCAGTGTTGCCAAAATGATTATAAGCCTACTGATAGGTCCAATATTTAAATGCATATAACTTCTACACTATCAATTGGAATTCAACCAAATTTCGTATGTTGTATGTGTACATAACCAGATATGACAGAACGCATTCTTATGAACCACCAGTGCTGCCAACTGTTAAAAAATGCTCTTAATTTCTTTTATCCAAATACCAATATATATGAGAAAGTATGCAAGCCGACAGCTTTAAACTATGCACACGTATAGTACCTGACATTCTATATTAATTTGGAGCAACTTATATACGTCAGTGCTACCAACATGATTCTAAGCCTGCTGAGAGGTCCAACTTTAAATACATGTAACTTCCATAATATCATTTGGATTTCAACCAAATTTCGTATGTGCTATGTGTACCACAACAGCTATGACTATGCGTATTCTTAAGAGCAACCAGGGCTGCCAACTGTTAATAAATGCTGTCTCTATTTTTGTTACCCTAATATCAATATATCAGAAAGAATGCAAGCCAATAGCTCTAAACTTTGCACATGTATAGTACCTGGCATTCTAGATTACTTTGTACTAACTAATATACGTCAGTGCTGCCAACATGATTCTAAGCCTGCTGATAGGTTCAGTTTTAAAATGCATGTAACTTCTATACTAACTAATGGATTTCATTCAAAATTGGCACAACAATAGATCATATTATTTCAGATTATTTCTGACCAATACATGCATGACACTGTTGCCAACATGATTTTACGCGCGCTGTTAGATCCAATGTTTAACTGCATGTAACGTCCGTGGTATTCATTGGACTCCAACCAAATTTTGTATTCTGTACCTTAAGAGATGGAACTAAGAATATAATTCAGTCACCAGGGCTGCCAACTGTAGTTCTCTATTAGGCTACATTATGCCAGGTATACAGTATTTCGAACTAATTAGAAATTTCGATATTACCAACTTAATTTCGTCATTATTCTAGATAGATCCATATCGATTAATCATTGGCATGAATCTTAAATTTTAAGAAAAGTAGGCTCTTTAGTTCGTCACGGAACTTCTTGTTAAACGTAAAATGTATAGCCTACTTCTGATACGAACAAATAAATTGAAGAATTGAAGTGCTGGATTGATGTTTCAGCTCCAACTGCAACTGTTATATGATGGTTAAAAATAAATTTAAAAAAAAAATGAATTATGGACTCGATTCACTTATGCACCGAAATTTAATATATTTGTGCGGTAGCATGGCAGCGCAAGTGGCAAATGTGTTGAACATGGATTTGGTTCTCTTTAACTTTATGTCTCACAATGGATATTTCACGAGGAATGACGATGTATTTCTTACAAATAAGCCACATCAAGAAGATCTTATCGTTTATTTTTATAAAAAAATAATTGCGCTGAAGACTTGTCTAATCTTGGACGAGGGAGCTCGCCAGTCTGTCTAATAATGTGATTTATTACCCGCGCTATTGGCTGACCTTGACCTCATAATCGATGTGGCCTGGAACTTGTGGTGTATTTTCTTCATTGTTCACAGTACAGTAGATATTCTCCTTCTGTCTCGTTGAAAATGCACAGATAGAAAATGAAAAATGAGCACCATTAGATTATCGTTTTATATAAGGGACCTGCGAGATCGTGTTCATCATCCCCGTGTTCTTTGGTGTGTGTCATATCCACCTAATAGCCTAGGTTTATTTTTCATTGTTTGTATTTGTAATTGGATGCAGGATTTAGATGAAGGGCTCAACTCTCTGTATAATCTGCCTTGTACAGCTTTTCCTTCGAATCTTATCGTTCTTCTTTCTGTGCATGTATAAGCCTCAGTAGCCTTGTTTATTATTCTAGACGTATAGAAACAACAAGAAGTCTGCTGATGTAACAGCGCAATGCCAACTTTTATTAGAATACGGATCATGAATATCCTGTCTATCTTGTGGCAGATTATTGGAAGAGACAAGCTCTGCCTACAGAGAAGTGATCGATCAGTGCTACGCCGGGAATATAGTGTGCCCGTTTAGACCGGAGTCCGCACGACCACATATGCATTTTACCAATAATCAGTCAGCACGAGAATCAAAATATCCCGGGGCGCCAGATGGGTTAAAGCTAATCGCAAAAACGACATCAAATAAAAAAATGCTTTAACTGATTTTTGGCTCAATGCAACAATAAGGATAGAAGGAGATTCAATTGGGTATGACACATCTGGTAAAATTATCTCAGTTTATTTTGAAGTTAAAATTGACTGCAAAGATGCTCAAAGCAGCATCATCCACGTGTGGCGATCCACACTCTTATTTACACACAATATACAGAAATTTTCCAAACACATTTGACAATCTTTCTTTGGAAAACACAAGTCCAATTAATAGTCCTGTAGACTGTGTTCCAAAATTATTAATAATTAATTCCAGTTCAAAGTTAATTGTCTCTACTGGAAATATCGTAGATCACTGTTTGAATTATTTACATGATATTAACACTCGTAGAATAAATGTTCATAGTATTTTAAACTTTCACTTCCTTTTTTCCAGTTTCAAAAATATATCGTCGAAAAATATTATTATCATTGAATCAACACACATTATTTACACATATTACTAACATCTGAAAAGTATTTGACCTTGAGCATAGCATCGAAGAACTGTGCGAAGCACAACAACAATTAATTGTTCTTCTGACATTAAACATTCGAGAAGTGACTCGATTATGAACTTCAAGTTCCTAACAAAATACATGATTTCTGAATCATCAACTTGATCAATAAATTGTTGAACCATTCAACTATTCAAATTTCCACTCGGAATCATTATCATAAAAATATTTATATTTATGGCCATTTTTGTAATTTTCACAACTTGCAATTCTTCGACAGAATGCGGAAATAAGAATTGTAGCTTCATAATAAATTCATTTAGTTCATGGCACTAGGATTGAAAATATCCTTCAAATTATTCGTGGTTAAAGAATTACTTTTAATTGGCAGTGGCCCATTCTACTATTTGTGTAAGAACACAATATTACAACAACAACGGCAAAGGTCTTCCTCTGAAGAAGAATAAACTACTATCATGACAAATCCGGGTTCTAGCAAAATCAAAGTCTAAATGGAATTCGTAAACAAGGTTGAAATAAGAACTGATGGTTTCAAGAAATAACCTTCGGGTCATTCATCCGACGAAATGTGTAGTTCCAATACTCCTACTATAAACCTGAGCCATCGAACCTGCTATTTGATTGATGCTCGAAAAAACCTCTTCATTCCTGCGACTTAAACATGCGCACCTGGGAATGGCATTTCAACTACTCCACACATATAAATTTTCTTCCCAAAATTTATACAATAAATCAAGCCTCTGCTTGTTATCAACACTGGAAGATTAATAAACTTACAAGTTTATTTTATTTTACCATTCAGTTCAACCCGTGAATTTACCATACTTATGAAAATCTTTATTTCACTTTCGAGTGTATTTACGTCATGATTTTATATAAATACAACAATATCCTATTTGATACAAATATCATTTGCTTCCCGTTTCATGCCACTCCGTGTTATCTGAAAAATATACTTTGCTCATAGCAAATATCAACTGTTCAACCAGAACTGAAATGTTGGTTGAATGCGGGCTTGCGTTAACCACTCTCCTTCGGAAAATCTCATGTTTCAGACTAGAAATGATTAAACTACTTCATAGGCTCTCTCTCAATACATATGATTATTATAAAATATAATATCCAATAATTATTTAGAAAAATTATGAAAATTATTATTATTATTATTATTAGTGGATTATTATTATTATTATTAATTATATCAATTTTAAATATGTTTAATTATCATCTCATTATGTGAGAATCCACATGTTCGAATCTTCGAATATGGAAAAAATATCCATTCCTCAACAAAAATAATTTAACTCAACCTTTACATCGACGGGTTTTCCGTGGTTTCCCTAAAATATGAAAAATTCAAATAAATCTTCGAAATGCTCGGTCATCGATCCTAAACTGTTCTGAGTGCTGAAAATACTCAGAATAACTCTAATAAGTCTTGCGTAAATCATTGCAAGCTTTAAATACGACGAAAAAATAAATGTGTTGGTCATCTGCAGAAAAAATAGTTTGTTCCAATTAGCTAGGCATAATATAATTCAAATGTGGCTTACATTTCTTGATGGTCTTGAAGCGAAGTAAACCTGGTCTGTACCAGATTTATCCATCGACATGCCCTATTGGACAAGCACGTATAATCCTTGTATCCGCCGCCATTATATACCCACAATCCGTCTAGTCAGACATAGTGGTAGTATCTTTTGACGTTTGAATTAACTGTTGTTCCATTTTAATATGGGCTTCTATCAAAGCCATAACAGTTTGTTTAAATAGGGTCAGATCTAAGTGATCTCTTCTTAGATATGTCAGTTGTAACATAACTCACGGTAATCTTATCAGTACAAGAAAAACACTGACAGTCTAAGTAATCAACGGCTGTTCTGAAGATCGTTCCCTGGGCATGGTTTATTATATCACCATCTACCATGCGCTAAGCAACTTGTAGTTTCCCTTGCGTAGACTAATGAACGCCACCGTTATAGACTAGTCTTCAGTGTACTGACAGATCGAAGTGGTTAACTAGTTACAAATAATGAAAACTGACTGAAATGGATTTAAATATCCAAGTATTAAGTTATTACTGGACTGTGACAAAGTACTAATTCTAGACAAAGTCTAGCATATGTCCATGTAGAAATATAAATATTTCCACCAATGTCTGTAGAAAAATCCATCACCTCAGTGATTCTCCTCTCTGTAAACTTACTAAGTTCCACCTCGTAACGCAGCACTTTCGTGACTATCACGACTTTCAAAAGAACTTCTGCGTAGATCCGGCAACCATGTGCCTTGGCTCAGCGTCGTAGCAACTTGCTAGGCAAATGCTTGTGTTGAAATGAGCTGAAGTTGCTTCGGCCAGCCGGCTTTTATTCAAAACTTTCAGGGTCACGCCGCATCAGCTGATATCTAGAAATCCTCATATCTCTTGAATCCCTGGTCCGATTTACTTGATACTAATTGCATTCTCTTTCATTTAGCCGTGCCAGTAATCTGATCCCAGTCTCAAGTCTCTACTCCATGGTTAACTATTTAATCAATAAATAGCCTCCACCTCTGATATTACTCGCTACGTCACTTGACATCCAAGTATCGGTAAATTCTTTCAAATTGCTTCGAGAAGCAATGTAGCGCGATATTCAAATATCTCAACTTTCAAAAGCGGCTACAGCCTTTCCCTTGATATCTAGGTGTCTGAATCTTGGAATACCCATTCCTAGAGTTGGGCACAATAGTCCATGTTTACCATTCATAAACTGAGTTGATACATCGCACGCTCGAGATATCTCACCTGATGATATGATGTTCCAGAACAAATCGACAGGAACGGAATAAGCAGGTTATTCTAATCCATCAAATGAGGAATGTGGAAGAGATAATCTACAGAGGTGTGCAAATTATTAGACTGGATGGTAGTTTTCCAACATTAACTTTGTACGTTTTGTGACGTATTATAGTAGATATGTTTTGCAAGGTGCTGAAGCTATTCAAATGTTTAATCAATAGTCTTAATGAAATGAAAATCCACAGCCTGCTTCCAGTCGACCGACCGGGTCAGGGATGGAATTAATGAAGCCCCCATCTAGCGGCGAGGCCATGCATGAACTGTGCCGGCTGCCGAAGCCTGTCGTACTCCTCTGAGGCAATGATTAAATGAATGGCAGATGAAATGATAGTGGAGAGTAGTGCTTGAATGATATGTTGACAGGGAAAACCGGAATACTCGGAGAAAAACCTGTCTGTCTCCGTTTTGTCCAGCACAGATCTCGCATGGAGTGACCGGGATTTGAACCACGGACCCATGGGTGAGAGGCCGGCGTGCTGTCGCCTAAGCCACGGAGGCTTGCAATAGTGTTAATAACATTTTTAAAAGAATCTGACAGTTTCCACTAAGAGAGGAACCTTGTTATGCAGAATGCCACACGTTTTTATTTTATTTTATTACTTTATTCTAGATTTTGTGTGAATTTAGACCATAGAGATTGGAAGTATTTTATTACTGATTGTCCACTCTTGAACTATTCAGAGATTCGTGGACAATGTATTGAAATCGCCTGATGTAGAGGGCACATTCCAAAGTCAATGAAAAGAAGAAAAAACGGGCTCAGCTTAGCTGTCCCTCAGAATCTCCAATTTCAAAAGTTTCCAGATGGGGAAAAGTTGTAAGTCCACAGGGGAGAAAACATTACAAAGTAGGGAAATAAAAATAAAATAAAATAAGATGATTGTGAATAGAAAATTGTGACTGATTTAAATTCCTTATTTGAGTCCAATAATGTGCACTCCTCCGTAGAATATTGATCGAAATTGATACTTTTCAGTCGGTCAACACCATTGTACCCAATTGTAATGAGTGAATTTATTAATATCATGTAAATTGTTTTCAGGTTTAGGGAAACACCCATTACAATTGTGTGTTGACCGACTGAAAAGTATTAATTTCGATTACAAAAGCAACACTGAAAAATGATTTCCAAAACGACTAGAATATTGAATTTTATGATTTTAATATCATCTGATAGTATGATGTATACTACAGGTGAGCCAAGAAACTCCGGACCAGCTGCCCCATGCGCGCAGTGGATGAACACGAGCAGCCGGTCCAGAGTTTCTTGGCTCACCCTGTATAAGATGCCAGCACCAAATAGGTGATTGATGGTTATCTGCTCGAAATCATGAAACAGATAACGAAACCGTTTGTTCCCATGAAACAATCAATTAAGAAAGCGTCCATCGTACGACTTCGATGTGGTTGTTGTTTCGTTTGAGGTGCTTGGTTATCGTGATCAATTAGTCCCGTCTACTTGTGTGTGTGTGTATATAGAATTTGTCGGATAACCTGTGTTATTTAAGTGTCTGTACTAGTGTGTGTATTTGTAGTATCTTGAGGGTTGGGAAGGAGATGGCCGTGGCTTTCAGTTAGGAACGTCCCAGCATTTAACTGGAGTAGAAATGGGGAAACCACTTCCAGGATGACTGAGGTGGGAATCAATCCCATATTATCAGGTTTCTCTCACGAGGGTGAGTGTACCCCGTTCCAGCCCTCAAGCCACAATTACATATCTTGGCAGAGATGGAAATTGAACCCAAACCCAAGGGTGACAGCCAAGAATGCTATCCGCTGCACCACGAGGCGGAAAGAATTTAGGTATCATTGAATACACTCACTCCACGGTCCATGCGAAGTTTTCATGTCATTTCTTATCCCTAATTGGGACACATGCATGTCAGAAGGATGTGTTTCTCGCCTTATCGCGGTAATAATGAGTGATTTACAGCCATCATCGAGCGCATGTCTGAGATCACAACTCCATGCCGAGAGATAGATATGAATCGCGCAATTGCCTTATTCCGATATTTGCGGTAAACAAACTTTCTGCCTATAGTTCTTGCGTCAAACAACTTCTTTAATCCTTCATCTTATCCCCCTCAGACCTTCGTATTACATACATAATTTGTAGCCGAATATTATCGTATGGTTAGCCTTCTACTTACTTATGAATTGTCATCGCCATTCGCTCCAGTAATGTTGACGTCAATCCATAACAAGCAGACAAAAATTTTACCGAGTGTACAATTTGGTCAATGTACACCGCATTCTGTATAAATACAAAATTTTAACCGAAAATTCAAAATGTTTAGACAGAAATACTTTATAAGGTTGCCCATGAGTAAAATCTTGGAATTATAAACCAAGAAACCATATTATTTAAATCTCTACTACATAATTACAGTATATACTCGTACACTATAAGCACACAGTAAACCAAATTTCAAAACTATAGCTTTAATTATTTGTATGTTGTTAATGCTTATTTACAACCTTGGTAGGAATGTTCTTTGCATTGGATATCTAATTTCTTGGGCACTTAATTTGTCAGAATATTTTTACAGACTCAATTGTAAACATATTCTTCACAGACATAATTTTTGAAGTTGCCCTGGGTTTTATTGAGACCATGCTACTTAGATCGCAATTTCTCAAATTACTTGATAAACTTCCTACATTGAAATACTGCTCATTTTTTTAAACAACATACTACTATTATACTCACAATATAACCCAGAGCAATCTTATCTACAGTACTTCTATGAAATCTTTTTCAGTCTATCATAACAACATAATAACTTTTTTTTGCAAAATTCGAAAGTAGGCTAAATACTGTACACAGAGTTTCGGAAGTCCTCCTGCTTTATACGTGGGGCCTTCAACTTCTCTGCCCTTGTCTTCTCCATCTTCCTCTTCTATTTTTGCCTCTTCTCTTCAACAGTAAAATACTATTAAGTATAAGTTCTTCGAATACATGAAAAAGTGGCACACAAGGAGTATCCAACTGTGAGGGATATTTAAACGTGCCGTACAGACTTGAAAAATTGCTTCAGGAATCACATGATGGACTTTTCATGGACACAGGAATGTCTGAATAATCTTGTACTGGGAAAAACGAGAAATTATAACATTCCACAAATATTCCAGTCATGAGTAACCTTAAGGTTGTTGTGTAAAGCGTGTGAAATTCCAATAGGGAGAGGAATAAATTGGCTCAGTTATATATGCTTGTGTAATCAACAGTGTTGCATTTACGTCTGCCTTTATAGCAATCAAAAGAAACACTCTACTGCAAGAATGTTATTAAAATTATAATTATGTCAGATAATGTTATATTAATGATACCTATCACTTTAAGAAGAACATAACATAAATTATCACACAATAAAATTGATGGGCTGCATAATAATTGCATTTGTGTTTTGTTGCCACATGGCAACTAACTTATGATCGTCAAATATGCAGATTGTAAAGAACAAACGAATAGAGAAATAGAGTATTCCATGAGGATAAGATCGGATGGACTTAATGATATTCCTAACAAAATATTGTGAATTTGATATTTCTCCACGCTTTGACGCAAATTTGGTGGCACGAAAAGACGGCTTTGAATAATTGTACCCGTTAAATTCATCATTCGGATTTTTTACCCCTTCTAGTACACCAGTAGTAGTAAAAGAAATAGTTTGACTGTTCAAATCAAACATTTGCAGTTAAACAGGCGGAGGGGGAAAGGGTATTATCTTTGATTTCCCTGCATGTGATTTCCCCTTTATACTGAGTTTCATATCAATATGCCTCGTGCTCAGAATATATTGGAATGGTCTAAGAAACAAAAGAAAAGGAAGGAATCTTGTAAGATTGTACTTCAGTGAGAGGCAAGCAGCATACCGCTGGGTCATCAAGTCCCTTTCGCGTAGTCTTCACCGGGTAACTGGACATTCATGTATCAATGGATAAATATATCACTGTAATATTCTCTCAATCACTCTGCTTACGTTGCATAGCGGAGTTAACTAAATACTCTCACAGCTTCCAACATCCGGTCCGGCCAGTGCATGTCCTCCTCCCACTCCCCACCATGAGAAATATCGATCAGCGCTCTAGAGCACGTGGGGGAGACACACTGTTCCTAGCTACAACACCGAATTCCAGACCACGAGCACACACATAACGATAAAACCCGCCACATGCAGCAGGGCCCACATGGCCATATACACACTACTCTGGATTACTCCATTGTTATATTCAACAGAATATAAATTATATCTCTATAAACCAAGTAACCTTTCTGTCAGAACATTTTGAAGTTTTGGCTAAAACTTTGCATTTATCCCAGATGAGGTGTATAGTGACCAAATACACCGTTTGAGTTTTATCTCTTTGTTTTCCTGTTTGCCCGTTAGCCTGTTTGCCTATTTGTCTGTTTGTCTGTTTACCTGTTTGTCTGTTAGCCCGTTTACCTGTTTGTCGGTTAGCCTGCTTGCCTGTTTGTATGTTAGCTTGTTTGTCTGTTTGCCTGTTTACCTGTTTGTCTGTTAGTCTGTTTGGATTGGTATCAAAACTACAGGAGCGAAAAGAGAGAGGGGGTTAAGACGAAGCCTCAAACTTTGCCAGTAAGATCATTGCACAATCCATATCCACCTCTTGATATGCATCAGTGAGCTCAGTCATGATTTCGTGGAATTCACTCGAGACGGCTGCAAATCACCCAGTGATTCCATGATGAGGCGAGAAGCAAATTATGCTGACATGCATGTCTCTTAATCATGCATTTAAGAAGTGATATACTGTAGGGTGATAAACATTCTACACAATGAGTCCATACCCGCGCTACTTAAACTGTCTATTGACTTACTGCGTGTTCAGTAACATATTTCCAGGACCTAGTTACCATCGCAGCAAGTGCAAGAGCACTTATCCCACCCGTTTTAAAACTTTCTTCAGCTATTTCCAATTAATTGGGGTCGCCGGAGCCAACCATGCTCAATTTGGTTTCGACCGGAGATTTAAGGTCAGATGCCCTTCCTGACACCATGTGATTTTTCACTCGAAAATTCCACCTCGCTGTCACCGGGATTCGAACCCCGGCCGTCTGAGTGAAAGACGAGTAGCTAATCCACTGCGCCATCAAGCTCCCCTTATCCCACCCGTTTTAGCATGCGATATACAGTACCTATAATACTAATAGACGAATAAAAACGTATCCATTATTCTATGGTTTGGTTCTGCTACACCATAACGTTATTTCTATCTTGATATTCAAATCGCTCCTCAACCTGGCCACAACTCTCGTCCTCCGAAGTAATTCACAGCCAATTTATCAAGCAGGGTTCTACTGGTAAGTGATAGTGTAGCTCTCTGGCCTGGTACATGTTTCCGAAACTGAAACAACTTGGGCGATGTTCATGTTCATTTTCATTTTCCAGTACCTCAAATGTGGAAATTTGGAAGGCAACGGGAAACCACCACATTATCTTCCCCAGGATAATCTTAAGCATGACTGGACAATCTAAAGCCAAGGCCCCTAGTCCCTGGCAGCCCTAAAGTGGGCATGGGGTGTTAAGAATCTCCGGGCCAGTCATGTAAAGGATAGCCACTTGGAATGTCCGCAGTTAATTTCAAAGTGGAAAGATTCAAAATGCCATCAGAGAAATGGAAAGACTAAAAGTCGACATCCTGGGAATTAGTGAGATGCGCTGGCCTAATTCTGGAAAATGTAACGTCAATGGTTACCAGGTATATTATGCAGGTAATGACAATCCCCACCATTATAATGGCGTAGGGTTCATATTGCACCCAGCTATTACTGCGGCAGTGAAGACCTTTGTACCTGTGTCCGATACGGTAATTTTTCTACTATTCAATGCAAGACCGATTTTACTGAATATTATCCAGGTGCAGGGCTAGATTTGTGACGGTACGCACCGGTACGCCGTACCGGAACCTCCGATCGGGAAAAAATTCGAATATATAACATAATTTTTAGAACTGTGAATCGTTAGTTGTAAGTCAAGGTCAACTTCGTCTTTGACTGGTCTGTAGTTCGAAGTACGTGGAATCTTGGCTGCTTCGGGAGACGGCACTCCTCTCTGGATTCTAACTGCAAGCAGGGGCGTATATAACGGGGGTGCTGAGGGGGCTCCAGCCTCCCACCCCGAAAAAGCCAATAAAATTGAGAAAGTGTTGCTTTGGTAAGAGCATAAAATAATTGTAAATTTGGTTGTACCCTAATCTTAACTTATTGGCTAAGTTATAAACAATATGAAGATTGAAATTAGATTAATTCGTGGTGTAGTGGCTATCATTCTTGGCTGCCACCCCGGAGGTCCAAATTCGATTCCCGGCTCCCCCAAGAAATTTTAATTCTAGTCTGAGGGCTGGAACGGGGTACACTCAAACTTGTGAGGCAAAACTGTGAATTCCACAGTACGGTACTTTTGAAAAATAAATTATCAACTGAAAAAAACTGTGTACGGTACCTTTCTACTTAGTAAATTGACAAATATTTAGATATTTGCCATTCATACCCCATAGATCATAATGGAAAATTCATTAAGTATAAAATTTTATTTGTGTGATATGTTGTATTTTACTTTTCTTTCTTTCTTTCTTTCTTTCTTTCTTTCTTTCTTTCTTTCTTTCTTTCTTTGTATTGCCAGTAATTGTAGGCCGTATAAACTTTGAATCTTATCTAAAATAATTACACAAAGTTATATGCTCTAAGATAGTGGTTGATATTTCTGGGTATTTTGCGGTGACAATCCCTGAAAATACTCACAATTCCCCACCCCGAAAAAATAGTATATACGCCCTTGACTGCAAGATGAGAGAGAGAGAGAGGAGGCACATAAAATGAAAACTTTCCTAAACTTTGGACAATTTTATAAACTGTGAGGTAAAACATGTTTAAGTACAGGACATTTTGTAATAAATAATTATTTCAGAAAACTGTAAAGACAAAATTATAAAACAAGAAATAAAGGATTGTTGTGTATTTTCAAACCGAATGTATTTAATTTTTAAATTACGTAAAAGAATTGAAACATTGTTTGAATGGTAGCCTAGTTGGCCTAGAATAAAATTTATTATGTTAGAAAAATGTTGCTACATCAGTCTCAATGTAATTTAAAATTTGAATCGAAATTAGATTGCTATTTTGTCTGCTGATTATTATTAAAGGTGTTCAGAAAGGCACAAAAATATTGTTTTTAGAACTCTATATTTCAATATTCCATAAAGCCCCCACCCCCTCCCACCACCACCTGGTTGCCCACAGTACCGGAACCTCTTTTTTTTTACAAATCAAGCACTGTCCAGGTGTATGCTCCAACTTGTGATTCATCAGATGAAGACATCGAAACGTTTTACACCCAAGTCAAAACAGCCTTGTCTTTCACCAAAACGCATGAGATTACCATTGTGATAGGCGATTTCAATGCCAAGGTAGGTCATGGTCGACGCGCTGATATAGTGGGTAATTTCGGATTAGGGAGTAGCAATGATCGAGGTTATCGATTGGTCCAGCTATGCCAAGAGGAGGAGTTCATCATAGCAAACACTCATTTTCAGCTTTCTCCACGTCGTCTTTACCCATGGACCTCAAACATCGACAATAATGTCAGGAATCAAATTTACAAAACAAGCGATTCAGAAATTCCCTAAAAAGTGTGAAGACCTATCCTGTTGCTGATATTAACTCGGATCATAATGTTTTGTTAGCCACAATGAATTTTAACTTGAAAAAATATCACCCAGTGCTGCACAGCATTCATTTTGTGATCCGATAGCTCCAAGACCCTGTATTCAGAAATGATGTCCAAACAGCATTGAGTACAAAACTAGATTATATCCAGTCGAACAAGGATACACATAATATTGAAGACACTTTGAACCAATTCAAATCTGCACTGAATGAAGTGTGTCGAGAAAAACTACAGGTCACGGAGAGAAGGAAACCTTGGATGACAGATACAATTCTACAATTGATCATTTGCAGAAGACCTTTCAAGAATAATGACCCCATAAAGTACAGAGAATTGCAGAAATTAATACAGAAGGAAATCCATACTGCCAAAGAACAACACCTTTCAAAGGAATGTAGCGAAATAGAAGAACTGTGTTCAATGCATGACTCGTTCAACATGCATAAAAAAGTTAAGCAAGCAGCTGGGATTTATAAGAGCAGAGGGATTGGGATTCTCCCTAGTACTGAAGAGAAGTCGACAGAATGAAAGGACTACATTGAAACTCTATTCGAAGACAACAGAAGTGTTGATCATGGTATTCGAACGGGCGATGGCATAGATATTACAAGAGCTGAAATTAAACATGCCATAACAATATCGAAGAGTGGAAATGCTCCAGGTCCAGATGAATTGCAGATTGAAATACTAAAGCTTCTCAAGGATGAACGATCTCTTCCCTTGCTGGTTGGTTTGTTCAATAATATCTATCGAAGTGGCTGCCATACCAAATGATTGGCTCAAATCAACTTTTATACCGATTCCCAAAAAGTCCAATGCAAAGTGCTGCAATGACTATAGAATAATCAGTTTAATGAGCCATGCCCTGAAGTTAATCCTTAAAATCCTGTACTTAAGGTTATATCATAAATGTGAGGAGAACATCGGTGGCACACAGTTTGGATTCAGGAGTGGTTTCGGAACTCGGGAGGCATTGCTCAGTCTTCAGGTGTTGATTCAACGACGTCGTGATGTTAGTGTCAATGTTTACATGTGTTTCATCGATTATGAAAAAGCCTTTGACACTGTTCAACACGATAAACTGATGAACATTTTATGTGACCTGGGACTAGATGGACGTGATATCCGATTAATTGGAAATCTGTACTGGAATCAACGTGCTGCCGTACGTGTTGATGCCAGCTGTCTGAAGAAGTATCAATTATGAAGGGAGTTCGCCAAGGTTGCATTCTTTCTCCACTCCTCTTAAACATATATTTTGAAAAGATTTTACAAGATGCTCTTGATGGAAAGTCTCAAGGAGTAGTGGTAAATGGATCTAACATTAATAACATCCGATATGCCGATGACACTGTCATCCTTGCAACACGTATGGATGATCTACACACACTAATAAATTCTATTTCTGTTGAGAGTAATGCCATGGGAGTGCATTTAAATGTAAAAAACGAAGTGGATAGTTGTTAGTAGAAACAAAGATGAAATTCAGGACAGTCTTACACTTGGTAATGAAAGAATTGAAAGGGTTTCATCATATAAATATTTAGGATGTCAAATCAATGATAACTGGGACTTAAGTCAAGAAATTCGCTGTAGAATTGAGCAGGCCAGAAGTTCTTTCATGAAATTGAGAAAAGTTTTGACCAGCCGTGATTTAAGTCTGTCATTACGCGCCCGACTGCTCGATGCTACGTTTTTAGTGTCCTGCTCTATGGAATTGAATCATGGACACTTACTGAGGTTTTAAGTAAGAAACTGATAGCATTTGAAATGTGGACGTATCGCAGGATTTTAAGGATATCATGGACAGCTAAAGTCACAAATTTAATGTGGAAGTACTGCGGCGTATGGACAAAGACTCGGAAATTCTCAGAATCATCAAAAGGAGGAAACTATAATACTTTGGTCATTTCATGCGCAACAACAAATACCACCTCTTGCAATTAATTATCCAAGGGAAGATTGATGGCATTAGGGGTCCAGGACGCAGACGAATATCCTGGCTAAAGAACTAAGGCCAGTGGTTTGGACTTAATACAGTGTCACTGTTTAGAACAGCTATGGACAAACAGCAGATCATACTACTGATCGCCAATGTTCGTGGAGGACGAGGCACTTGAAGAAGAAGACGAAGAGGAAGAAGAAGAAGTACCTCAAACTAGAATTAAATTTTATGTCACAGCCGGGAATCGAAGCTGGCCCTCCCTAATGACAGTAACAAAGCTAATCGCTACACCACGAGACGTACACGTCGGTAGTGAAGTTATACAAGTTAGATTTTTCTATCTACCCCTCATTATTACCGTTTCTACGGGGTCAATGCGGTGGATGCACTTCCTTACACCAACTTCATGAGGAGAGTTCACGGGCGATTAAATGAATGAAGATGAATGAAAGTGAGTAATTAGTTGGAAGGAGGTGGCCGTGGCCTGTTATGAAGTAGGCTACTGCTCCGGGGTTGAAAAGTATCAAACCATGGAAAGCAATTTCATATATAGCAGACGGAGAGTTCGAATCCATTAACTCCAGACTCCGGAGTTAGCCTTGTGCCTTACAACGCGTAGCTATCCCGGTCGGAATGATCCATAGATTGGTTGGCACATCCGATTATTTCCCTCCAAACTTCGACGTAGTCGTGAGTGTTGAATCGGGCACCATGACCGTGATGGGGAGCTTCAGCAAGTCCAGAGATCGGAGGTTGGAATCCCGACTCTGATAGCGGCTATCCTTAGCTTATTCTCCCACATTTCCTTCAGGCAAATGCTGGGATAGTAAGTTATTTCAAGTCCGAGTTCACCTACCCGATCCCTGTTCCCAATGCAACTTCACGTTACTACAGTCATCACAGAGACACAAGTTTGACACACACCCAAGTACACAGGGCTGATGGCCAAGATACCCCAAGCAACTAAATAGAATTAACAACAGCAACTAACGACATTCCTCCTTTGGTCTTGGTCGTAAATCAGGGTCGTTGCTCAGGTCGGTGTCGCAGAGTGATTGGTCTGCAAATGTAAGTCGTAGCCATCCACTTCATCTCTTCCCGTGGATTTGCTCTCCATCATATCTGGTAGTAAATTATACCGGATGGCGCAAAAGTCACTGGACAGTTGATTAAAAAGAAAACGAAAGTTACAGCAAGACGTCGTACAGTAGGAATTTTTAACCCGTTAAGTTGCTATTACCAAATGCGATGATTACGCTTTGTCATGTTAGTATACAATGTTATGACAAACAAAACAAATACGATAATCAAACTAGTGCATTGTTGAAAGCGTGATCTGTGAGACGTGTTTAGAACTGTAGTTTTCCAAATTGTCACGATGTTGAAGAAAGAACGGATTTTTGTGTTAAACACATTTTTAAAAAGTGGTGCTACTGCAGTTGTTAATGAATGGGGACAACATTTTAGATCAAACCCACCGTCTAAACAAACATTGTACAAAATACGGAATAGATTTGAAGAACATGGATCTGTTATAGATGCACCCAGATCTGGCTGCCCAAGAAGAGTCACAAGAGAAGGAAAAGAATTGCTTGTATGTTTAGCTGTGACCCAAACTCAGCAACTGAGCTGGATTTATCACGAAGGTCAGTGCAAAGAATGTTAGGCTACACAAACAGAAGTTTACAGTTAACAATCCACGTTTACGACATGGGTTACAGATCGACATCTTCAATTTTGTGAATTGATGCTTGACCAACAAAAGCATGATGCTAACCTATTCAATAAATTTGTGTGGTCTGACGAGGCCAATTTTAAGTTAAGCGGACAAGTTAACAGACATAACTGCACTTACTGGTATACTGAAAATCAAGATATTTTGTTAGAAGAACACCTAAATCAACCTGGCGTGAGTGTTTGGGGGGCAATATCATCATTTGGCGTACTTGGACCATATGTTTTTGACGGAACAGTGACAGGGGATAAGTATTTGGATATGCTTCAGAATTACGTGGTTCCAGGACTAATCACGTGTGCAGAAAACTTTCAAGAAATTTACTTTCAACACGATGAGGCACCACCACATTATTCCACTGCCTCCACGTTCACCAGATATCACGTCTATGGGTTTTTTCTTTCCAATGGGGGGTGTCTTTAAGGACTCTGTTTATTCTAAAAAGCCTCGGACCACTGCTGAAATAAAAGACTACATACACGACGCATTTCATGATTCGGACAGCGATACCACACTATGCCATAGAGTATGTAACAGTGTTCCAAAAAGACTTGAAAGACGCAGACGGAAAACAGTTTGAACATAAAATATAATTGTAAGTATTGTTTGTATTTGTAATGAAAAATTCAATCTTTTGTTTAAATCAGTGCCCAGAGTTCAGGACTTTTTTTTTTACCACCGATAATATACGTTAAAATCTAGGAACGTTCACTCATCCTTGGGGAACCCTTTTAAAATATTAATAACTCAATGTGGCAGGCCTCATTACATTTAACCTGGCGTGTTTGATCCACTACGTTACGCCTGATTAGCCTGAAAGCTCTGCCTCTAAAATCGCATGATTCCAGCGGAGCGTTACCACTCAAACAATGGCATTTAAAAAATCGATACGAAATTCCAATTGGTCAGTAAAGACAAGAGATATTGTGGAAATTATCTACAAAACAATTTTCGTGGGGAAGTCACCCTCAAATATTTTCGGCGTACGCCATAGTTTCATAGAAGCAGCTGCAACATTCAAAATAATAATAATAATTGCACCTTATTTTTCTAGTTTATGTGGGGTCGGGAATGAGAATTAAAGCGCCGTGAATCAAGCCAAAAGCATCTTAATTTATAGTTATGTATATAGGCTAATTGGTTCAATTGTTTTGAAATAATCAAGATGGGTGTGACTCGAAGTTATAAAAGTGTTTCTATTTCTCGTATTCCATGCAAGTGATCGAAGAGGAGCTTCGTATAATTTTGAGCAAAAATGAAAGCTTTGGTTTAAGTCAGGGCATGCACTACAGTAGTACCATATTAACACCATTTTACAATCTTAAAATATTATGTTTACGATCTAAATTAACTCCAAAGTGTGAATATTGAGTTTTGAATGTATAATTGTTTTTCTATACTTAAACACAATGTAGGTTATGTATTACAAGCTATTTAGTCCTTGACAGGGAAAATCTGTTTAATTGCCAGGAGCGTGTTATGGGGATAGAAACGATCAGTAGAATACTAATGAAAATAGTTCTTCACGGAACTGCTTGTTCTAGCTGCAGTCAGATTCCATCCAAACCACCGTTACCGTTACAATTCTCTCGTCTGATGCAGTGGGGAGGACAGACAACAGAGAACAGAGGAACTATGGTTGAAATCCACCCGACTTTACATGAGATATGTTACGATATGTTTCTCTAGAAGAAAAATCTAATCCAAGGTATAATTCACCGGTCCTTATTTGCGGACCGTATCTATCCTACAATATACTGTATTGTTTGCCGCGGCCAGAATATATTACCCAGTTTAAGTTAACTCTGCGGTGAAATTGCTAGATAAACTTTATGACTGGGGACAGCCACCAACGTACGGACATTAGCTAATGACGACAGGGTTACTGCTAGGAGCCATAAATACGTGACATATCCCAGTTTGAGAAGCGTATACGACTCATGGAACATTGGCTTTCACGGCCAAGTAATGCAACTCCAGCAATCATTCTAGGTTCATGGCGTGTCTGTTGCGGGGGTTTCACCCTGGTGTATCACTTAGCGTAATGGTCGTTATCCCAGTGGGGTCCAGGCAGGTTGTACCAAACATCTGCTGGATTGGCACACCACAGCGCAACCCCACAACATACAAGAACATTTGCTGGACTTTAATTAATCTTCGCTCATCTTCCTACCTCAGCCATCCTGGAAGTGGGTTTACCCACTCTTACTCCAGGCAAATTCTGGGATGGTTTCTAACTTGATGCCACGGCTGCCTCCTTCCCAATCCCATCCTCAGTTTACAAATACACACACTAGTGGAGCCATCACAATAACACAAGTTATCACGGAAATTCCACACACATCCAAATACACAAGGCTATATGACCACGATGTTGCAGCCCCTAAAATAAGCAACAACAACTTATAATTAGTTCCACTCAAACGCGTAGACAGGCGTTTAGGCTAACAAAATACAGATTTGAGCCTGTGTTACATAGTTCTCATTTAACTCGTCTGATGCAATAGTACATCATTCTGACAGAATAATGACTCCTGTTACACTTTTAATAGTGCCCGTAGTAATACATTTAAAAGCTGACGTGGCTGGACTAGCCGTGCGCATAAATCCACGCACCACGATTGTGATAATGAACTGTAACAAGATCGGAGATCGTTGGTTCAAATACCGACCCTGACTGTGTTTTTTTCCGTGCTTATCCACACTCCCCCCCCCAGGAAATTGCGGGTACGGATCCTCATTTCCAAAGACTCGAGTCACATACCCAATACCTGACCCTAATAATTACAATTAAACACATTACTTCAGTCGCCATAAAAACACTACCAGAAAATCCAACACTTAAGTACCCACGGGGCTGATGACCAAGATGTGCCAAGCCACTAAAATGAATTAACAATTAATATTTTAGCAATGATTTTAGCCTATTTTCTTTTATGAAAACAAATAGGCTTATGAGATCATCTTTTGACCTGTGTGTGTATGTGTGTGTGTCTACCTCTAATAAAATCTAAATGGCTGGAGCGCTTTCAATGAAACTCGGTAAGAACATAGTCCTACTTCGTCCGTCCCAACCGTGCCCTTCACATTTTATTACGTCACACCAATCGGAAGGTTAAATCGAGAGAAACGTCAATTTAAATAGTTAAATATCGCGTCACCGTCATGTAGGATTTGTGCTCACCAAGTTATTGAAAGTCGCATAGGTGAACATAAGTTACTAACCTTTATCAACATACATAATTTCAGTTTCATTGCTGTCATAAATTAGTAAATATCGAGAACCGTCTAAATATTTTGGATGGTCGCCATATTGGATTTTTATATGTAGGCTTTGGAGTTATGTACTATTAGATGACAATTATTGCGTAGGTTCATTATTCAAACGTTGACTTCGATCACATGATTCTGACACAAGGAATAAAAACTTAATTTCAAAATTTCGCACAGCCACCATCTTCAGGTCATGTAAACAATTGAACTAAATTAAATTGCAGTGCATTAAAATATATATAAACATTTGCTGTACTACGTTTCACTGCGCTCGGATGGTTAAATCGCGAGAAAAGTCTATCTAAATGTTTCAACTTCGCTTGGCCGCCATATTCGTTTTGTACTTAACAGGTTTTTGAAGGTCACGTAGGTGAACTTCTAGTAGTTTCCGAGATATAGAATTCCGGTGAAATATTTCGCACAGCCACCATGTTGGATTGGTGAGATGTAATAAACTTTGAAGGGCACAGCCGTTTAGATTTTATTAGGGGACACACACACAGACACACACATACATATGCACAAACACATACACACACACACACACACACACACGGACAAAAGGTGATCTCACAAGACTACTTTTTCAAAAATTAAAATAGGCTAAATTTTCTGTCATCTTCACTTGGTCAACTTTAGTAACGTTAGCTAACGTAACGGCAATGCGTATGAAGGTCGATGTGGATTCATGTTTTAACCTTTCAAAGCCATTCCATTTTCCTGTCTCCCAGAGCTCAAGTGGTTCGAAAAGCATCGGCTCCCAGGTGAGTCTGACATTGTTTCCACTTACTTATACCAGGTTTCTCTCCTTGATCTGTCCACCTCCTGATGTAGCGGCTAGCATTCTTGGCTGTTGCCCTGATGATTTGGGTTCGGTTCCCAAGAAATTAAATTCTGGTCTGAGGGCTGAAGCGGGGTACAATCAAACTCGTGAGGCAAAACTGAGAAGAAGAGTTGGGCTTGATTCCCACCGCAGCCATCCTGGAAATGGTTGTCCGTAGTTGCCCACTTCTACTCCAGGCAAATGTCGGGATGATTGCTAACTTATGACCACGGCCACCTCCTTCCCAACCCTCTCTGAATTACAAATGCATAGACTACATTACTACAGACACAGATTATCAGACAAATGAAAAAGAAACCAAGTAGACCGGGATAAATGAGCACGATATCTAAGCCACTCAAATTAAACAACAACAACAACAACATCTATTTAATCGTACTTGTCAAGTTTTGTTCTCTTCCAACCACTATGGAATTGAGATATCCATTCCAGACAAGGTTTTCCACAATTCCGCCTTCCACGTATCTTCGGTTTCTGTCGCTCCGGAGGTCCAGTTTGATTTCCGGATCTGCCAAAAAAAAATCTGATCTGAGGACCGGAATGGGGCACTCAGCCTAGTGAGGCGAAGAGGAGGTGGATTCGATTCCCACGTCCAGCATCCTGGAAATCGTTTTCCGTGGTTTCTCACTTCCACTCCAGACAAATTCCAGATGGTTCGTAACATACTGCCACGGCCGCCTCCTTCCTAATCCTCACCTGCAGTACACCTCCCCACACTACTACAGACACAATAATAACACAGGTTATCAGACAAATTATATGGGTATTTATTTATTGATGTGTAACATCTTTCCACTCGGTTGCTGGATATTTGTGGGAGTGATTTTGAAAAATGGGACGGAAGTGGATCGGACGATCCAGCTGGCAGTGGTGGATCGAACGGAAGTGTGTAAGACGCACTGCCAGCTGGAGAGCATTGCTGAACACTTTCATTCTGACGGTAAACGCTCATGCGAACTCTGGTGTCAAGTGATTGAAACAAAGCACATGGCATATGTTCGAAGTCTTCGTATCAGTATTTAAATAATAAAATGCATTAATATCAAACATTGTAAGTAGTCGGCATTGCCGGTATTATGTTTATGCACAATGGCTATTCAAATATTAACCCATATAACGGTAATGCAGTCATCGATATAATATAATCGTTGTGTTTATACGAGAATTGAGCAAGCCTTCATGAACTATCGCTGAATACATTCTCTTTACTCACAAGAGGGCCTATTCATAAGGCATTTTAAACTCAATTTCACGTAGGAACATTATCGAAACAAGCAAAATATAAATGAAACTTAATTCCGTGATGCAGTATTATTGGTACGTGGAAATAAGTCGCCATCTTGTACCTACTCGTGTGGTAGAAATAGTCGTGGGGTTAGCATCATTGACTGTGTTCGAATCCCGGACGGCTTAGATATTTTTGCTACCAGATTATCGTTTTAAACGATATGTATCATATCAATATGACTCATTTTAACGGAATCCATATAAAATTACGAGTTGGCCTGTGAATCAAGAGGTTCGGGAACTGGGCAAGCCTTTCATGATCTACTGCTGTGCGCATTGCATTTACTCGCAAGTTGGCCTATTTATAGGGAATTTAAGGTTATGAGCGGTGTCGCGTCTAATAATCTAGTTGATCCATATCGTACTCTTTATTTAGGCTAGTACTGGTGGAAGCTACAAAATCTTTAATAAAATGAGTCCGTATTATAAACTACAATGTCTGTAAAATAATCCCTTTTACAATCTACTATATATTTTGTCAATACCACTCACTCACTCATTCATTCATTCATTCATTCATTCATCACGAAATCTCAGAAACCACCGAACGGATTGGAATGAAATTTCGTGTGCAGCTTCCACAAGGGCCGTAGGTGCTCGCTAAGAAAGGTTTTCAAAAAAATTCACTCGGGATCATGGCCAAACCGCGAAAACCGCGATTATATGAAGCAATGCGGGCTGCAGCACAACGCCCCTACCAGTCTTTGCAAGCAGTGAGCTTACTGTCATAACGTGCACGTCATTGTTGTCTGCGCTCCCGACCTTTACCCACTCTCTATGTTCAAACAGTACTTCTATGTAATTTCTGTTTGTACTTTATACTTTCACCATCACTTTATAATCATCATATTGCATTATATATTAGACTTTACTTGAAGTAACTGTAGAGTTCCTTTCTTTGTTGGATTAGGTACGGCGTTTTTCATCATTTATTGGCAGTACATAGTTGGAGAGCAGAGTACAGGCAGCTAAGATGAGATTCCTGAGAAGTATGGTCCAGAAAACGAGGAGAGACAGAGTGAGAAATGAAGATATACGGAAATAACTGGGAGTACAGAAACTAAATGACAAACTGGAGCAAAACAGATTGAGATGGTTTGAACATGTCAAACGGATGAATGAAGTAAGGCTACCAAGAAGAGCACTGGAACGACGGATGACAGGGAAGAGAGGACGAGGAAGACCAAGAATGCGTTGGATGGACTCGGTGGAGAATAGCATTAGAAAACGGAACCTGGATTGGAACACCGTGTCAGAAGAGGAATGGTGGAACTACAGAACAAAGTGGAGAGGAACCATATTTCCCCCCGCCCAGTGTCAGCTGGAAAAGGGGAAATGAAGAAGAAGATAGTTATAATGAAAAGTAGACTTTGGTAAAAGAAAATTACCTCTACCATGTTAATTTTGTTAAGTTAGGCTAGGTCTATTCCATTTATCAGGTTTTTTAAAGTAGAGATTTGTTTTATTACGTTAGGAGAATATCCCTCAACGTCACAACAGCACTCAAGCACCTTTGAAGAAGACCGTGTCTGCCGCTAACCTTTACTACTTCAGAATATTTGAGCTTGAGGGTGATAATTCTTCTCTTTAGTTATTTCACAATCTTCTCAATCAGTTTCAGGTTGATATGTATGCAAAGATTGAGACAGAGAGACTACTTTGGATTCGCATCAATCAGAAAAAGTTGAGAAGTGAGGAATATGTGCACCTGAAGGACGCAATGATTAAAGCTGTCAGCCGTTTGTCAGATATTGGTGAAATGGTCGTCTTGCCGTCGAATTTCACTGGAGGCCCGCGCTATATGCATGAACGCTTGCGCCATTTTGGACGTCCTGATTTTTTTTATAACATTCACACGCAATCCAAAATGGTCCGAAGTAGTCGAGCACCTGAAACAAGGTCAACAACCTCAAGATAGGCATGATTTGGTAGCGCGGGTATTCCATTTGAAAGTCAAGCACATGATGAGACTTCTTAATAAGGGTTGTATCTTTGGTCCTTCAAGGTGTCACATGTATTCCATTGAATTGCAAAAGCGAGGATTACCTCACGTTCAAATACTTCTGTGGCTGGAAGAAAAGCTAAGGCCTGAACACATCGACAAGGTGATCAGTGCTGAGATTCCTGACCCAAATCTTGACCCTGCTCCCCATTAGATTGTCAAGGCTACCATGATCCACGGTCCATGTGGTGTTCTCAACAGGAGTTCGTCTTGCATGGTGGAAGGAGTATGCAACAAGAAGTACCCCAGATCACTCATCAAGGGAACCCATACCGGGGAAGATGGGTATCCCAAATATCGCAAGCTGCCCACTTCGGAGGATGGGGTTTCTATTATTTAAAAGGGAGTGGAAATTGACAATAGCTGGGTGGTACCCTATAACCCCGTCCTATCTCGCACCTTCTCAGCTCATATCAATGTTGAGTACTGCAACTCTGTAAAGTCAATAAATGCATTTGCAAGTATGTTAACAAAGGTTCCGACCAAGCTACTTTTAGCATCGGAGAGTTTAACGAAGTTGCGAGATATGAATCAGGACGTTACATCAGCAGCTCAGAGGCGGCTTGGCGCATATTCTGCTTCCTCGTACATGAACTCTATCCTTCGGTCATGCAACTTACCGTCCACCTCGAGAACGGCCAGCGGGTTTACTTTAATGAAGACGACGTTCGTGACCAGTTTAACAGCCCTCCAAACACATATCTTCTTGCTTTCTTCGAACTATGCCGGTCCGATAAATTTGCTTCAACACTTTTATATTGTGAAGTTCCATCCTATTTCGTTTGGAAAGGTAAGAAGTTATGTAGAAGGAAACAAGGAAAGCCAGTTCCAGGCCATCCTGGTGTGAAAAAAGATCAGACCCTTGGCATACACCGTTCACCCTGGTAATGCCGAGTGCTACTACCTCCGCCTCCTTTACATAAAATCCCTGGCCCTCAGTCTTTCACCGACCTCAAAACCGTGGCAGAGGTGGTTCAACCAACATTTCAAGTGGCATGTAAAGCACTTGGCTTGCTAGAGGATGATGCGCACTAGGAGTGCACACTAGAGGAAGCGTCCTCCACCGACTCTCCCCTCAAGATACGCGAGCTGTTTGCCATCTTACTGGTGTTTTGACATGTGAGTGATCCCATCATGCTCTGGAAAAAACACAAAGACAGCCTCGCGGAAGATGTGGTGAGAGAGGTTCATAGGCAGTGTGCTGATGTCAACCTGGTCATGGGTGTTATCTACAACAGGTATCTGGTGTTTCTTGAGGATTTAGTACTAAAATGTCTGGTCAACAACTTGAACGCTTTGGACTTCCGTCGCCTTCTCGAGAACAAGACTCCATCGTTGTTCACCAAGACTATGTCAGTGAACTATCTTACGACACAATTAAGTTGTCCAAAGTGGTTGCTGATAATGTTCCAAAATTGAACAACGAGCAGAGATTGGCCTATAACGAAATAGTTCGAAGTGTTGTTTCAGAATGGGGTCAGCTCTTTTTTCTGGTTGCACCAGGCGGAACTGGCAAAACCTTCCTGATTAATCTCCTGCTCAGTACATTTAGAAGTCGACGGAACATAGCCATCGCAGTCGCCTCCTACTGGATGGTGGAAGAACAGCGCTTTCTGCCTTCAAGCTCCCTCTTAACCTCAGTCACGCTGCATCTGCCCTTTGTAACATCTCTGCAGTCTCCTTTGAAAGTCTGCTACGCCACGACAATTGACAAGGCTCAGGGGCAGAGTTTAAAAGTAGCTGGCATGGATCTGAGAAGTGACTGTTTCGCATATTGTTACGGCTGTGAGTTTGTTTCATCGCTCGCCGCATGAGTCACAACTGCCCCAGGGCTGGGCTGCTCTCCCCCAGTGTATTGCGTGCGCCTTATGCAACAGGACTACTATGACAAAGAGATGGTCCAGAATATTCGTGACTGAGCCAGCGATGGAAGCCTCGAGAAGCCGTGAACCCTGGATGGGTCTAGAAGCATTTATTGAGTCACCGGCCTGCTATATAAGAGCGACCCGTCAAGCAGTTGTTGTGTTTTTATGAGCTAGTGCGAGTGTTTATCCTGAGCGACAGAAGTGTGGTGACTTGCGAAACCCTAGTGAAGCTGATTCTCTTGACAGCGAGGAAGTGAGAAGCCTACAGAGGAACCGTGTCTTGAACGAGTGTGTTTTTCCAGTGCGACAGAAGTGATTGTGGTGCATTGTGAAACAGTGTGTAGTACGGTGACAGGCTGAGTGCAGATATTTCCAGCCAACGCACGGGGCCACCTCATTACGAGGGATTAACTTCTGCGGCTTACTGACAAGTGAAAGGGGAAGTGTTCTCGCCGTGAGGAAACTGGAGTAAGGTAATAATTGCTTGTATTTACTGATGAGTGCTGTATCTTTCTGGCTGCAATAAAGTTAATTATTTCATTTAAAGGAACAATCTGTGTTGTGCTTCAACCCACCGTAATCCAGTTAACAAAAAGTGCCACTAGGGGGGGGTGGCACGTAACAATATCGTCAACTGTACGTGGCATGCTCCAGAGTCAGTTCTTCTTGTGGCTTAGTCATTCTGCAGCCTGAGAGAAAGACCAGAAATGTAGTTTACCGAGAAGTGTTAGCGTTAAAAACACTCTCGATAGACATGGCAGTAGGCTAGGGGATGTTAAAAGTATTTTTGGTTATGGTAGTTGTAACTAAACTATTTGTTGACTCAAGTAGTACTAGCACTATAGAAAGCCTAGCGCGATGTCCGTGAGAGTCTGAGAGCTCAGCGCAGTATGTGTAAATGTGTGGGGTGTACTGTAGAATAAACCAGTATAAACAGTGATGTATTGTGTTATACTTTCTCGTATATGCACTATATAACAAAAGGGGACCTGCCTTAAATCAAAGCTCCCCGTTGTATATTGCACCCGATTTCCAATTTCAACGCTCCTTGTTGCCATCATTATCTTCCACTACAGGAAAAATTTATATAACTAATGTTATAACGGGATTCCAAATGTTATTGCGGGCGAAGCCGTGGGTAACAGCTAGTAGATTAATATTTGTGCCAAAAATATTATAAAATACCGGAGTATCATCAATTTACCGTCCTTGAAATGGTTTTCCGTGGTTTCCCCATTTTCAACTCCAGGCAAATGCTGGGACGGTACCTTCTGACAGACCACGGCCGCTTCCTTCCACATCCTTACCCAGTTTCATTTACCATCATTCATTTCATCTCTCATTAACTCCTCTCGTGATGTTGGCTTGAGGAAGGGAATACGGCCGTAAAAACCATCCGCCACAAATACTTCCATCGCATCTCATCCCCCACCCCGTAGGAAAACGGGAATAATAAGGGGTAGACATACAATAGCGGTGTATCAACAATTTCATGTGAGGTTTCTTCTATGCCAGATGTTACACATCATATGTGACTACTGTAAGGCTCGTAAATTTTTATTTATTTATTTATTTATTTATTTATTTATTTACGCTATTTATTTATTTATACGACTTAGTATTCGGGGATAATGACCACGATGTCGCAGAACACTTAAATGACCCTTTTCGAGTGGTTAAATCCCCTTCTTATGTCCTTGTTCAGTAGAGTAGAGAATCAGATGGCCTGGATATAGCCCCCACCTCCCTGAAAATGCAAACACCACCACTATTTGTTAAACGCGTTGATTCCACCATCATAATGAAAATTACATATGCACTATTGGATGCATTTCCCCTGTCACGATACACAATTGACGCCCGATATTATCAATATTTACGTTCCCTATTTGACTTGAGTGACGCTAAAATTAAAGCTATTGAAATGTGCATGCAACGTGCCAATCACTTCACACGGTGGAATGAACTTCCGATAACGCCAGCCTGTTGCTGCGCAGCTAATTTCTACACTGATGGCAGGGATCAGTCCATTGTGCAGGTCAGGGACACAAAGAGGCTCCATGTTTACTGGCTTACTAATTACACTCACTCAACTTCATTTAACAGCATTGTAACTGTGTTCGAGCTACTGCATATTACTACGCGGTGATAAAAATCCCTCTTTTTTTATCTCTGAGCTTTAATCCACAGCCATCTCGATTGTGCACTCTAACTTTCAGCTTTATTTCCATTGCACCTTCAGATAAATTGCATTTAAATTGCTATGGGTTTTACAGCCCTTTCAAGAGACTTCACAATGTTCTATATCGCAATGCTAATGCTAATTTGCAACGTTTTATTTACCCTTTTCTCATAACTATTAACAGGAACTAATCGATTTTTTTCAGGGCTGTTCTTCCACACTCACTTCTTACTATGGCATAGATGTTTTGAAAATAAAATTATTTTTGAGTTTTCTCGAGTCTTTTAACCTTTTACCTGCTATGTATTTCCAGATGAATAAACGAACGCCCAAATGCTGAGTTATTTTCACACATCTTCTCCCCATTCTACATCATGGCCCTAAATCGATTTAATGTCCATTCTCCTATTGGTTCCATATATTACATACACTGCCCTCCAAACAATAGCGTAACACGTCATGTTTTGGTAGTAAGCTTTGTTAAAGTCTACATTGCATATAATTACCATACGTTCTCAATATTCATTGAGTGACCAGGGTTCTGTAAAAGTTACTGAAGGAGAATCAACAATGAATAACAACACGAGGTTATTGTGTATTTTTTATTTCGGAATATAGTCGCCTTTGCACCTTTCACGCTGATTGGTGAATACCTGAGGATTGCCCGAGAGGTTCTGATCCATTAGCAATTCCTCAATATGCCTTCAAGTCTCGGACTAAGCGAAAGCAGTGAATGATGGCCTTAGCTTCCACTATGTAGCAGAGGCGTTGAATACGTCACCCACAAGCGTTGTACGGGCTGGAAAACGTTTTGAGAACCATACTACCAAGTCTTTGGAATATATCTAGTAATATTCTTTCTCTTATTCCGTAAAGAAATTTTGAAAATAAATCCAATGTTTACTCTCTTAAGCTGAGAATATTTTTAAAATATCTATGTGTTACGCTTTTTTGGAGGGCAGTGTATTACATTTGTTTACATTTACACACTTGCACTCGAATAAGTTTCCTTCAGGGAAGCATCCGGAGAATAATTTCCGGGGAGGTAGTGGATATGGATATAGGTAAAGACTGCCTCATGAAGTGATGGCCTTTCACTAAGGGTACCTTCAGCGGGAAAATATCCCCTATGCCCCTCCTGGGTATGATAGACTTTTAGAATCAACACTACCTGAAGTACTACAAGGTTTGTTGTCAGCCATTACAACGCACAGAAATCAAACATAAGTCAAACTTTGTCATCTCTTTGAACAAATGAATAGCTCAAATTACATGACCATAGAGATAAAAAAAAATGGTTCTAAGGACTATCACAAAAGAACAGGTAAATCAACTTTCAAATAACATCGCCTAAAAACGCTGGAATCTGAAACTGAAAAGGCGCACGCGTAGTGACGAGCCGACTCGTCAATAGCACTCTGAAGATTAAAATTTCCATCATTTCAATAGCACTTCCATAAACATTTCCATGTGGCAAAATTAAACTAACGTAAATTTTATGTTCGACGATGTCGAAATGTAAATATCATATGTCATTAACTGTATCATAATGAGGGTCATTAAAGTACTACTTTTCATTATGATGTAGTTTCTGCAACCAATTAGAGCTCAAGAATTTCTTTCATTGACCAATTAGGTAAGGATAGATTCCATATGTGCTCAAAATGCAACATGTCTGACATGAATTACATGATTTGAAAGTTGACAATGTAAAGGGTATCGGCTCAACACAAAGACAAAATCAGCACCAACCATTACGGCAACCTTAACATCCGCAACTCCAATTTCTACACAGGGCATTCCATTCGTACGATTTCACCGATAATTTTAGTGAATGTTACTGTTGATATAAACACACTATTGTAGAGCATCATGGATGCAGCAAGCATATGACATTTGATCCACGGAATTTATAACCCAGATCTCTGTTCAGTAAAGGGATTTCTCATGCGAAAATTTTCCGCCAGAAGTCATGACTGTTCTATTTGGGACTCCATTGATTTGCCTTCCGTTGACATTCTATACGCATCGAATTCGAAGAATAACTAGTTGATAATACGATACATTTTAATTTTAAAGCGTTTTTAACAGCCTATTTTGTGTTATCTGACCAAAATAACAAAATGATCCCACATAGTACCTGTGCGCTATCTGTTGGTTCTACTTCAGGATAAACAATGTTTCAAAGCTTTGTAATTCGTTATTGGGTAGAGAGCAAATGCTGAGCCCACACAATTCCCAACAAGAAGAAGTCAACCGACAAAATCTCGACAGATATTTATGTTAGAACATATAATTAAGTTATAATTATCGTCGAACATAAACAGTCGCATGCAACTCGCCTATAATGGTGAATGAGACACTCGCTTCGCTCGTTTTATAAACATACTCGTGTCTTAATTATTGCCACTATAGGCTCGTTGCATAATATACTATTAAATAACTGATGTGTTAAAATATACCACATGTAAGTTATGTGTATGTCTACCACTTATTATTCCCAATTTCAACGGGGTCGGGGATGATATGCGATGGAAGTCTATGTGGCGGAAAGTTCTTACGACCTAACGTCCTTCCTGATGCCAACCCTATGAGAGGAATAGAGAGATGAATTGAGTGAAGGTGAATGAAACTGTGCAAGGATGTGGAAGGAAGAGGCCGCGGCCAGTCTGATGGTACCGTCCCAGCATTTACCTGGAGTTGAAAGTATTTCAAGGACGGCTGACGGTGGAGCTCGAACCCACGTCCACCGAGTGCACATATAGCTTGGCCCCATGGACTAGCGCTGCGCGTTAGCAAGCATAGCTACCGCTGTTGGTGTTAAAAATATCACTTATAAGGAGGAATTGCCTCTAAATAGTTCAACTTTCTATGTCGAAAAGTTAAAAAAGGGAGGTAATTTTAAATCCACAAAACAAATTTAGTGATAAATTGAAATCAGAGACCTTTGCGTTATTCAGAACATGCCAGTATCATAGGTTTCCTCTACTTCCATTTGAAGCACTAGCATCCATTTTGCTATTGATCCATGTCCTTTTGTTCGTGCTTTAAAATATTTTTGTTACTATCATCCAATATAAATAACAAGTAGTTCCGTGAAGAACTAAATAGCCTATTTTCATATATCCTACTAATATTAATTGCCTCTATCAACATACAAATTGTCAGTTTGATTGCAGTAATAGATTTGTAGATATTAAGAACCGTCTAAATATTTTGGATGGTCACCATGTTGGATTTTTATATTATAGGCCTTAGATTTATGTACAATTACATGGAGATTGTTGTGTAGGTGTTTTATTCAAACCTCAATCGCATGATTAGGACACAACAAATAAAAGCAGAATAAGAGTTTACTGCTTTTCAGTCGGTCAACACGAATGTACCCAAAAGAGATGGGTTATGCCCTAATCCTGAAATAAATTACATGAGATTAATAAACACAGGGAAGTGTATTGTCCCCCTTACTATTCATCATAGTCATGGATGAAATTCACAAGAATGTTAAACAGAGATTGGGACAAGAGGCAACAAAGGCCATGCTGTTTGCAGATGATATAGTGATATGGGGCGAGGATGAAAAGGAAGTACAAAAACAACTAGATGTATGGAATCAAGAAATAGAGAAATATGGGATGAAAGTAAGCACAGAGAAGAGCAAGACAATGGTAATGTCAAGAGGAAGGAAGGAAGGAAGGAAGGAAGAGGAAAGATAGAATTGAATGGGAAAATTCTAGAAGTGGTTAAAAGTTTCAAGTACTTGGGAAGTGTGATCACAGAAGATGGAAGGATAACTGAGGAAATTGGAAAGAGAATACAACAAGCGAACAGTTTTTACCAGAGCATAAGGGGTATTCTGTGGAACCGAGATGTCCCAAAGAAATGTAAAAATGTATTATATTCAACCTACTACAGACCCATACTAACATATGCAGCTGGAGCGTGGACTACTACAAAAAGAGAGGAGAGTAGAATACAAGCCGCGGAGATGAAATTCCTAAGAGGTATAGAGGGCAAGACCAGAAGAGATAGAGTTAGACACGAAGAGATTAGAAAAAGGACAGGAATCTTGAAGCTGTAGGACAGGATAGAAACAACAAAGTTAAAGTGGTATGGACATATGATGAGAATGGGAGAGGAGAGAGTACCAAAGAAAACTTTCTGTGAAAAGATGACAGGGAAGAGACCACGAGGAAGGCCCCGAAAGAGATGGGCAGATACAGTGTGGGAGTGTGTAGAGAAGAGAGGAGGAAAACCTGAAGAAGTACTAAAAACAGGAGAGGAGTGGTGGAGAGACAGGAAACGTTGGAGGTCCTTAATTCACAACCCGACCCAGGAAGCTGGAAACGGGAAATGAAGATGATGATGATAATAAAACACTAGGATGATCAGTTTCGATCGTCAAGCGATCATCATCAGATCCATTACACTTAGGCTACAAAATCTATGTTTGAAATACAGGTGAAAATATTTACAATATGTACAATTATTTAGTTGCAGTATTGGTACTGCAACTGTCAGTATAGACTAACTACTTATCTGATTGTCTGCCGTACTACAGCTACTCGCAGTTTTCGTGCTCACTGGAACTCACTGTGCGGTCGACTGCGGTGGTTATCTTAACGACTGGTTTTTCCCTGCCTTCTCCCCCTGTCCCTACGTGCTGTGGGGAGTGATAGCGATGTGTTTATGTGAGGTGTTGCCAACCTAGATAAAATGCAGTATATATGTTAGGTGAAATGCTAAATGGTGATAACAATCCGGAGATTGTACTTTAGAGAGATTATATGGTTGTAAACTATGGTTAAACTATAAAATTTTAGGCTAACTACTTATCTGATTGTCTTCCGTACTACAGCTACTCGCAGTTTTCGTGCTCACTGGAACTCACTGTGCGGTCGACTGCGGTGGTTATCTTAACGACTGGTTTTTCCCTGCCTTCTCCCCCTGTCCCTACGTGCTGTGGGGAGTGATAGCGATGTGTTTATGTGAGGTGTTGCCAACCTAGATAAGATGTATGTTATTGAATGAGGTGGGTCTACAACTATTAAAGACCGTGGATTAGCCCTCGCCACGCGTGGAGCATAACCCATTCTAACTAAGCGTTGACGGTCTTATGAGGACGTCCCGGCACCTTTAATACTGACGCGAATATGGGCCTTGGTTTATTGCAGAAGAAAAGTACATCGTACACCTGATCCAGATAACATTTACCTATTAAAAAACCCCTAATTTCCCCCCTTTTTCATCTAGCTTGGCTATGTCGCTAAATTGTGTTTTGTTTCTGACAGGGTGTGTTTTTTAGTAGCGTGAAGAGGGGTGAGCTCTCCATGAACGTGTGTTCATTTAGATTGTTGGGATTGTTTCGTTTGGCTAGGTGTATCTCGATTGCTTCCTTTATGTCAAGAGCTCTGCCTATCGATTCGTGATGGATTATTTTAAGGTCCGACTCTATGTTGGTAAAGCTGTGCCCTGCGTCACACATATGTTCGCACACGGCTGAATGTGTTCCGTATCTTATCGCATTCCTATGTTCATTATAACGTGTGTCTACTCGCCTTCCACTCTGCCCGAAGTAATTAGCTTGACAATCGGTGTCTTGGCACGTTGTAGAATATACCCCTGACCTTGAATACGGGTCACGTTTATTTAGATTACTATTTAGGAGGTGCCTAGCGGTTGTGTTTTTCGTCGTGAAAGCTATCTTTATGCCTTGTTTTTTGAATAGGTTAGTGATTTTATATGTATTCGCATTCACATAGTTGAAACGCGCAATTTTTCTTATTACTGTCCGGTTTGGGAATCGTTTTATCTTTATTTTTATGTTTGGCTATAATTTGATTTATTTTGCTTGGCGAGAAGTTGTTTTCCTTTGCTATTTGCATAATAGTTCTTATTTCCTTATTATAGTTGTCTTTTGACATGGGTATGTTTAAAGCCCTGTGCACCATTGAATTGAAACCCGCTAGTTTGTGCGTACTGGGGTGATTAGACTGATTGTCGATTGCATGCGAGGTTTGTGTTGCTTTCCGGAATATGGAATATGAAAGGTCGTTGTCTTTACGTTCAATAGTTATATCGAGATAATTTATTTCCGGTCTATTTCGGATTCCTTGGTGAATTTGATAGAGTGGTGAAGGCTATTAATGGATTGGAGAATTGTTTCTTCGCTTGTTAGTACAGTATCGTAGATGCAAATTACATCATCTACGTATCTTTTCCATATTACAATTCCCTTTGTTGAAGTCTTTTCTAAGAACGCATTTTCTAGTGCATTGATGAAGATGTCAGCGATTAACCCACTTAGTGGCGATCCCATTGCTAGGCCTTCTCTCTGTGTGTATATTTTATTGTCGAATTGAAACACGTTTTGGGTGAGAACGACCCTCTGTAATCTCACAATCTCTTCAATTTCTTTTACCGAATTGTTGGATTTTAAGTTGTTTTCGATAGTGTTGATTGCTTCAATAATCGGAATATTGGTGTACATGTTAGTTACGTCGAAGGATACTAGCCTGAAGCTAGGTTTCATTTGTGGGGTGTTCAATGCTGTTACTAGTTCTGTTGTGTTCTTTACAGAGTTGTTCTTGTCGTTGGAAAAACGGCATTTTAAGATTTTTAGTAACTCTTTGCTGATTTTGTAATTAGGGGCATTCCTACAATTGACTATTGGTCTCACTGGGCATTCCTTTTTGTGTATTTTTGGTTGTTCCCTCAATGACGGTATTTTCGGGTTCATGTTCATTAGTTTTGATTTTTCGGCTTTGGTCAGTATATATTCTGTTTCTTTTAGCGCACTTTTTATTTGTTTTTGGAATTTGTTGGTGGGGTCTTTTGTTAATTCCTTGATTTCGTTGTTGTTTAGGAATTCGACTGTTTTTTCAATGTATTCTGTTTTGTTCAAAATTACTGTAGTGTTTCCCTTATCTGCTTTTGTGATGATTAAGTCATGTTCTTTTATTTTTTGTTTCAACGACTTTATTTCTTTGAGTTGTTTGTTGTTTTGAATGTTATTGCTATCGCCCTCTCGTTTGAGGATTTTTTTGGCTTCGTTGGTGGCGAGATTTTTGGTTAATTCCCTGTCTTCTGCTGGGAGCTTGTGACTGGCTATCTCAATATCTGTGATTAACTGTTTTATATTGTGGTTCGTGTGTGCGTCTGTGCAGTTGTATTTCAAACCTTTGTCTAACATATTCATTTCACCTTGAGAAAAGGTTACGTTCGTTCTGTTGTTTACTCTGCTGTGGAAATTGAATTCATTGTTATTCGTGTGTTGTTCGTTAGATTGATGGTTCTGTGTTTCTCCTAGTTGTCTTAATTTATTTTCTAGCGTTTCATGCTTCCTCGTTGCTCTGATTTTGATGGTGTCATGTAGGTGCTCGGTGAAGCTGTCCCATTGGGCTGCGTGCCAGAAATTACTTAGTTGCAATTGAATGTCGTATAATTGTTGGTTAATTTTTTGCTTTCTTATGTATGCAAATCTTAATTCGTTTTTTTTATCCAAAGCGCTTTGGCTTGTTTGGTTGAAATGATCGAGGCTGGTGTGTTCGGTACGGTTTTAATTGGTACGTATTTAGGGGTGAGGTTTAGTTCTATACATTTTTTGTTGAACTAAATTGACTTGTCTAAATTCAAGACTTTAAGCCTGAGTGATTTGAATTTCTTGGCTTCACGATTTGCCTGACTAGCCGTGAACATTGTGGTGTTTGAAGCCATATTTTCAGTGTTGCCTTAGTAAACAAGAGTTTAGTGCTTTTCAGTCGGTCAACACGAATGTACCCAAAATAAATGGGTTATGCCCTAATCCTGAAATAAATTACATGAGATTAATAAAACACTAGGATGACCAGTTTCGATCGTCAAGCGATCATCATCAGATCCATTACACTTAGGCTACAAAATCTATGTTTGAAATACAGGTGAAAATATTTACAATATGTACAATTATTTAGTTGCAGTATTGGTACTGCAACTGTCAGTGTATGCTAAATGCAGTATATATGTTAGGTGAAATGCTAAATGGTGATAGCTATCCGGAGATTGTACTTTAGAGAGATTATATGGTTGTAAACTATGATTAAACTATACAATTTTAGGCTAACTACTTATCTGATTGTCTTCCGTACTACAGCTACTCGCAGTTTTCGTGCTCACTGGAACTCACTGTGCGGTCGACTGCGGTGGTTATCTTAACGACTGGTTTTTCCCTGCCTTCTCCCCCCTGTCCCTACGTGCTGTGGGGAGTGATAGCGATGTATTTATGTGAGGTGTTGCCAACCTAGATAAGATGTATGTTATTGAATGAGGTGGGTCTACAACTATTAAAGACCGTGGATTAGCCCTCGCCACGCGTGGAGCATAGCCCATTCGAACTAAGCGTTGACGGTCTTATGAGGCGGCAGTATTAAAGGTGCCGGGACGTCCTCATAAGACCGTCAACGCTTAGTTCGAATGGGTTATGCTCCACGCGTGGCGAGGGCTAATCCACGGTCTTTAATAGTTGTAGACCCACCTCATTCAATAACATACATCTTATCTAGGTTGGCAACACCTCACATAAACACATCGCTATCACTCCCCACAGCACGTAGGGACAGGGGGGAGAAGGCAGGGAAAAACCAGTCGTTAAGATAACCACCGCAGTCGACCGCACAGTGAGTTCCAGTGAGCACGAAAACTGCGAGTAGCTGTAGTACGGAAGACAATCAGATAAGTAGTTAGCCTAAAATTTTATAGTTTAACCATAGTTTACAACCATATAATCTCTCTAAAGTACAATCTCCGGATAGCTATCACCATTTAGAATTTCACCTAACATATATACTGCATTTAGCATACACTGACAGTTGCAGTACCAATACTGCAACTAAACAATTGTACATATTGTAAATATTTTCACCTGTATTTCAAACATAGATTTTGTAGCCTAAGTGTAATGGATCTGATGATGATCGCTTGACGATCGAAACTGGTCATCCTAGTGTTTTATTAATCTCATGTAATTTATTTCAGGATTAGGGCAAAACCCATCTCTTTTGGGTACATTCGTGTTGACCGACTGAAAAGCACTAAACTCTTGTTTAATAAGGCAACACTGAAAATATGGCTTCAAACACCACAATAAAAGCAGAATTTCAAAATTTTGCTCAGCCGCCATCTTGTGGTTATGAAAATGATTTAAATGAATTAGATGCCAGTCGATTGAAATTTGTATAAGCTTATACCGTATCAAGTTTCACAGCGCTCGGCAAGAAACACCCATTTGAATATTTAAATTTCGCGTCGCCGCCATATTGGATTTTTGCTCGCCAGGTTATTGAACGTCCCTTAGGTGAACTTATGCTTATAGCCTCTATACACTTACAAAATTTCAGTTTAATTGCTGTAGTAGATTAATAGATATTGAGAACCGTCTAAATATTTCGGATGGTCTCCATGTAGGATTTTAATATATGTAGGCCATAGAGTTATGTGCTATTAGATGATGATTATTGTGTACGTTCATTATTCAAATGTTGATTTCGATCTCATGATTAGAACACAAGGAATAAAAACTTAAGTTTCGAAATTCGCACAGCCGCCATCTAGAGGTTAATAAACAATTGAACTAAATTAGATACCAGAGCATTACAATGTGTATAAACATTTGATGTACCAAGATCATTGCGTTTGGATCATTAAATCGCGAGAAAATTCTATTTAAAACTTTCAACTTCACTTGGCCACCATGTTCGTTTTGTAGTTAACCGATTTTTGAAAGTCTCATAGATGAACTTCCAGTTGTGCCCTTTATCTCCGTACAAAATTTCATGTGATACCGGTTATAGTTTCAGAGATATAGAATGCCGGTGAAATGTTTCGCACAGCCGCCATCTTGAGGTTATGTAAACAATTGAACAAAGTTAGATGTCGGTGCATTACAATGTGTATAAACATATACTGTACTAAGTTTCATTGCGTTTGGTTGGTTAAATCGCGAGAAACGTCTATTTAAAGTTGCAACTTCGCTTGGCCGCCATGTTGGTTTTGTAGTTTTCAGGTTTTGAAAAGTCACATAGATGAACTTCTAGTAGTACCCTTTATCACCGTACAAAATTCCAGGGTGATATCGGTAATAGTTTCGGAGATATTGAATGCTGGTGAAATATTTCGCACAGCCGCCATGTTGGATTGGTGAGACGTAACAGAATTTGAAGGGAACTGTAGGGGTCGCCCGGAATAGTGCTATGAACTTACCGAGTTTCATTGAAATCGCTCCAGCCGTTTAGACGTTATTAGGGGGAACACACAAAAATCCTCACACACACACACACACGCACACACAGACAGACACACGGACAAAAGGTTATCTCATAAGCCTATTTTTCCATACATGAAAATAGGCCAAAATAAATATGCAGGCTATTTTGGTGGGTTCACTACTAGGACGCACGATTGTGGGAAAGTAATCTCAAGAATAAGGTAAGAGAAAATATATGTAGCCTACCGTAGGGAAGCTAAAGGCCTGTAGATCAATATGGCGCAAAAACATTTGACGTTTATAGGAATTCCGTAGACCCTTAAATGCCATAGTTTTAGAGAAGGTGGAGTGTCAACAATCATTCCACGTAACTCCAGCATCTCTAAACCTTTGGCACCTCTCTCTTCAATAAACACATAACATCTCATGTAAATTGTATTAACATTTGTTTCCATCCGGCTTGTTTTGGGGGGATGTCACCGATGAGGGGTCAAAATATCATTTTTTTTGTATGTATTGCCTCTTTTATTCTTTGTGTAAACATTTCAAGCTCATACTCAACTGGAAGTATTTTTAAAATAATTTTATATGTGATGCTGCATGCCTATAGACAAAGTTACTTAAATATCAGTAAAGGAACATATCCAACTTTCAAATGTTGTTTTCTCGATATCTACCACATAGGTTCACTTTTCTCTGAAATTTTCAGGGATTCTTTATTCAGTGATTATATACATATTTATATAAATTTATGTTTCTATTTACCCATTTGTAGAATTTGCATGCATTTACATTCATATTTTCACTGAGGTTTATAGAATCCAAAATTCAAATGACCATAAAAAGAACGTTTCATGGTATTTTGATAATTCTTCATAAAGTTACAGTTAGTGACATATATTTAAACTAGTTAAAAGCTCATGCCATGATCTTTTATGTTATGTTGTAAAATGTACCTAAATAAGAGGATGTAACAAACTTTTTGCAGTGACTGTACTTGTGCCATTTTACAACCTAAGATAGCTGTTGCTTGTCACGTAATAGATCAAACACCATTACATAACTGTACAAAGTTTCAATGCTCTATGTCTTATATTGTGAACTCAATGAACGTTTAAAGACAGCTATGTATTTTCGGTTACATCCCCCCTTAACTCCAGTTTCTCTAAACCGTTGGTACCTCTCTCTTCAATAAACACATAACATCATATGTAAATTGTATTAACATTTGTTTCCATCCGGCTTGTGTTGATATAACCTCTCATAATCTACAGTAATATAATGCATGGCTTCACATAGTACCTTCAATCTAGTCTGCAGTAAGGTTTGACAATATTTGTCTGGCCGTGGTTTGTTATTTAAACAGCTATCTTTAACATAGTAATTTATACTTTCACAATATTGGCTCTTCCCAGCCTTTACGAGGTTGCATTTCATAACAGTATACATACACCTGCATCTAAAACGAATTTTCACGGTCACTGCACCGCCTTCTCGTTAATACTCAAACATGAATTCTATCTCTCATTGTGGCTGTGATAACCCTACGTACAAGAAATGTCATAAGTGAATGAATGTCTGTCTGGCATTGCTGTACAGCAGCTATTTTATACACGTTGACCTATTAAACTACTCAAGAAAACACTAAATAAATCAATATTTCAACAAATTACAATAAGATAAAGTAGATCACATCCGTACAGTCTCAATTCAGCATTTCCATCTCTAGAAGGCCGTCCTTCCGCATCCTGGTTGGACTCACTCTCCAGGCTTGAATTGCATTACCATAATGGCCAGAAAATCTCCTTCTCTCCTTTATGTGGAATTAGTTGCTCATGGTGTCAGTTGGAATCATCAATAGTACATCAATCTTCTTCATGGTGTAAAATTTCATCATAATTGGATCACGGCTTCTACACTTGTTATAATTGTATTAAATAAATGCTCTGCTTTCAGATTTATCACTGGTTTTAGTACTGAAGCACCTTCAATATTTTTTCTCATGCACTTCATAAACGTACTCAACTTCATTTGCAATTTACCTGATTTTATCACAGTAATCGTCCTGCTGTAAAAGCCTCCTAAAATTGATGTATGCAGTACAATAATTGATTCTGAAATATATTTCAGCTCTATAATGTTGATGTAGCACTTTCCAAAATTTAATATGTGCGCTCAAAATATCGTACATTGACCATGCGTTCCACTGTTCGCAAAATTGAATAAATTAATAAATCTTGGTATTAAAATGTCCGTCGCGTAACCTCCGCACTCAACTATAAATGCTATGTGCCATATTTTACGACTTATTCTCAACTAGCAGGTACCCACGGCTTCGCTCGCGATCAAGACAATGGGGACGATGCATTATTGCTGATAATTGATGATAATTGGTCTATTCTATTACAGCAATCACGGCTACAGTTGAGTCCATTGTAATTCTAAAAATTCTGATACACACAGTATATTGATATGAGCAGCAAAGTGGGAATTTTATCGAGTTGTGAAAATCTGCAGGGTACGATGTTACATTATGTGAACACATTTGAAAATTTACGTTTTTGATTTTGCCATCTTTTGCTGAGACGTAACGATTTTGCTGTCCGGATACTGGCGAGCACGCCACATACAGTTGCCCATGTGAAAAAAATGGTTTTGTCTAAATGTACACCTGCTGCTCTTAAGTGTGTGACATTGCGCTTTGTTAATAGAAATTGCGAATATTGTTTGAAGAGGGAACTGCACTCTTGCACAATATAATGGCAAATCTATCGGAATATGGGGAATTAAAAAGTATTTTTCCTTAAGCTATTCTGGGTGTAATTTTACCACACTTATTGATGATTTGAACGTCAACATATCGCTATTAATAAACATATAGTAAAATATCTCTCACCTTGGCCGCTGATGTACATTATGCAGTCTCTTCCAATGTTACTTCCCAGGGATTTAAATTCTCCAACAACCCTTTTGCCTCACATGCCTCTCTAAGTAATTAAAATTCCTGATTGTTGTTGTTCGAGTCTTCAGTTTTTTGACTGGTTTGATGCAGCCCTCCATGCTCCCTCTCCTGAGGTAATCGTTTCATCTCCACATAGCTACCACATCCTACATCCGAGGCAATCTGTTTAACCCTGGTCTACCCCGACAGTTCTTGTCCCCGACACTCCCATCCATAACTAAGCTCGCTATTCCTGGGTGGCTTAATATGTGTCCTACCAACCTATCTCTTCTCTTCATTAGCAGTCGCCAGAAATATCTCTCCTCTCCTACTCGTCTTATATCTCTTCATTTGTTACCCTATCTACCCATCTGATATTCATCATTCTCCTGTAGCACCACATTTCAAACGCTTCAATTCTCCTCTTTTCTGCTGCACCAATAGTCCAAGTTTCACTTCCTTATAGTGTCACGCTCCAGACAAAAGTTTTCAAAAATGACTCCCTATACCTAAAAGTATATTCGATGTCAACAGATTCCTTTTCTGTATAAATGCTTTCCTTGCCTGTGTTAACCTACATTGTATATCCTCTTTGCTTCGTCCATCACTGGTTATTTTGCTTCCTAAGTAACAGAAGTCTCCTACTTCCCGTAGCGTTTCACCTGCCAATTTGATGTCTATAGAGGTTTCTGATTTATTTCGGCTGCATTCCAATAATTTTGTTTTACATTTATTGATTTTCATCATGAATTCTTTCCTCAAGACGGAGTCCATACCATTCAAAAACTCGTTCAAATCCTCTGGCGTATTGGCCAAGATGACGATGTCATCAGCAAATCTCAAAGATGAAATTATTTCTCCTTGAATCTTCGCACCCACTTAAAATTTTTCTCCATTTTCCTGATTATTGTGTTTTTAGATATCTTTTTAATGCGTTGCCCTCGCACATGGTGTAGATGCATTGTCAAAGGAAAACATTCCATGTTACGAACATGGGCCGCATAACCTGTACCGAAAGCTTCTGCAGATTTAACACAAGGCCTATTCTGAACAGCAGTTCCTTAAACTCATATTGGCCAACATTTTATTGTATCTTTCCATGTGGTATATCTCTGTACCTCAACATACAGGAGAGTGCTTTAAAAATCATGTCTTGTGTAAATTTTGGAAAAGGTAGTGAGTGTGGTTTTTGCCTGAGTGGATACTCGCTGGTAGAAATTCTTTTCAGTAAAATAGTCTGGTTCACAATTTTGTAAGTGCACATTGAGGTATGTGACGGCAGGATGCCTTAAGTGTTACGGAACCGGCAATCGCCGCCGTAGAGCTTCGTTGCTACTGAAATAACGACAGACTGATATTTGTACTTAACTATACGGGATTTGAGCCCAGTGTTTATGAAACTGAATGTAGCTATATCGCTACCTTTATTTAGTAGTCGCTACTGTAGTGTTTAAAAATTAAAGGTGGTATTAGAAGGCACTTTCCCTAACTTTTTTAAACCCCTGACACTACAACCCATGAAGGGCCTAGCCCCTCATGCGACCGCTTCCCAGCCATTTGGCCTGCAGATATTGTGGTGACACGTGGTCAGTGCATCGTGTCCCCTCGGCCGTTAATCTTGTTCTTCGTGACCGGGGCGCTGCCTCACTATCTGACAGCTACTCAATTGTTCTCACGAAGCTGAGTGCAAACCGATGCAGCCCTCAAGTCAGTGTCTAAAATCTCTGATGGAGCCGGGAATCGAACCCGGGGTCTCCGGATGAGAAGCAGGCGCTCTACCCTGTTCTTATTGTGTTTATACATATCTTGAAAAAGATAATAAATGGATTGGCATTGCCTCCTACAGGCATATATAGAAAATCAGATTCTAAAATCTCTGACAGAGCCTGGAATCGAACCCGGGGCCTCTCGATGAGAGGCAGGTGCGCTACCCTGTTCTTATTGTGTTTATATATATCTTGAAAGAGATAATAAATGGATTGGCATTGCCTCCCACAGGGATATATAGAAAATCGGATATCACACCTTGAGGTACCGTACTGTTACCATGGAAACGGACTTGCCATAAGTTCATCAGTTTATCAGAGCGAAGATAGTTTTCTGCGAATATCTTTGAAACAGTTAGTTTTAGGGCCTTAAAATGTTGTTTTCGGTATCCCCTAGGGACAAACCGAGTATTGTTTCTTGCATCGAGGGGCGTAAAATGAGCTTTGTCCGGTCTTAATTCGACAACTTCGATATTTTGTCCCGGTTGAGTATTTTTGGTGACTTTTCAATTATGTTCCCCATTCCACGGGAACAGTGATTTATTTCCGGATGAAAGGCAGCCTATATGTTATCCCAGGGTATAAGCTGTCTCTGTTACAAATTTCATCCAGATCCGTCCAGCCGTTTTAGTGTCAAGAGGTAACAAACTAACACAAAGGCAGACACACACAGACTTTCACAATTATAATATACTAGTTATTTTACCCGGCGTTGCCCGAGAGGTGTATTTACATGTTATAGAAAGATACATGCCAATATATTACACAAGGTATATTCACTTTGCCCCTAAGTGAGTTTAAAACATAGTTATCCTAGCCTCTGAAGTTAATCAAGTGCAATATTAACTCACTGTAAATCTAGGCGAAAGGTACTGTGGAGTACAATAATGTAGTAGAGAATGCATCAATAACAAAAAAGGGCTGTATATGCACATTTCTCAAGGACCTAGTCTCACAATTACAGTTTTTCCTGATAGTCTTTATTTCTCTTGTAATGGGTGTAATTTAGACGTCTTGTTCACATAGTTCTCTTTCATTTTTAAATTGTTGCATCTACATTTTTGAAAGGAAACAATATTTAAATTATTCAATATTTGGAATATAAAGTCATCATTCTGGAGTCAAATATACTTACAATTTTTTACCCCGCATAAATGGTGTGATTAATGAGAAATGGCTTATTCATGTACAAAAGTCAGTGTGTAGTCTACTATAGCTGCATATTAGGGAATAGTATTGCTGTATTTACATGTCTATTATCTCATATTGGGCGGCTTTGGTGGCGTATTTGCTAGCATGCTGAGCTTCTATGCCTAAGGTCGCGGGTTCAAACCCGGCCGAAGTCATCGGAGTATTGAAGAGCGTTAAAATCCCTCAGTTTGCATTCCTTCGGAGGGGAAGTAAAGCCGGTGGGCCCATGTCATAGGACATAGATTTATGTGATGTAAAAGAACGTTCCACTAACTACACTCGTGTGCAAGTAAAATTTGAATAGCGCTATTAAGTTCCAAGGGTCACCGTCTGGTTACGGGGGTATCTATTATCCAAGTTTGCAGCTAGGTGTCGTTGACGGTAGCATTTGGTAGAAAAAGTAGTAACTACTTAAAACTGACTGGCTGTAGTCCTTTCCTGAATTACATACAACACACAATAATACAGCCATCACAATTAACACCGGTTATCAGGCAGATTCTTCACACATCCAAAGTACACGGGGCTGCATGACCGCGATGTCGCAACCCCTAAACAGAGGAACCAACCAAACAACCTATCTCACCTAGTTAAAGTACCGACAGTAGTGGCTACGCGGGCTAAAGCGCTGCGTTAGGTCAAGGGGCCAAGCTCTCTGCTGACTCGGTAGACGCATGGGTTCGAGCCCCACCGTCGGCTGTCCTTGAAATGGTTTTCCATGGTTTCCCATTTTCAACAACAGGCAAATGCTGGGACAGTACCTTCTGACAGGCCACGGCCGCTTCCTTCCACATCCTTGCCCAGTTTCATTCATCTTCATCCATTCCATCTCTCATCCCGACGCGCAGGTCGCCCACGGGCGTCGACTAGAAAGACCTGCACTCGGCCTCTCAGGAGGCTACACGACAAAAAAAACCTAGTTAAAGTAAAAGCAGAAACGTGTAATCCCAGTATAATGTCAAAGGAGATGCATTGATTGAGAACACATTGGGCTTCTTCTTTAGCCCCTAAAGTATTTCGTAAGATAGGTCAAAAGTTTGAAATGGTAGACTTGGAATATCAATACTTCACCAATCCGTGTATAATTAATGAAGAGCCTGTATGCTTAAACATCCATAAGCCTTTTCTAATCAAAGCGGCTTCAAGTAACACGACGTGGTGGAAAGTAAAGAGGTTAGCTCAAAGTATATGGTGTCTAAAAAGAAAGTAATGAAAAAGCAAATATAGGCTAATTATAAATGTGACTAAGATGAAAAAAATGTAGCCTATTAAAATCATTATGCAATCTAATTTAAATGACATTGAATGAATATAAATTTAATAAATATGACAACTTACTTGAAGTCAAGACAATGTTTCATTTAGAAAATGATTTGTCTATTGTTTAATATTTTATGGGTTTAGCGAAGTCCAAAAACTCAAATAGACGGTAGTAAGAAACGAAATAACGTCAGTGCTAGTTCTGGAAAAATATGTAAATACGAATGGAGCGCTACTGTGAAAAAATCCTGTATGCATTTGAGTGTTGAATGGGCAGGCAGTTTAAACCAGGCAGGAGGGATGCGATCCAGCTGGCAGTGAAAATGGTGCTGCAACCTATCTTGTCATATGTTAAATGAACAGGCAGTTTAAAGCTATTATGAAAGAGAACAAAACATATCTACAATGGCATTACATATGACAGTTGCAAGTACCGATGGAAGATGTCGCATTCAACACTACTCTTGGTCTCCCACAGAAGGTGTGCTTTCATTTCCCGAGTTTACGTGAGACAGAGTTAGGTGTGATGATTATCTTACGTGATTTCCGGCGATAACTTTATTCCGGACACAAACACTCCTTCGTCTGTTGTGTGTAGTCGTCATTTTGAGAGTCCCGCACCGTAGTTGTGATCGTATAATCGTGCACCACGGTTGCGAGGGCAGCTGTAGTAAGTCCAGACATTGTAGGTTCGAAACTATCCTGAGTGTGGTTTTTCTACACTCTGTCCAGGCAAATGCCGGGATAGTAGTTGGCCAATGCTAGTATCGCACACGATAGTGACTTCTTTGCCTCTGATACCTACGATGATATCCAATTAACTACGGAATCAACAGTCCAGTGCATATCCATAAGTTACATTTTGAAAAATGGGTATCATAATGTTTTCTTGCGATTCTGTTGAATCATTCTTCAGTACATCCCCCAGGGGCTCACGACAAATGGGATGTGGGTTTGGTGACCACGGGACCCCAGCTGAGTGCGGTATTGCTTTCGCTTACTTGTGCCCGGCTCCCTTCTGTCATCTTTCCTGTCGACCACCCTTGGTCACCTCTCGTTCATTTACGACATTACGACACTCCCCCTCCTTCAGGGGCTTACAACTTGTGGGACGCTGGTTAGCGATGAGGGGACCCCAGCTGACTTCGCGATTGGTTCCACTTAATTGTGCCGTAGTCCTGTCTGGCATATTTACTGTCGGCCTCCCTTGGTCAACTCTTGTTCTCTTCCGACCCTGACGGTATTAGGATATCTGAGGTCTAAGAAGTCTTTCAAATTCACGCCTTAATTGGACCTTGTTTCATCTTTCCTGATACCCTCATTCTTCGAAGGGTCAGATCTCTTGTTTTTCTTTTCATCATATCTCCTCCTTTCTGCACGAGGTCATAAAGGAGGCAGAGTGTGTATAGCACCACCACTGTATGTGCTACACTATCAAGGGCTCACGGCTGTTGAGTTTGGGAGGATACGTGAGCCGGATCTGTTTTTGATGTGTAACATCTTTCCACTCGGTATTTGGATATTTTTGTGGTACTCGGTAGTTGGACATTTTTGTGGGAGTGATTTTTTTAAAAAGAGACGGAAGAGGATGGGTCGGAAGTGCATGGGAAGGAAACAATGAGCTCGCGCGGTGGCGGAGATCGGTACAACGACGTACTGTAAGCCGTGTGACTATGTGGAATGTAAATCGCATACGGTTTACCTCAAGGTAAATTCCTACAATAAATCATCTTCAAGTTGTCGTTCTTTGGTGTGAAAATATTCCTTATATCATATTTGCTGAAAATAATTACGATTTATTAAATCTCATTCTTTTGATGTATTCTTATTTAATGTAAGCACTCGATACCTCGAGTGCTATATCGCATCAACCAACACTCCAAACAACGTAGGAATTCAGTATATTAACACCGACTACTAATAATAATTGAAAGTTCGTTGGTCTAAACGTATCACTGGGAGAAACGCATTTAATATACCTACTGTACACCTAATTTTTAATCGCGCCTATACTTGGCAGTGCGCTATATCGGCAATAAGAGGCCATTTTCAATGACACCGATGACATGAGTTCACTAACTGGCCGGTATAAAGCGCACCTCGCATCAAGTAGGCAGTGGATTGCTCCCGCATACAGTTGCAGGTATATGTCACTACTGCAGATGCATTGGAGAATCCTTTCATGTTTACTGGCACAAGGTAACACTATGAGTTCATTCTTTAAAAAATGCGAGTAAGTAATATGGAATTGTTCGAATAACATGTCAGATGTTACACATCATATGCGACTACAGTAAGGCTCGTATCTTTTTCCCCTTTTTCCAGTGATTCTGGGGCGGTCTCTGTCCTATTTCCCTTCCTATTTGCCTTTCATGGCACACCTTACCAAATCCGTCAATTCTCATTTTATGAGTGTTGAGAGCATTTCATTTACCTGCATTTTATTTCCCTTATTCCTTCCTTTATGTCCTTTTGTTCTCCTAATCCGTAATTTGGTTGTAAGTTGTAGTTATTTTTAGTTCTAGTGTTCATTTTATCATCATTCTTCATTTTCATCCCAAAGAATTAAGAGGCCTATAGCCTCCATGTTAGGCCTTTTAACATCAACTATCATCATCAAATTACAATTTCAACAATATCCTTTTCTACAATGAAAACTGAAAGTCTGGTTTAAGCTGTATTCACAGTGGAAAGAATTTATTGTATGAAATGTTTGGATTGCATTTCTCAGAACTCTAATCCTCTCCACTCATTAACTTGACCGCAGCAGCGGTCTTGCCAGCAGGAAAGTTCATAAAGGTTTATAAAAATCGAGTGAACCTAACGGAATTCTATTTTAATAAGGTGCAATGGTATGTTTGGTTTCTGTCATTTAATATCACGCTATTGTATTTTGTGGCCGGCCCCGTGGTGTAGGGGTAGCGTACCTGCTTCTCACCCATAAGCCCTGGATTCGATTCCCGGCTCCATCAGGGATTTTAGAAACTGACGCGAGGGCTGGAACGGGGTGCAGTCAGCCTCGTGAGGACAATTGAGTAGCTGTCTGACAGTGAGGCAGCGCCCTGATCACGAAAACCAAGATTAACGGCCGAGGGGAACCGATGCGCTGATCACGCGTCACCCCAATATCTGCAGGCTAAATGGATGGGCAGCGGTCGCTTGGTAGGCCTAGGCCCTTCATGAGCTGTATTGCCAGGGGTTATTATTATTATATTATTTTGTGATATAATTTGCATTTTGATATTGCGGAAATTATATTGACAAATAGTGTCAAGTCTTTGTTATTCTATACTCGGTTGACAGTGCTGTGTGAGCACTTGAGTAACTAACGGGATTTCAAGTAAAGATCCTCATTTTCTATACCGGTAGAGCAGAGCGCAACTGGCATCCAGTCGGCCGTGTCTCGACTTGAGCTATGTTGCCATGGAAATGATCTGCCTTGCCATTCCTTCATGAGTATATTTTATGACTTTATATTAGCCTTTGCTCGAGTACAAAAGGACCGAAATCAGAAGAATGAGGAAGACTATCGAAAATTCATGTAGCCAGCCGTTCCTTCTGGGTCCTAAACTATGTGTATGCAAAATTTGGTTGAGATTGGTGGAACGGTGTAGATTTGTATACGGAACAAACCCACCCACATACCACATACAGACTTTCACTTTTATATATAAGATACTAGCTGAAGTACCCGTGCTTCGCTACGCGTCATAATTAAATTAAAATGTGAAGGTCACAGTGTTAAAACAGGTGATAGGCGAGGTGCTGCGCAGAGGGAGATTAAGGATGGAACATTTTGTCCAACTACACTGCTCGGCGTTGACCCTGTTTTATAGCACAAATTTAGGTTTTACTCGCTAACCGTTGGAGATACCTTTCGGATAGAAAATGTAATTTTAAACCTCGTACATGCCATCAAAACTTTGCTATTTCTTAGCGTTCTCTATTTATTTGAAATGGAAATATGAAAGTTTTAAACCAAAGGGTGTAGAGACGTCACTAAAATATTCGCCATCTTTAAATAGGGCAAAGTATTGAAATCAAAAGAAACCTATATGTTAACCAGGTAAATCAGCTACTTCCATGTAAAATTCATGTAAATCGGACCAGTGGTACTTGCGTGATTGAGTAATACACAGACACACACCATCTCATTTTTGCCTCGCTTCGCTCGCGTCATAGTCGTGTCATATTGTTATTCAATGAAATGCAGGTTTAATCCCGTTACCACCACTTTAGAACCTGAATACCCAAAAATTCCTCCTTAGTAGACGTTTTCGACACACAACAAACATATCCCCAAAATATCATTCTTCTAACTTTAATAGTTTGGGTTGGTCGATGAGAGTGAACATCCAAAAATCCTTCCTTAGTGGACGTTTTTCTTCCAGAATTTCACCCCTCCCCATAGGCCCCTTAAATTGGATTTATGAAAAAATGGTCGAACACCTATTTTTTACTTATTTATTTTTAATCTGATTGATTTCCTCCGAGTTTCAAACTCCTCGCCTATGTCGTTTAAGAGATACACGCTCCGTTAAGAATCTTTCAACCCCCACTTTTCATCCCTCTCACCTCATAATATACACTACATCGAAAAACCATTAGACATGTCTCAGCTTATTTTTAATGATTAGTATATATGCCAAGTATCACATCCCCAAATGAAACCACTCGTGAGATATTGTTATTCAATGAAATGCACGTTTACCCCCTTAACACCTATTTAGAACCTGAATATTCACAACTTTTTCCTTAGTGGACGTTTTCGACATACAACGAACATATCCCCAAAATTTCATGTTTCTGACTTCAATAAGTTAGGCTGGGCGATGATGAGTGAGTGAGTCAGTCAGGACATTTTCTTTCATTTATTTTTGATAATTTAACCCCTCCCCATGATCCCATAAATTGGATTTATGGAACAAACGGTCGAACACCTACTTACTTATTTGAAAGCTGTTTTCCCCCTGTGTTTGATGAGTAAGTGAGTCAATCAGTTAGGACACTTTCTTTCCTGTTTTTCCCCCCAGAATTTCACCCCTCTCCAAGGGCCCCTTAAATTGGATTTATGAAAGAACGGTCGAACACCTATTTACTTGTATTTTAAGCTGTTTTCCCGCCGAAATTTCAAACTTCTCGCCTATGTCGTTTAAGAGATACACGCTCCGTTAAGAATCCCCCAACCCCCAATTTTCACCCCTTTCACCTCATAATATACCCACATCGATAAACCCTTAGACATACCTGTGTCTGATTATTTTTAATGATTAGTTTATATACTGAATATTACATCCCGAAAGAAACAACTCATGAGATATCGTTGTTCAATGAAATGCACGTTTACCCCCTTAACATCTCTTTAAAACCCGAATAAACAAAAATCATTCCTTAGTTGACGTTTTCGACATACAGCGAACATATTCCCAAAATTTCATGTTTCCAACTTTAATAGTTTTCGCTGGGCGTGATGAGTGAGTGAGTCAGACAGGACATTTTCGTTCAATTATTTTTACCAAAATTTCACCCCTCCCCATGGGCCCCTTAAATTGGATTGATGAAAAAACGCTTGAACACCTATTGACTTATTTTTTAAGCTGTCTTTTTCCCCTGAGTTTGATGAGGGAGTGAGTTAGTCAGTCAGTTAAGACATTTTCTCTCCTTTCTTCCCCCAGAATTTCACCCCACCCCATGGGCCCGTTAAGTTAATTTATGAAAAAAACGGTCGAACACCGATTTACTTACATTTTAGCTGATTTTTTCCCGCTGAGTTTTAAATTTCTCGCCTATGTCGTTTAAGAGATAGGCCTACACGCTCCGTTAGGAATCCTTCAACCCCCACTTTTCACCCCTTTCACCTCATAATAATACACCACATCGAAAAACCCTTAGACACATGTCTGCTTATTTTTAATGATTAGTTTATATGCCGAGTATCACATCCACAAATGAAACCACTCGTGAGATATTGTTATTCAGTGAAATGCAGGTTCAACGCCCTTAAGACCCCTTTAGAACCTGAATATCCAAAATTCCTCCCTTAGTGTACGGTTTTGACACACAACGAACATATCCCCAAAATGCCATGTTTCCAACTTCGATGTTTTTGGCTGGGCGATGATGAGTGAGTGAGTCAGGACATTTTCTTTAATTTTTCTTCAGAATTACACCCCTCCCGATGAACCCCTTCAATTTGATTGATCAAAAAACCTGGCGAACAGTTATTTACTTACTTTAAAGCAGTTTTCCCCCTGAGTTTGATGAGTGAGTCAGTCAGTCAATCAGTTAGGACACTTTCTTTTCTGCCCCCCCCCCCCAGAATTTTACCCATCCCCATGGGCCCCTTAAATTTGATTTATGAAAAAACGGTCAAACACATATTTACTTATTTTTATGCTGATTTTTTCCGCTGAGTTTCAAACTCCTCGCCTATGTCGTTTAAGAGATACACGCTCAGTTAGGAATCTTTCAATCCCTACCTTTCTCCCCTTTCACCTCATAATATACACCACAACGAAAAACCCTCAGACACGTGTCATCTTACATTTTAATGATGAGTTTATATGCCGTTTATCACATCCCCCAATGAATCCAATAGGGAGATATTGTTATTCAATGAAATGTAGGTTTAACCCCCTCAAGACCCCTTTAGAACCTGAATATCCGAAAATCCTCCATTAGTAGACGGTTTTGACAAACAATGAGCATATCCCCAAACTGTCATGTTTCTAACTTCAATAATTTTGGCTGGGCGATAATGAGTGAGTGAGTGAGTGAGTCAGGACATTTTCTTTCAATTTTCTTTTTTCAGAATTTCACCCCTCCCCATGATCCCCTTAAATTTGATTTATGAAAAAAAAAACTGTTGAACAGCTATTTACTTACTTTAAAGCAGTTTTCCCCCTGATTTTGATGAGTGAGTGAGTCAGTCAATCAGTTAGGACATTTTCTTTTCTGTTTCCCCCACCAGAATTTCAACCCTCCCCATGGGCCCCTAAAATTGGATTTATGAAAAAGCGGTCAAACACATTTACTTATTTTTTATGCTGATTTTTTCCGCTGAGTTTCAAATCCTCGCCTATGTCGTTTAAGAGATACACGCTCCGTTATGAATCTTTCAATCCCCACTCTTCACCCCTTTCACCTCATAATATACACCACATCGAAAAACCCTCAGACCCGTGTCTTCTTATTTTTAATGATGAGTTTATATGCCCAGTATCACATCCCCCAATGAAACCAATCGGGAGATATTGCTATTCAATGAAATGCAGGTCTACCCCCTTAACACCCCTTTAGAACCTGAATATGCAAAAATCCTCTCTTGGTGGGCATTTGCGTCTCTTGAGGAAGCTGCATACCAAATTTCATTCCAATCCGTTCGTTGGTTTCTGAGATTTCGTGATGAATGAGTGAGTGAGTGAGTGAGTGGTATTTGACAAATATATAGTAGAAGATGGTGTCAAGTCTTTGTTATGCTAAACTCGGTTGACAGTGCTGTGTGAGTAGTTGAGTAACTAACGGGATTTCAAGTAAAGATCCTCATTGTCTATACCGGTAGTGCAGAGCGCAAATGGCATCCAGTCGGCCGTGTCTCGACTTGAGCTATGTTGCCATGGAAACTATCTGTCTTGCCATTCCTTCATGAGTATATTTTATGATTTGATTAGGCTGTGCTTGAGTGCAAAAGGGCCGAAATCAGAAGAATGAGAAAGACTATCGAAAATTCATGTAGCCAGCGGTTCGTTCTGGGTCCTAAACTATGTGTATGCAAAATTTGGTTGAGATTGGTGGAACGGTGTAGATTTGTATACGGAACAGACCCACCCACCCACATACATACATACAGACAGACTTTCACTTTTATATATAAGATAGGGATATAGGGCTATAGGGATATAGGGATTATGTCCACTTAAGATGACCATGCGATTCGAAGCTCTATCTCCACATCCACGTTCTCAGGCGTTCGACAAGTACTGTGCTGTGCTTTGTAGCTTGAAGTATTTCCGGCTTCTTCGTGCTGAAGCCAATCAGCTTCGTCCTATTTTCTTCCGGGTTGTTCCAAATATTTCATATTTCCACATAAGTTATATCCAAATATAGAACGGTAAATTTCTAACTCAATTTCTTCTATTGTCCATTTCTTCAATCCTTATAATATTAATTTCAATCTCGTTATTCCAATGAAGTTCATAGCTCACTCGATCTTTTCACAGCCTTCACAAGTATCTTTTTCCATGCGCTGTCTTCATTATTGTACTCAGCTTACAATCTAGGGATATCACTCGGTTTCGTCACATGACCTGACGTAGAATTCGGATCTTGGCGTGGTTTATGATCAAGTGAACGAGGACAGTGTCTTCTGGAGTAAGTGTTGTTTAATCCAGGGGAAGACCATAATAGTTAAGATGGACACCGGGTTCTAGGATTGAACCATTCTCTTATGGATCTTGACCTAGTGTATAGCCCTTCAGCCACGCAAGGACATGGCAGTCCTTAATGCTCAGCGAATGCTATAAGTTCTCGGCCAAGTATACTGTGCTCTTCCTAATGACTCTGCAGAGCCACTTGAAACTAACTTGGAAATTTCTGACCCAGAGTATGAAAATTTTAACTCTATAGTAGATTCATTAATAGAGCAGTTTACTGACCAGGAAGGTCTCGAACAGAGTTTCCATAATGAGGACAAGGACTTGTTGAAAATGTTGGCCGGGTATATTGCATACCGAGTTGCAAAAAGGGGAATCGCCTCTGCCTTTAACTACGGTGGAAAAACTGGAAAGTGCATTAGTGTTAGGAATTCAGACTGGATCTCGGCTTTGTCTAGGGGAGGCCTAATGAACCCATCTCCCGAGTGGTTCAATATCGTTTGTGAATTAGAAAAATAATTTCAAAGGTTTCACGGAAATGATCTAAAGAAGTGTCCAACAGTGTTGAAGGAACTAATAGATATCGTCAGATTTAAATATAGTGAGGTCGATGAGTTTGCAGTTGCATGTTTTGTGAGAACGCGTTCATTTATTAGAATGAAAGAACTGAATAAGAAGAGAGTTCTTAAGAGATTGAGTCGGACCACGGGTGCGGATGTTGACGCTACACGAAAGAAGTTAAAGAAGATGAGCAAAATTACATCCTGAAAGGTAGGTTTCATTTGGCAATTTTTAACACAATTTGACCGTGTGTATCTTACTTGAATTATGTGTTCTTATTTAGACCAAGTCGGCTAAAACTATTTCTTAATTGTTAGGGCCTGATTTGTCTTAAATGTAATATCATTATCCGGTCCTCTTTATTGCTTCAATAAAAATTAATTGAGCAAGGACCGCTCCACGCATTGCTTTTAACACACATCAACTCTGCTTCTTGAGCCCAATGACGTAACGCGCTCTCGACAAGCTGCGCGTGACAACTACCGTCTCTTCTAGTTACCGTGACTTAGGTATAGAAATAATTAATCAAATTCCTTTAAAATATTATTCCAGTAAAAATTAGAGCCAACTAAGAATACATCTACTTTTCACATTAACAAATGCTTTAGATCATAATAATGTTGTGCTTAACTTGGAATACTTTCAGTAATATATACCTCGTACATTTCGTCTCTGTCTCTCTCTCTATCTTTACACAATGAGGAAGAGAGAGAGGACAGTTAAACTGTGTGAGGCGAAAGTTGTAGCCAATTTGTTTTACGAAGAAGTTTTGCATATTCATGGACTGGGAACTGTGTGAAGAACGACCCATTTTGTTCTACAGTATTTCTTACAGAAAAACAAATGAAGGAGTGCCGTGATAAATACTACGATAAATTGAAATATATGCATAGTATCCATCCATTGGCGAGAGAGGGTAGTATTATGTGCCAGTATTGGAGATCAGATAAGCTGACGATGGAGTTGATCCCAATGTTTAGTCCACATTGAGAAAAGTAACGGTGTATATGGCCTTAGGTAGGATTCACACCTGTCCCGTGTTATACAGTACAGCCCGAAAATTAAGGTAACAGTGAAAAGGTGTTGTTATTGTTGTATCATCGTGGTAATTTAGCCCCGTGTACTTGGGTGTGTGTGTATATATACATTATTATTATTATTATCATCGATTTTTCCCGTTTGGAAGAGCGTGCGGACTTGAGCCAATCACAGCTTCACTTCCTTTTCCTCTTCTCTATTCTTCCCAAAACCTCATCATTAATTCACTGTGTTTTTCTTCCTTTCCTCTGTCCATTTTTCCCTATTGTTTCTTTTCTTGAGACTTGTTCAAATTACTTGTTTCTGATTTTATTTCTGTATTGATTTCTGTCCTTAACATCGTCTTCAGAGATATTGAATCGTTTCAGGTTCTCCTGTGCTTCACTCATCCAACTGGTCTTTAATTTTCTTGTATTAATGATCTTAAATGTGTGTCTGACCCATTTTATAAATATCGATATTCCTACTGTTTGTAGATGTTCACCATTTTCGTGGGTATCAGTGCATGAAAGAAATGTAATTGTGATATGAATTTTACGTATTTTGCGATTGCTGTAGTGCCATACGTTTGGCCATAGGGGAATTTACTGTCAGATGGTTGTCACATTTAAATACCCGACTGAGTCTGGATCGCACCCACAATGATAAACCAACTGCACCAATCAGTTCGAATGAAAGACACATATCTAGACTTTATTTTTCAGATGGTATTCACAATATTTGTATACTTTGAGGAACGGAACAATAAACATGTGTGGATATAGTCGATCAAGGATGATCGATAACGTTGAAGGTCGATCATACCCCATAAAAGTTCTAGTGTTGCAGTACCAAAGCACAGAATAATAGATAAGTTTTCATTCGTATATCTCTATATATATAAAAATGAAAGTTTGTCTGTTTTTTTCTGAATTTCCACGGAAGTTTCAGTTATTAACGCGTTTCAGACTGGTTTATGACGGTTGCGCGCAAAAACAAAATTTTTGTCTGTCTGTCTGTGTACAATTTTGCACGCGCATCACTCGAGAACGGCTGAGTGGATCAACGTAAGATTTGGTACATATGTCCATCAGAGGCACGCAAGTAATCATTGGTTAAACTCTTCTCCATACCTCTCATAAAAGAGGGCCTACCCCCTTAAAATGCATGCTGAAATGGGCGTAGAAGGACGAGACAAAACTGATTTTCAGCGTCTCAATGTGAGAAAGAAAACTCGGGAGCCCTACGGGCCCCAAAAACCACATTTTAAGGTCCTAAAACCAACAGTTTTTGAGATATACCCAGAAAACTACTTTCATTTATTAATCTATTGAAAGAGTGCAAGCCGGTGACCATGGCAACACAATCTCTGAAGTCCATCTATTTATGTAAGACGCAATGCCATTCCATTTATTACATTACTGTTAATGTTCGCAAACGGCTATAAGGTTATCACGGAACCAACTTAAGCTGTAAAATTCATCAATACGTATATAATGTGCTAAAGGGGATCAAGGGGTACTCTTGAATTTTTTCACGTGATTTACACGGTCGGGTGTGGTACTAGAGGTCTATTATATCGCTATCACTATATTATTAGATTATTATTATGATTATTATTATATTATGACGTACAAGGACGAGACAAAACTCATTTTCAGCCTCTCGGTGGCTCGGAGCGTTTTAAGGCTCTAAAACCACGTTTCTTAGAAATTCCCAGAAAACTAATTTCATTTAATAAACTAATAAATAGATGAAGAGTACAGAAGAACACCAAATCAGGAGCTATATAGATATACTGAGAAAATCACATATGTGGCCAGAAAGAGACTTCTGGCTTTCTACGGACATGTCTCATGGATGAACCCAACAAGACTAACCAAACGGCTTCTCAACTACTGGGGGAATAGAAAGATCTTGACATACACCGTCGCTAACAGTAGTTAACAAGGATATCCAAGAACTGAAGATAATGAAAAGTGATATTAGAAGCCGATCACATCTCAGAAAGATACTTAATTATTATATTTATTAAACACAATGTGTACTAAGAGAAAAAAAAATGAAAAGTTACATTGTCGTGATTTCACCAATCTTTAGATTGCTCAATTAGTGATACAGTCCTATTTTTACACTCCTGCAGGTGATATTTGGGGCACCGTTCATTACATAGCTTACAGATGCAGCTGTCCTTAGGATCATGGTAGGTGCTTTCTGTGCAAATCTTTCCATGAAAGCTGTGTACTGCAAATCGTGTGTACAGGTGTCGGAGTTGGAAGTTTGGTCCTTTCCAGCAGTCTGATGTCATTGCGTCTGTTTCTCTAATCCCCTCCAGTATCTGTCTTGCTTTGTTGCTCCTCTCTTCGATGAAGGTTGCATATGCTTGTGTCTCCGATAAACTAAAGCAGTGTTTTATGTCATCTACGAAGAGAGTTTCCTGCGCAAGGATATAAGCATACCTATTTCTTGTGAATTTTGAGATGGATAACACTCTTTTGAGGAAGCTAGATTTAACGCTTTCCAGCTTTCTTAGATTTCCGACCGTCAGGTAGTTCCAGATTAGTTGTATTCCATAGGTGACCGTCGGCACGACTTTGATCTTGAATAGTGCCATTGCTGTTGAAACTGACAGTAGTTGTAATTTGGGTATGTCATATATTGCTTTTGCTGCAGCTGCTGTTCGTTCTTGTATGTGTAGTGAAAACGTAATTCCCGTAGTTTGGATGGTGACCCCCAAGTATTTGAAATTTGTTACGAATTCTAAGGGAGAGTTGCCACAAGTGAAATGATCCCCCTTTGCAAGTTTGCCTCCTCTCCTGAATTTCATTGCTTTGGTTTTCGAGCCATTTATTTCCATAGAGTTGTATGTTGCCCAGTTCCTGATGTCGTCTAATGCCGTTTGTAAATGTTTAGGGCTTTTGGAGAGAATGGCCATGTCATCCGCGTACATCAGTAGTTTTACATTGACGTTTATAGCGTTGCCGATATCCGCTGTCATGACTTTGAATAAGACCGGACTCATCGGGTCTCCTTGCAAGACCCCTCGTGTTTGTATGATGTCATTCGATGTAGTTATGCCATCATACACCGCTATATGGTCTGCATCAAGGATAGACTTGATGGTTTGGAGCTCCTGACTTGATTTTCCTAATATGCTCTCGAATTTGTTTACCAATGTTGATCTTCTGATGCTATCAAAAGCTTTGGAGTAGTCTATGAAGAATACATATATCGGGGAGTTGCGATGAGCGAGTGATGGAGTTATCTCCTGAATAATTTCTTGCACCGCGTGCAGTGTTGATCTGCCTGGAGTGAATCCATATTGAAATGTAGGTATATTTGCATAAAGGTTTCGCGCGATGCGTCCTAATAGGACTTTGGAGAACAGTTTAAACATTACACTCTTTAGAGCAATTCCTCTATAGGAGTTCGGGTCTTCTTTCCTTCCTTTACCTTTGTAAAGTACTATTATAGTTGATCTTCTCCATTGATGCGGTATTGAATTCATCATAAAACATTTGTTGAATAGAGCAGTTAAAGGTTCTGCTATGTCTTGTAAGGTGTCTTTTAGATGCTCCATGTGAATTCCGTCTGGCCCAGCCTCTTTGTTATTTTGCCGTTTCTTATAAGATGGATGACTTCATCACATGTGATCAAGTCAATGTCTTGCGAGTGATCTGGTGTCGATGTGAATTCATTTGATATTTTATCTTTTTCTCCTAGATGGCTGCTGAACTGTAGTTCCCATTGATCAATGTTTATTGGATAACTCGATTTTTGCTTCTTCGAAGACCTTAAGATCTTATGTGGACTCCTTTATGCTTCTGCGATTAGTTTCTGTTCGACGTGGAGATCATACGATAGTTTCTTTTCTTTTAGTAGCTGCTTATATTTTTGACGTTCCGAAGCGTAGGCCTACTCTGCTAGTGCACCATTTCCGTGTTCTCTAGCTGCTTTAAGGCATGTACAGTCCGGTCTGAACCCCGGCAGCGACCGGTTCGCTGCGCTTTGCTTCGTTGTTAGTTACGTATTCGAGTGTCTAACTTTCAAGTCTTTTCAAGTATAGTAAAAATGGCAACCAACAGTATTAGGAAAAACACTCTAAAATGTGCGTTCCCCGACAAGGCCAATAAACCAGGCCCTGCAGAAATACATGAGTGGATTCAGTACACCCTAAAACTCAACGTGGACCAATTAGAAGCCATTCAACTAGACAATCTGGAAGCTGCTGTTTTCATCAAGTTCACCAGCAAACTACTGATGGAGAAGGTCCTCAACAGTACCAACGGAAAATCCCAGGTACGGAAATTTAATGGCTCTATATCTGAGGTAATTATAACTTGTGCGGATGTTGACAGCAAACTAATCCGAATCATGAACCTTCCCATTGAACTGCCGAATGACCGGATAATGTCGTACTTTAGTAAGTACGGGAAAGTTCGTGAAATTAGAAACGAACGATGGTCAGCTACCTACCTATTCAATATTTTGAGTGGTATTCGGGCTATGCGGATTGAACTAAAAACTGCAATTCCACCCATTATTTCTATCGATGGCTACAAAGCACAGGTGGTGTATGATGGACAACCTCGATCATGCTTTTATTGTAATGCCACTGATCACTTTAGACAGGAATGCCCAGTGAGGCGCGGTGAAACTGAAAATAAAACCGGCACTAAGCTTCTCAGTGAAATTCTAGCCAACAAGGACAGTGACATTGTCTCGCCTGCCTTATCGGCACCTTGTTCATCTAACGTCAGTATTTCTGCCGAACAACTTGCCCCACTTGATACGTCAGCTGTAGCACAAGACACGATGGACGTGTCGCCTTCTCACTCCACCGCCTTATCGCCGCAACCAGCTGGGCCATTGCCCTCCACTAGTAAACAACAACATACTCCCACATTACAACAGGAACTCCACGAGCAGCCAGCGTTGCCAGGTTTGTCTGATACTAGCCAATACACCAATGGCAGTCTAGGTAGGACGGCCAATTCTCTAGTTCCTAAAACTGACCAGAAACCTGACACTAGCACTGCCAGCCCTGATGCGGTCACAGAATGCGTGACCTCAGGAGACAATGCTACCAGTATGCCACCCTCAAACCAGTCCATAGTTAGTTGTGAACCACAGACCGCTGGTATACGATGGTCGGATGAAATAGAAGACGACCCCTCCAGACACATGGATACAGAAGAGACGGGGTCACGGGACCAGGGGATCATGGGCAACAAGGAACTAACTCCTAAAGAACATGCACCTTTGAAAACCTCCTCCAAAGCTAAAACAATCCGGGCGTCAAAAGAGGGAACGCACAAGCCTTATGCGGGTGTCAGGGACCCCCGACTACAAGGCGGGAAGTCGAGCGACAAGCGTTAAAGACCACCCCATCTCCTTCTTGTTTATTTCGGTAAAAAAACATGTCTATCTATCTGACGATGTTGTTGACATACACGCTAATGACACTCAATATAAATTGCATTCAAACTGCTAGTAAACAGTCGCTCTTACGCAACCTTATACGAGACCAAGATGTGGATATTGTTCTGTTGCAAGAAGTGGCTACTGAAGACCTCCTTACCATCTCTGGCTACGATAAAATAGTTAATGTCAATGAGCACAAACGTGGTACAGCTATCTACATTAAGGACCATATACCATATGCGGATCCAGTCCAGTTAGTCAACTCACGCGGAATCAGTATCCGTATTCGAGATCTTTTGATTGTCAATGTATATGCTCCCTCTGGTTCGCAGGCCAGGATACAACGCCGGCTCTTCTATACCACAGATATTCTCCCACTTCTCCATAATCATACCGGCAATATAATCCTCGGTGGGGATTTTAACGCAGTGCTATCGCCCAAAGATCAAAGTGGCCAATTTCAGGGCTGCCCTGCACTATCTGCGTTAATACAAGGGTTACGCTTAAAAGACACATGGGAACTGAAGCCGTCGGGGTCAGCCGGTTACACGTACTACTACCATAATGGTGCTTCTCGACTGGATAGAATATATGTCAGCGGGGAATTGAAAGAACACGTGAGAGAAACAGATGTATGCCCGGTGGAGTTTTCAAACCATTGTGCGTATCTGTGCAAGATTCGCCAACCAGAATTGGGACCTCGCCGTGGGAGAGGAACATGGAGGTTAAATTATTCTATTCTGACACACTTGGACATGAAAGATAGCTTTGCCACTGAATGGCATAACTGGAAACGCCACATTCACCGGTTTCAAGATACTCTTGAGTGGTGGCTGAAGTATGCGAAACCCAGAGCTGTTAGGTTATTGAAGGCCTACAGTGCCGAGAGAAGACGCCACATCCATCAGACGACAGATTTCTACTATAAATGCTTACGACAGTTATACAATGAAGACCCTACCAACCCTAATACATATCGCCGAATAAAGAAAATCCGAGCGCAGCTCCTCACGCTGCAGCGCAAAGCATTGGAAGGACTCAAACTTCAAGCACAAGATCATCAACATCTGGCATCAGAGGCACCCTCCGTTTATCATTTTATACGGGCGTGCCGCAAAGGCCGTCAGAAGTACATCAACCGCATTATGACACCTGAGGGACAAATGGTGACTAGTCATACCTTAATCACAGAAACGGTAGAGAACTTCTTTCAGTCCTTGTACACAGACGACGCCCCAGTCCCACTTCACCACCAGCATCCGTTCTTCGATGGTGTACGAGGAAGACTTTTGCACAGAGAACAAGAGTGCTTGACCCAGGACATCACCGCCGAAGAAATATATACCTCCATACTCCACAGTGCGCCAAACAAGAGTCCTGGTCCTGATGGCCTGGGGAGAGCTTTCTACATGACGTTTTGGACCACCATTCGCGATGAACTTACAGTCGTAGTGAATGATGCTTGTCGTCCTGGACGAAATATCGACACCCTGAAAGATGGCCTGGTGGTATTAGTCCCAAAAATTACACAACCAACACAGCTCAGGGACTTTCGCCCACTGACGCTTTTAAACTTTGACTACAAGATCTTCACGAAATGTATGAAAACGAGACTTCAGGCCTTTATGGAGGAAGCCACATCTCGCCACCAATCGGGTGGGGTATCAGGCAGGTGCATTGTCAACACTACATGTGCTATTCGCGATGTCATTAGTGAGTCGCTGGTCGGCAATAAGAAGAAACTGTTATTATCACTGGATTTTGACCATGCCTTTGATAGGGTAAACCATAAATACATCCTTGCGACTCTTCAAGCTATTGGCTTTGATATGCGGTTTATTGCCCTCGTGAGCAAAATTCTTCATGGTGGATCGACAAAAGTGAGTGTAAATGGGTATTTCACACGGCCGCTCCTCATCCATCGTGGAGTCAGGCAAGGGTGTCCGATGTCCATGCTTCTTTTTGTTCTATCTCTGGAACCCCTTCTTTGTAATCTCCATACATCTTTCAATGGCACGGAGATCAGTATTTTTGCATATGCGGATGATGTCACCCTTGGGGTGGATCGAACCGTTGACATGCAGCAATTGTTCACGGACCTTGATGAGTACGGGAGATATTCCGGTGCGCGGCTGAACCAACGAAAAACAAAGGCGATGTGGATTGGGAAATTGGACCGCGTCCAAGGGGTTCTCCCGGCGTGGGTAACGATCGCCTCAGAACTCAAAATATTAGGCATATCTTTCTTGAATAGTGTACACCAAATGATTAAAAAGAACTGGGACGTTGCCCTACATTCTGTGCGTGGTGCCTTGCAACAAGTGCGGTACCGCTCCTTCCTCTTACACCATGTACGTGAATATGTTCAGCTTAAGCAAAATATGGTATCTCAGTCAAATTCTTCCTATGCCAAGAATGGTGGGTACACGTATTATTTCCGCCGTCGGATGGTTTATTTGGCAAGGAGCTCTATTACGTCTTTCCCGCAGCACATTAACATTGCGTAAATCCCAGGGAGGTCTGGGACTCATCGACGTTGAAAAGAAAGCTAGAACCTTATTCCTAAAACGACACCTGCAACTGCTTACAGGCTTCGGGACCGTTGAGTCACATAACTTCCTACGGAGATGGTGTAGTCCCTATGACTGCTCGAACCCACCAGCTTATTAAGATATCAATCATCATGCACCTCATGTCCGGTATCTGAGAGTTGAACTAAGCTACGTGCCACAAGACGTCATCAGGTCTATCTCAACGAAAAAGCTGTATCGTTCTATCATGGCACAACAGTATGTTGCCCCCAGAATTATGCAATCCGCATTGATCGTCAACTGGAATCGAGTCTGGAGGAATGTCTCCAATCGCATTCTTCCCAGCGCAGCGAAGGAAAGTTGGTATAAAGTAATCCATGAACTTATACCAACAAACAGCAGACTCCATCGCATTCACATGGTGGAGAACGCCTTATGCACTACATGTTCCCATCAGGATACAATCCTGCACCGATTTACGCAGTGTGATCCGATTCGATCGACCTGGAACCGCTTCACCCGGGTCCTGAATAGCTTCATGAACTGTCCTACTACCTCCATCACTCCTGAATGGGTGATCCGACCAACATTTAGCCTTCAACCGCCCCAACTGAACAGTGCGGTAGTGTTACTCCTCGGTTGCTATGTGCACTGTGTGCTGAAAACTACGGGGCCATATACAGAACTCGAAATCCTGTCCGAGGTAGGTGAGTGTGTCCTCACGAGCCTTCGCTGTACTACAAGAACTCGCCGGCTGGGGGACTATGCCCAGCAGCTCACCCGCATCATGTGAGTGTTTTGTGCATTGTGATAGTGATTGAACATTGAACATTAAGTAGACTAGTATAACTGTGATAAACTCATCAATATCCATGATTGTTATTCATCTACCACCTCACAATCACCTATGTACCTTAAATATATGAAGACAATAAACAAGTTTCCTTAAAAAAAAAAGCACTGTAGAGTTCTTTTCCTCATAGCATAGCACTCAGAATCAAACCATTGTTTCGCTATCCGATTGTTCCTTGGCGTTTTTGTGGCAGCCTGCAGAATTATTTCGTTTAGAGCCTCAGTAGTCTCGTCTAGGGTTTTCTGCTTACTCATTATTAATGGTATTTGGATTCTTAATGCTTGCCATTTCTCTTCATTTATGTATCTTGATACTTTCGATTTGACATTTTTGTCCGTGAGGACCTGCATCGTTCCCTTTACTTGGATTTTGGCTATCACGGGTAGATGTTTCCTGAGTGTGGTTTTTCCAGTTTCTAGCTGCCCATGGCCTTGATTGTTAGTGAAGATTAAATCAATCGTACTTTTTCCATTTGGTGCTATGTAAGTGTATTCTTCTTCCTTGTTTAGTAATTTGAGTTGGTACTCCACGAGGAAATCTTTAACCTCTAGAGTTTTTGCATCCTGTTTGTCTATACGACAATTTAGGTCTCCCATTAATATGATAGGTTTGTCATCGTCTGTGCTTTCTAGCGCTTTCCCTAGTTCATCGATAATTGCCTCCGGTTGTGTCGTAGGCTTGAAGTATACTCCTATTATATATATTATTTCTGTGGATATGGATAGGGTGTTCGCAGTGCAGTCTATTACCTTGATTGGTTGTAAGTGGGCCTTTAAGTAACAACTTATTCCGCCAGAAGGTCTTCCTCTGTCCCCTTTCCTAGCAAGGGAGTGGGCTCCGTAGAAATTGTCAATGGTTATGTCACTTGTGCTGAACGTTTCTGTGAAGAGAAGTACATCGTAATCCTGTAAGTTAAAAGTGGAGTTCATGTCAAGGACGGATTTCAGTCCTTCTAGTTCCAAAGCATTATGTTAGTATGGTTGTAGCTGATGTTGGTTGCGTGGCAATTGTGCGCTGAAGTATTCTTGGGTACCGTATCAAGTCTTGCTCCTTGGTCATGCGAACGAAATCGATATCGCCTGATAATTGCGCCCTCCAGCCATAAGTCCGGATTAGTGAACTTGCTCAGGTCTCTAAGGGGTATTCCTACTTTATAAGCTTTTAGGGTACCTTTCTTTTGGATTTCTTCAGAGCCTGATAGTTCAGATATGTTCAGTCCCTTCAGGTGGCTAATCACCGTTTCACAAGTTGTGTTGCGGTGCAGATGTCCTATATAAAGCCAGGCTTTATGGTAGACAGCTTGGAGTACATTTGTGTTCTCTGTTGTGGGAAGGTTGAAGGATTGTTTGGTTCCTATAATAGTAGGAGTTTGTATGAATAGTGGCGTATTGCCACGCCTCCTCCTTGCGACTTCTGACCATATTCCTTTGTCACAATTTTGTTTCTCATCGATAGGCTGTTGCTCTCGAGGTAATTGTTCCTGTCTTTCGTTTCCAGTTTTCCTGGTCTCATCTTTTCTCTGAGTAATAGGATCTGCTTCCATTAGTTTCTCCTTTCTGATTTCCTCATTTCCTGTATGACATTTCGTTATTTCGTCTTTTATCATTGATTTGAGGTTACATGACAGGTTTTCGATCATATACTGAAGCTGTGTGCTTAGTTTTGCAGATATTTTATCTTCCATTGTCATCTCATTGGCACAGAATTTCTCGTCTTCTCCGTGAGATATCGTTGGTTGTAGCAACACCATCGAAAGAGAAGGCCATGCAATATGATTTATGACGTCATAGCCTTCCGGCCATCAGCGAGCGCGTTACCCAGCTATGAACAAGCTGTGAGGAAACGAGACTGAGTGTTTACTTATAAAATTACGTTCTACAGACGCGAATAAATAAATAAATAACGAAACCATTAATAAAAAATGGTCAGAAGTTGATGCGATCGGTACATTCCCACAAATAAATTGACGTTTTCGATCAGACTCGATAAGTATGCATTTCGAACTTTGCGAGTTTGAACTTGACCGAAGACACTGTTGTCACAGCAATAAATGCGATATACAGAAGTATTCAATCAAACACTTTGAAAATTATTCAGCCCATTTTAACGTGAAATGTCGACTACAAGAAAAGACACATACACAAATAACCAATTAATCTGTAACAGTTAAAACAGAAATTACTATAGGTCCAGGTTTAATTCCCACCTCTGCCGGGAAATGTAATTCTGATTTGAGGTTTGAAACTAAATTCATTCAGCCTCACTGAACTGAGAAGAAGTGGGTTCGATTCTCCTTTCTCCTCCAGGTAAATGCTGGGATTGTTCCTAACAGAAGACCATGGTCACTTCCTTCCCAATTCTAGCATCACAATACACACACTACCACATACAAAACACATACAAATTCTACCCGTATCCGAGTACACATGGCTGATGACAGTGATGTCCTAATCACCCACGAAGCAACAACAACAACAATTAGACACGGAAAGTTTTCCTCCGTGATAAGAAACCAGGCTGGCAATAATTATAATGCCTATGACAGAAAAGGTTGGTTGATTGGTTCCTCAGTTTAGGGGCTGCGACAACGCGGTCATGTAGCCCCGTGTACCTTGGGTGTGTGTATAATCTGTCTGCTAACCGGTGTTAATTGTGATGGTTGTATTACTGCGTGTTATCTGTAATTCAGGAAAGGACTACCGACGATCAATTTCAAGCAGTTCCTATTTTTGCCACCAAATGCTACCGTCAACGACACCTAGCTATGAACTTGGCTACTAGATGTCACCGCAACCGGCTTATGACGGCGAACGTTGGAACTTAATAGAGTGATAATCAAATCTAACATACAAATTCAGCTTCACACAATTGTAGTTAGGGAAAGGTTCTTTTGCAAGCCATAAGTCTATGACATGGGCCCGCCGGCTTTACTTCCCCTCCAAAGGAAGGCATACTGAGGGATTGTTAACGCTCTTAAAAATCCGACAATTCGGCCGGGTTTGAACCCGCGATCTTGGGCACAGAAAAGGCTACCTACTGAAATGGAACAGAGCAGCAGTCTTAAAGAGACATGAGAACATTTACCAATGAACAAACTTGTTGATTCATGTATAACAGGTTCAGTATCCTCAACACTTTGATGCTCATGTGCATACACTGAATGGGCATTCCGTATAAGTTCCTCAATTTCTAGCATTGCACCTATTAAGTGTCATGGCGACCAAGATGCATCGTGCGTAAAAGTGCTCCGTAGAATACCTGCCGAAACCGCAACATAACTCACAAATAGAGTCTGCTAGGGTGTGTATTATTAACTATATACAACTTGGTGAATATTTAGTCAACAGTCATGACCCTAAAAGCCGTCAATCAAAGAATTTCAGCGTTTGAAGAAAAGCTCAAAGTATTTCAAACTCGCCTAGAGGGAGCCACCACAGCTGGAACGAGCACTTCTACCAACCTCAACTCCGTGAAAGTGGAAACCCTAGCTTCGGAGTTCGAGACTTTTCGCCTTGAAGTCATAACGGAGCTAAGTGACTTAAAAAGGGATTTGAATGAGCAGATTGTGAAGCAAGAACTTCGAATAGATGAGGCAGAACAGTACAGCCGCCGGAACTGCCTACTGCTACATGGGGTAAGTGAAACTCCTAACGAAGACGTGTACGCTAGAGTAACGGAGGTACTTAAGGACAAGCTTAACATAGAACTGACTATGATGAGCATCGATCGGTGTCATCGATTGGGGAAACCAAAGAGATCGTCTGCGGATGTGGTGGTTACCGGTAGAAGACCTATTATTGTCAAGTTCGCCCGCTACCACGAGAGGGAACGTGTCTGGCGCGCCAAGAGACTTCTCAAAGGAACTCCTATCCTCATAACTGAGTCCCTCACAGCATCACGCAAGGACATGCTCAACAAGGCCAGGGATCACTTTGGAGCAAGGAACACCTTCACTCTGAATGGGCGAATAGTGATAGTGGATTCTGACGGTAAAAAACATTACGCTAACACTCCAGCAGAACTTGCCTGCTTAATAAAAGGGCAGGTATCGGAAGTTAAGTGAACAGGTTAATGTGTGTAATTGTGAGTGTGTGTTTAATATGTTATTTTAATTTTAGTGTGAGTGATTGCATAAGTGATAGGTGGTTTAATTTTAAATTCAGTGAGAGTGGTTGTTTAATTGCTTCTAGTGGCCTGTGCATACATGAGGAAACAATGGTAAGTTGCATGCTCTCTTTTGTTTTATGGCCAGTGTAGTTGGTACCGTTACATTCAGTCCCGATAGAGATAATGACCTTCACCTTGACAATGAGCCTCCCAGCCCTCCCCAACCCCTGTCTTCGTCTCTCCCCACCCGCAATCATCTGGAAAGGGAATTTTCCGCATTTCCCCGTTCACTGCTGTGTGCTCATGTCAATGCCCAGTCCATAGTAGCGCATCACGCTGAGCTCCAAGCTATTTTTGAAGGAAGCATGGTAAACGTTGTAGCAATTAGTGAAAGCTGGTTGAAAGACTCTGTCCCTTTAAACATGATAAGTCTAGTAGGGTACAATTCGCTCTTTCACAACCGACTGAAGCGTCGAGGAGGAGGAGTAGCTTTATTCTATAAAAACAATTTGGCGGCAAAGATTATAAAAACATCGAACCTATCTACTGACCCCTTGACCGAATATATGTTTGTTGAGCTCACTGTTGACGTGACTAAAGTGCTTATTGGTGTAGTATATAAACCACCTAAAGAAGGGAACTTCATGGATTTTAAGAAACTCTACTAAGACTGTTACCTACCTACGAACACGTACTTATATTTGGTGACTTTAACACAAACATATTAATAGACTCCACTGACGCAAATCGTTTACGGAATATGTTTACCTCTTGTAACATGACAATATTACCACTCGGTCCTACTCACCACGTACACACCCCCCAAGGATCTTCACGCACTCTAATTGATTTAATTATCACAAATAACCCACAGAAAATACTAAAACACGGACAGATTTCAGTACCTGGCATATCTTTACACGACCTGATTTATTTAGCTTATTCTCTAAAAACTCCAAAATCTGCACCTAAATACATAACATATAGAGACATGAAAAGATTGAACCTTCAAGAACTAACACAAGACGCAATTCTCTGTCCATGGAACGATATACTACACTTGACTGACGTTGATGAAAAGGTGAGCAGATTCAACAAAATACTGCTGGAACTATATGACAAACATGCACCTAAACGAACAGCAAAAGTCACTCGTAAAGCTGCCCCCTGGCTATCAAGTGACATTAAATCCGCAATGGCCTAACGTGACGCATTTCACAGACGTTATAAGCAGACCTTATCAAGTGACGATTTTGAAAAATATCGTGTGCTTAGAAATCGAGTTAAACAAATGATTCGAAATAAAAAGTATGCCTACTTCCAACAGCTAGCCGGTAACTTGAACGCTAGGAGCACCTGGCAGCAACTCAGGTCGGTAGGTATTGGGAGGCGCACTAAAAACACCAATACGCAGGATATTAATCCCAATGAATTAAATGCTCACTTTGCTCGAGAAATAATTAGAACTGATCCCCAAATAATACAAACAACAATAAATACACTGCGATGTGCCCCACTACCTCACCGACCGTTATTCAAGTTTCGTAAAATAGATGATACTGTCGTAAGAAAAAAAATAATATCTATCAAATCACAAGCAGTCGGAATAGATGACATCCCAATTTCCTTTATCGTTAACCTGATAGAAGTATTACTGCCAATTATTACGCACATTTGTAACACATGTCTTTTAGAAGGTTTCTTCCCAACAATATGGAAAGATGCTTTAGTTATTCCAGTTCCGAAAAATTCTCTTGCTAATTCTCCATCCGACTATCGACCTGTAAGCATACTTTCCTCAGTTTCCAAAATACTAGAAAAACTTATGCATGAACAACTTCTTCAGTACTTGACGCAATACTCACTACTTGATCCGTTACAATCTGGATTTAAGAAAGGACACAGCACATCTACTGCACTCGTTAAGATCTCTGATGACGTAAGACGAGCAATGGATGAGCGTAAAGTGACTATACTCATTCTTCTAGACTTCAGCAGTGCATTCGACACCATTAACACGGACATACTTATGGCTAAATTGCAATCCTTCCATCTTAGCCCCGTTGCTCTCAAATTATTCGCCTCCTATCTTCATAACCGAAGACAACGTGTACTCCTTAATGAAAACAGAACTGAGTGGAAGTTCAAAACAAATGGAGTACCTCAGGGTTCAATTCTCGGCCCCCTTATATTCATTCTATATCTGAACGACATCTCTTCGAAACTGGAAAACTGCAATTACCATCTATATGCTGATGACCTTCAGATATATTGCCACACAAAAGTAAACGACATAGATGCGGCAATTGAAAATATGAATCTAAATCTAAAGAAGATCAGCCGCTATGCAACTGAAAATTCTCTTGCCATCAACCCAATTAAAACCCAAGCTATCGTAATAGGGCAGACTAAATTGCTTTTCCATTTACACAGTAGACCGCTTTCTTTAATTCAACTAAATGGTGTTGCTATCCCGTTCTCTAAATCGGTAAAAAGTCTTGGAGTCACACTAAATGAAACTTTGAATTGGGATGGGCACGTTACTAATACATGCAGGAAAGTTTACTCGTCACTTCATCCACTTAAGATTCACCAGTCCGTTCTACCCCGTAACTTGAAAATAAAACTCGTCCAAACCTTGATACTCCCAATATTTAACTACTGTGATGTTGTATTAGTAGATGCTACCGGTGAACAAAACAAGAAACTTCAGAGAGCTTTAAATTCCTGCATTAGGTTTATTTTCTCCTTGAAATTTTCCTCACACGTGTCTCCTTTTTATGATCTACTTTCCTGGCTAAAAGTAGAACAACAAAGGAACCTGCACATTTGTACCCTCATCTATCGACTTCTCAATGAAAGTACTCCTCACTATCTCTCTTGTAATTTTCGTTTTCTTTCTTCCTTTCATGATCGTCACACGCGATCTGGATCTATAATTGCAATTCCTCTACATCATTCTTCTGCCTTCAGTAACTCTTTCGTCGTGTCGGGAACTAGAATTTGGAATAATTGTCCTCGTGACGTCAGAAATTGTACATCCCTTACAACTTTCAAACGTGCATGTAAAGATTTCCTCTTGAATTCGTAGGCCAACTAGAACAATTTGTGTATGAATGTGTGAGTGAATGACCATAGTATAATTTTGTTAAAAATGTATGTCATTTAAATTGTATAGCTTAGTTAATATCACGCAGTCGCCAGTTTAATTTAATTTTTATTTTATTTTATTTTATTCTAGTATTTAAGGTTTTCCTAGTATTTAAGTTTGGTAGGTTAAGAATAACATATGTGAGTATTCATGTAAGTTGCACTGTATGTGGTTAAGTGTAAGAGAGGGCCTAGAGCCCTAACTTCGCCACAATAAAGGCACCAATAAATAAATAAATAAATAACTGTCTTGGTAAATATATGTTATTACAAAGTTTCACTACTGTATTTTATACATACAAAGAGGCACTCAAACCTTCTGTTATCTTAATGCAGCAACGCAAGTGTTCATTCAAGTGTCAATTAAAATAAAATACAGTATATAGGCTGCACGATTCCTCTTTAATGTAATTCCCCGCACTGGTTAACTTAACCTTCAGTTCCTGAAAGTTGCTAAATAAAACTGCTTCCAGATTCTTCGCCAATGTCTGCATACATTCAGCAAGAGCCTATGATAAACTTTCATTTTCAATCCTACACCTCCTATCATCTGGATCTTTTCGGCAGACAATATTGCAGTGCCAGTTAAATACTCTGGGCAGTTGTGGAACCGAGAAGGGACTGCTCCTAGGAATTTCATTCGAACATGACGAAACAATAATTTTATGACCTTGTATTAGATTAGTTACTGTATTTATTCTAAATTTATTCAAGCTCAAACCTGATTCACACACCCCTCTTCCCCCGTCCCAATAATATATGTAATGAATGAGATTAGTGGAATAGAAAAACGGATTAATCAGAACCTGCTACGGCCTAACGGCATAACCTGTACGGTAGCACATAATTTAAGTTAGAAAATTCTGAATTTTATAACTAAATGAATTTTCACGAACAGAGGGGCTAGCCTGACTATCTGTTTACTAATATTTAATCAGTCTCGGTTTATACATACCTTGGAATGTTGTGTAGGAATATATTGCGGTGAATAGCTGGTGCCGATTTACAATTCTTCCCTTCATAATTAGGAAAAGGTCCATTGATTTAATTGCCTTAACAATTTGGCACACTGCATTTATTAGGCATAACGTAACACTGCACTGATAACCATGAAGTATAAGCGAATAGGAATTCCGAGAAAATCAGTACCGGGACCGTAAACACTAAACACATAACGTGGAAACCACACCATAAACACGAATATTATTCTTGTGTCTCCATGGCCACACAGCCGTTGGGCAGTGACGTCACTCGCATATTCAAACCGTATTGCATGGCCTGTTGGTTGTAGGCTTATTTCATCATGACAAAGCGCCAAGAGATCTGAATCTGGATTGATGTCAACAGATAGCAGCACGTGTCACGTGAAGTTATTATCGTTGGCCTCTTGTGTAATATCTATGTATGAATCCTTAACCTCTTTGCGGGTCTGCATGTTTTCATTAGTTATATCATTATATGTGGTTCTCATTGTAATAAAACATTCTCGAATAACACTCACCGCTTCCTTAATATCCCCTTTTGCCTCCTTCTTTAGATATTTGCCTGCTGCATCTGCTATATTCACTATTTTCACGAGAGCAGCTTCTAGACGTGAACTTACACTGTCCGCCATGTTTCATACTTAAACAGATACTTAAACAGAAGAGTTTTCAGGACAGACCACCCTGTAAGAAAACCGGCATCATTTGGACAAAAGAGAGAAAGGAGAAACATAGCCAGAGAATGTGCGAGTGTTGGGCAAACATCAAGTCCCTCGCCAAGCTGAAAAGTTGAATGTCGTGGTCCTTAGCTGCCCATCCGAAAGAAGAAGAACAAGAAGACACTAATGAATTAATGCAAGCCGGTAACCATGACAACAGTATCACAAGAGGTGAAATCCAACTTTCCATCTATTTCTGTAAGAAGCAATGCCACTCAATTTATTACATTTCTGTGAAAGTTTGCAAATGGCTATAAGGTTATCGTGGAATCAAACATAGACTGTAAAATTCAACAATGCGATTAAGGGGATCAAGGGGTTCCCTAGAATTTTTACACGTGACATACACGTGCGATATGCGATATGTTGTACAGAAGGTCTATTATATCTCCAAACAGCAACATTATTTTCAAAAATTCCTGGATTGGAATAGTGTTTTTTGCAGCTTTTGGGATTTGGGTCATTGGAGGCTAAAAATCCCGAATTTTCATGCACCACAAGCCTTTATAATTTATTAAGGGGGTCTTCCTGGGGATGTGGACTTTCCATAACGGTGAGGGTCAGTTTTAATTTGACATATATTGCGTTTCGTCTACGATGTTTTCAATATTATTTTCACGTCAGGAAGTACACGTTAGGTGAATTTAGTTTGAGAGCACATTTTAAGTAATCATATTTTTGTCGACAAACGGGTTCATCGTAAAGATGATTTTGTTTGATACTGTGTGGTTGATATATATTTATGTTTATGTACGCCTATAATTCATGTTCGGGTGCTTGGAGCATCGTAAAATTAGGTATTGTAACCGTGAGTCAATATACCAATCATTTAGAATACTCTTCAACGTACTTCTCATAGAAGGGTGGGTATAAGGAACAACTTTTCAAAATACATGCTAAAATAGGCGAAAAATAAAAATTATCCTTTAAGGACGACCAAAGCATATGTTGCGCTTCTCAATGTGTGACACAAAACTAAGGAGTCTATAAAGGGTCTCCGAAAACCACATTGTATGGCCTTTAAATTAACAGTGTCTGCGATATACCCGGAAAACTAACTTCGTTCTGATAAACTTATGAAGGAATGACAAGCCCCTAACCATTGCAACAGTAGCTCAAATGATAACGTCTGATTATTGATACCGAAGACCGTTCGAAGAGCGGGTACTTCTGCTAGTTCGTATTATAAGTACCGTCTACGACTTGTGTGTGCTGATCGTGCACGCTTGAACGAGTAGGAACTATGTGCGCTTGCACCTGTTGCCATGGTAACTAGATGTCTGAAATTTGTCGACGCAAAACTGTCCACGCTAGTCCCGATAGATCCTCAGCCCAAACACATATCCATGTTAACAACTTGCGGACCTGATGTCAAAGTGGTCTAACGGCTCATTTCTCATCAAAAGATTTAATTCCTGACCAATGCAAGAAAGATTTTCAAAATGAAAATTCAGGTCCAGTAATTTGAAATCCATGTAAAACATACTGCCTCGTGGCTTACGATCTAGTGACCACGTTGAGGCAGTATCTTAGAAGTAGCGCAAACTGCACCTACCTACACCAAGGAGAGTGCAATATCAGAGAAAGTAATCAGCTGAGAGCACAGAGAAGAATGCTGAAGCCAGCATAAGATGCCAGAACGGATATGCAAATGGATTGCAAGCAAAAGATGGGGAAAACAGATTACGAAATGATAGGAGGAAGAGAATTCTTGTTGAATAAGATTGATGATGCTACATTTACAGACATGCTGACAAATTAAATCCTTGGTTGAAATATAAATGTTAATATTGAAGAGATATGAAAATTGTACGGCTTTTGCTTTGCCTTGGTGATATTACTCGGCATGTTCATTGAGCTTTACGAAACTAAATTACAGGTCAGTTTTTGGTACCTATGTCTCTGTCTTTTTGAACGTGTATCTTGGGACGTCTTGGTTGCTGTACCATTAAAATGTGTAAAGATAGAAAAGCAGTCCTTAAAATCATTTCAACCGATTATATTTTCTTACCCAAAGTGTTGCTTACATTAAACAAATGTATAGTAAATAAGGCCTTGAAGAACAATTACATCTATATGTATAACTAGCAAAAGAACCCGCTCTTCGAACGGTCTTCGGTATTAATAACCAGACGCTATCAATTGAGGGGCTTATCATTCCTTCATAAGTTTATCAGAAACGAAGTTAGTTTTCGGGGTATATCACAGACACTGTTAATTTAAGGGCCGTAAAAAATGTGGTTTTTGGAGACCCATTATAGACTTGGAGACCCATTATAGACTCCCTGGTTTTGTGTCACACATTGAGAAGCGCAACATGTGCTTTGGTCGTCTTTCTAGGATGATTTTTATTTTTCGCCTATTTTAGCATGCATTTTGAAAAGATTTTCCCTATACCAACCCTTCTATGAGAAGTACGGTGAAGAGTTTTATAAATGATTCTTGTATTGACTCATGGTTACAATACCGAATTTTACGATGCTCCAAGCACCCGGACACGAGTTATAGGCGTACATAAACATGAAGATATATCAACCACACAGTGTGAAACAAAATCATCTTTACGATAAACCCGTTTGTCGACAAAAATATGATTAGTTAAAATGTGCTCTCAAACTAAATTCACCTAACGTGTACTTCCTGACGTGAAAATAATATTGAACACCTTGTTGACGAAACGCAATTTATGTCAAATATTGTGGAAAGTCCTCATCTCCAGGAAGACTCCTTTAATTAATTATAACGGCTTGTGGTGCATGAAAATTCAGGATTTTTAGCCTCCAATGGCCCAAATTCCCAAAAGCTGCAAAAAACACTATTTCAATTCAGGAATTTTTGAAAATAATGTTGCTGTTGGGAGATATAATAGACCTTATGTACAACATATTGCACGTGAAAGTTGCGTTTAAAAATTCTAGGGTACCCCATGACCCCCTTAAGCGCATTGATGAATTTTACAGTCGATGTTTGTTTCCAAGATACCCTTATAGCCATTTGCAAACTTTTACAAAAAATTAATAAATTGAGAGGCATTGCTTCTTACAGAAATAGATGGAAAGTTGGAGGTCATCTCCTGAGATACTGTTGTCATGGTTACCGGCTTGCATTCCTTCATTAGTTTCTTCTTCTTCTTTTTCGGATGGGCCAGCTAAGGACCACGACGTTCAACTTTTCAGCTTGGCTAAGGACTTGATATTTGCCCAATATTCGCACATTGTCTCGCTATGTTTCTCCTTTCTCTCTTTTGTCCAGATGATGCCGGTTTTCTTACAGGGTGGTCAGTCCTGAAAACTCTTTATGTAAGTATCTTTCTGAGATGTGATTGGCTTCTAACTTGGCATTATCTTCAGTTCTTGGATGTCCTTGTTAACTTATGTTAATCACGTTGTCACGCCCTTTCTACTTTCCCAGTAGTTGAGAAGCCGGTTGGTTAGTCTTGTTGGGTTCATCCTTGAGACAAGTCCGCAGAAAGCCAGACGTCTCTGTCTGGCCACATCTGTGATTTTCTCAATATATCTATATAGCTCCTGATATGGTCTTCCTTTGTATTCGTCATCTATTTTTATTAGTTTATTAACTGAAATTAGTTTTCTGGGAATATCTCAGAAATGTGGTTTTAGAGCCTTAAAACGTAGTAGCCTCCGAGCCACCGAGGGGCTGGAAATGAGTTTTGTCTCGTCCTTGTACGCCATAATATGATAATAATCATAATAATAATTTAATAATATATGGATAGGGATATAATAGTCCTTTAGTACCACACCCGCACGTGTAAATCGCGTGAAGAAATTCAAGAGTACCCCTTGACCCCCTTAAGCGCATTATATATGTATTGATGAATTTTACAGCAAAAGTTGGTTCCGTGATAACCTTATAGCCGTTTGCGAAAGTTCACAGTAATGTAATAAATGGAATGGCATTGCGTCTTACAGAAATAGATGGACTTCTGAAATTGGTTGCCATGGTTACCGGCTTGCATTCTTTCAATAGCTTAATAAATGAAATTAGTTTTCTGGGAATATCTCAAAAACTGTTGGTTTTAGGACCTTAAAAAGTGGTTTTCGGGGGGGCCTCCGAGTTTTGTTTCTCACATTGAGACGCTGAAAATGAGTTTTTTCTCGTCTTTCTACGCCCATTTCAGCATGCATTTTAAGGGGGTAGGCCCCCTTTTATGAGAGGTATGGAGAAGAGTTACATCAATGATTACTTTCGTGCCTCTGATGGGCATCTATACCAAATCTTACGTTGATCCACTCAGCCGTTCTCGAGTGATGAGCGTGCCAAGTTGTACACAGACAAACAAACAGACAGGCAGATAGACAAACATTTTGTTTTTGCGCGCAACCGTCATAAACCAGTCTAAAACGCGTTAATAACTGAAATTTCCGTGGAAATTCAGAAAAAACAGACAAACTTTCATTTTATATATAGAGAGAGATTCCTTTGCTCACACAACATTATGAGAGTATTATAGCACCTACAGTTATTCAATTTGTGAAGTGTGCAAAATTATTAATACATTCCCATGAAATTAAAATTGGTCTCCCAAATCGAAATTCGCACAGACTTTCGTGTCTTACTTTCGGCCAAGATTACCTACCTGCATGCGCGGCACATGGCGTCCAGTAACAGTTTCGTGAAATATATATTGCCATAATACTTTTAATGTCCCTTTTCTGTGTTTTGTATTACTCTGATACACCAATGACAGGAAGATCCTTTTCGAGTACAGTAATAGCATATTAAAAGTAGTCAACGTATTCTTCGAGCAAGCCATTGGGCAATACGGCCTTCACTGCTGACTGAAGCCACTTACTTCCAACTCCTTGCACAATTTTATTCATCTTCAATCATTTAATCTCTCATGTCATTTAAATTCCTCTGATGAGGTTAGGGTCAGGAAAAACATCCGGTCGTAATAACCAATTTCCAGGTTAGGAAATTCATCTCATCCCTAACCCCATAAAAACGAGAATAATCAACTATACAAATGGCACTCCGGTCAACATTCACCGGTTCTCCTTCCTCAGATTGCTCTTGTGAACTACTGTCCAGCCTGTATTTATCTGGCGATATCCTACCACCACCAACTTGGCAACGCGACTCCCTTAACGAACTTGTGGCTGGAACGTTTGATGTGGTGCGCGAGACCTTGTTTACCATCATTTCCTTTGTGTATTGGTGGTGCCCTTTTAACTTCACGCTTGTCAACTAGAATATCCTATTGGATGGATAGGAGAGCGATAGTATGTGACATTGCTGGGCTTACTCTTGAAAATGCTTCACTTACTTCCTAATTATCTCGCTCTTACGAAATTCTTGAATGTATATCCGTACCTGTCCTATATAATATCTATTTGTGTTAATATTAGAGCACATCGTTTTCATATTAAATTGTAGTCTTGTTTATCATGAGTAATTTGTTTTTACAAAAGATTTAATGATGCATTAGGAAGCTTATATCTTTAATTATCTATATATTTAAAACAATAAGGTGATTTTTGTTACCACGAGATTGAGAGAACGACAGAACCGATTTACTTCGTAGAGCACTCTAACGAAAGCTCTTGGCCTCTAGATTTGCCGAGTGTCTATAAAATAAACAAATACTAGATGAAACCCGTCAAAACATGACGGACAATGGAAAACAAATTTACTGAAGAAGCTTCTTATATTAGTTACATTCTTTGTACGATTACTTTTTAGCACTATTGCAACTTTAAGGGCGTCAAAAGATAGCACTCTCAGCATTGCAACATATTGCTGGTCATGACTGAAAACGTGATGAGGTCATCATCATCTTGCAAAGTTTCCAGCCACTGGCCGGGTCTGTTTGGAACACAAGCCTCTCCAACGTCTTCTGTCTTCCCACCATCTCTCAGCCTCCACCCTTGTCCAGTCTTCTCCTCTCTTCTTCACGCTTTCTTCCACCCCATTCAGCCACCTGTCTCTCGGTCTCCCTCTTGGTCTCTTTCCTTCCCACTTCGTCTCGTGTATCCTCCTGGGTATCCTCTTCTCCTCCATTCGTTTTACATGCCCATACCATCTAAGTATAGATTTCTCTATACCACCCTGTAATGGTTCCTCCTTCATTAATTCTCTGGTCCTCTCATTTCTTATTCTGTCCCTCTTTGTAGCTCCAATACTGCTTCTCAAGAACCTCATCTCACTGGCCTGTATTTTGCTCTTCTCCCTTCCTTCTCATAACCCAGGTCTCCGAGGCATACGTCAGGATAGGGACATAGTACGATATATGATCTACTTGCTGTTCTGAGGGACATCCCTGCTCCATAACATGCTTCTCACACTCCTCCGGAATGCTTCTGCCTGTCTCCCCCGCTCATTTATGTCTCTACCGTTTCTTCCATTCTCTTGTATCAGGCTTCCCAGATACTTGAAACTCTCCATTTTCTTCAGCTGTTCCCCACCAATTGTTATTCCCGTTGTGGTCCTTTCCTTCTTCCTTGTTGTGATCACCATCTCACTCTTATTTATGCTAAATTTCATCCCATATCCTTGTATTATTCCTTCCCACACGTCCAACTGTTCCTGTACCTCCTCCTCCTTGTTTCCACAATCATCAAATCATCCGCAAACACCATTGCTTTCATCTTTCCTTCCCCAATTACTTGTGCCGCTCGGGTCATTATGTCATCCATCACCACAATGAAAAGTAATGGTGATAGTGCACTTCTTTGTTTCAGGCCGTTTCTCTGTTCCACCCAGTCGGATCTCTCTCCTCCCACTTTCACACAGCTCACGCTTCCCTTGTACATCTCTTTTATCCTCCTTATAGTCCATTTTTCTACTCCTCTATCCTCCAGGGACTTCCATACTTTGTTTCTGCATACACTGTCATATGCTTTCTCAATGTCCAGGAAGGCCATCAGTAGATCTGTTCCATACTCATAGTGCTGTCCTTGTAACTGACTTACACCAAAAATCAAATCCACTGTGGACCTTCCTGCTCTGAAGCCATGTTGTTCTTCCCTCATCCCTCCTTCTATCCTTGTCCTAATTCTCCTTTCTAAAACTTTCTCAAACATCTTTGCACAATGACTCATCAGTGTTATTCCCCGATAGTTTTTGCATTCTGTTCTACTACCTTTCTTGAAGATCGGGACAATTATTCCCTTTTTCCAGTCCTCTGGGGTCTTCCTTTCCTTCCATGCTGCCTTCATCACTCGGTACAACCATTGTATTCCCACCTCTCCTGCTGCTCTCACCATCTCCACACTCAACTCATCCACACCCGGTGCCTTCCCTCCTTACATCTTCCTCTTCTTTCCGTGTTAAGTTCTTTTCTGTTTGCAGTTCATCTACTGTACCTCTTCCACGATTTCTTCTTCCTCGCCGTGGTTTCCATTTGGGTTCAGGAGTTCTTCAAAATATTCTTTCCACATTTTCTTCAGTTCTTCCCTATTTTCTATCCCTTGTCCCCTTTTGTTCACCATTCTGACATAATCCGTAGGATCCTTCCGCCTCTTATTCTTTACCATCCCATACAGGACCTTTTTTGTACCTTCACTATCCTGCTGGTCATGACTTAAAACGTGATGAGGTAAATAGCCCAATACGTTCAAGAGTTTCTCCTTGAGCTTGATTGATTGTGATAAAGTAGGCCGAGCGAATAGGACATTGTTGCCTATTAAAAGAAAATGTACTGTACCTGCAAGTGTTTTATCGGAAGGTGTTAAATCAAGTCGTAGGATTTGATCTCTCTGCCTAATATTACTGCACCTATTATATCCGAATCCAAGCAATTTCTTACATATTTCTTACAATTAATATATTACCATATATGAGTCCTTGGGAAACGTTCAGATTTCTAAGGAGCATAACTATGGCTCAAACGTTCGGAGTATGTGGAGGCGAATCACTTAATTCCAAGGAATTGAAAAATTCAATAATAGGGAAATGAAGTAGCTGGCTTTCATCTTCAGTATCCAATCTGTTAACGCTGATGTATGTGTTTGAACTACTGGATATAAGTTCAATGACTTTTAAATTAATATCATTACATTGTTGCAGCTTGGCAAATATTTTATATTCCAGCAGATCAATTTTACCCTCACAACAGTAAAGACCAAAGTAACCACGCATAGATTTTACGCAAGAGAAGTACAATGTAGAACAATGTTTACATTTGATCGTCAAAGACCTTACAGTACACTGTACTGCATAATATCTGGAATTGTTTCTGAAATGGCCTATTTATATTGGATTTTAAATGTGGCTTCGTATTATTCGATAAGACTATAGTGTCCTGCAATAACGGAGCCGCTAAATATTACATGGCAAATAATACTTCCATTGCCGAAATCAACTGCGTAGTTAGACTCAGTACTCTAAACAAATAATCATTAAACAATTGTCTTATACAATGAAGTTCAACATGACCGTCCAGAGACTTTCATACTCAAGTTGGTTGGCGAGGAGAATGCGATTAGACTGATCGCTTAAAATAAATTCCTTATAATTGTTCCTGCCAGCGAAATGTTTTGCGATAGCTTGAAAACGCAGCTCAGAATGACGTTCTTCATTTTGTTATAAACAGTACGAAACTGCTCTAAATAAGCAATTTCCATCACCTGTTATAGGTTATGACAGTACATTTTGCAGGGGAACATAGAATCATTTCGCCAACTACTGGAACGACCATAGGCCTATACTCAATACTCACTTCGGCAGTCACCCTAATGGAGGCAGTTTTTGAATTATATGTCCCGTGCATGTCAAAAATCGTATTAACACATGGAGGCCCACCTATTCTTGTCTATCGCCCCGGAGACCCGGTTTACATTTCCTGCTCTGCCAAGAAATTGAATTCTGGTCTGAGGGCAAAAACGGGGCGCATTCAGTCTCTTGAGGTATAACTAAGAAGAGGAAGGTTTAATTCCCACCTCGACAATCTTGGATGTGGTTTTCCGTGGTTTCCCACTTCCACTTAAGGCAAATACCGGGATGGTTCCTAACTTAAGGCCTTGGCCGTCTCCTTGCCATTTACCACCTTAATTACAAATACACACAGTAATGCAGCCATCACAATAACACAGGTTATGAGAGAAAATGTCACACATACACACCCAAGTACACGGGGCTGAGTGACCACGATGTCGGAGCCCTTCAAACGAATTATGTTTGCCAAGTGTCTCTTATGGCAAAAGCAATTGTGGACACGCGCGAGTGCCTGGAAAACTACTTTTTTCTTTAATAATTTAAGAGTATATCGACGATGCATAATTATAACTTTTAGTCTAGGACGCTAATAACTTGACCACCGAAGCATTGGGAAGAAATTGCAATATTAAGGTACATAAACAACATAGCCTACACATTCAACTGTCGGTTAATGTTCCTCAAAATTTCCCTTCTTAAATATTCCCCTCCTTTATAATTCTCCATCACGTGAAAACGTGCCATGTCTTGGGTTTTAAATATATCGATGCAAAGGTGCTGCCATCTGCTGTCAGTTACTGGAACTATATGGGCGATGTACTGCCTTCTGTTGTCAGTTATAGGAACTGATTGCAGATATTTAAACGGCGTACTGAGGCATGGCCGGCTCTACGGAGAGCCGGCCATGACTGAGGACAACAGTTTGCTCTTTTGATCACATGCTGTAATGCAATGGTAAAACGGAAATAAAATGTATTGAGAGGGAATGTAGAAATATGTATCTTTTACAGACATAAAACCTTACTATTACTCCTTGATTAAACAATATTTCAATGGTAAAAAATATATATATAGACGAGGGCTGGGATCGAACCGGTGAACCTTGGAAATCACAGTCTGCCGCCTTAACCACATAGCTACACGCGCACTCTTGATCAGCAGCAGACGCAGCCGTTCTTTATCATTAAAAGCCGCTGTCGGAAGGAAATAATCCATTTCATTATCCAAATAAATCAATGTTGCACATTCGTATACGTTCATACTGTTATTATATTTTATTGCCAGAACTTGGTTAATGTATGTTTTCAATTACATGGAAGCTTATTAAATAACTTACATTTTAGTGGAATTCTCACCGCCATTTTGTCATGACCTCAGGCGGATTGTGCGCATGCGTGAGGAGCAAGAATTCTATTTTCTATATTAATTCAAAAATATACCGAGAGGGAATGTAGAAATATGTATCTTTAACAGACATAAAACCTTACTAATACTCCTTGATTAAACAATATTTCAGTGGTAAAAAAAATATATATATATCGGCGAGGGCTGGGATCGTACCGGTGAACCTTGGAACCACAGTCTGCCGCCTTAACCACATAGCTACACGCGCACTCTTGCTCGGTAGCAGACGCAGCCGTTCTTTATCATTAAAAGCCGCTGTCTGAAGGAAATAATCCATTTCATTATCCAAATAAATCAATGTTGCACATTCGTATACGTTCATACTGTTATTATATTTTATTGTCAGAACTTGGTTAATGTATGTTTTCAATTACATGCAAGCTTATTAAATAACTTACATTTTAATGGACTTCTCACCGCCATTTCGTCATGACCCCAGGCGGATTGTGCGCATGCGTGAGGGGCAAGAATTCTGCTATTTTCTATATTAATTCAAAAATATACCGTAATATATTTGTTTATTTTATAGACACTCTGCAAATCTAGAGGCCAAGAGCTTTCGTTAGAGTGCTCTACGAAGTAAATCGGTTCTGTCGTTCTCTCAATCTCGTGGTAACAAAAATCACCTTACAGTTTTAAATATATAGATATTACGGTATATTTTTGAATTAATATAGAAAATAGCAGAATTCTTGCCCCTCACGCATGCGCACAATCCGCCTGGGGTCATGACAAAATGGCGGTGAGAAGTCCATTAAAATGTAAGTTATTTAATAAGCTTGCATGTAATTGAAAACATACATTAACCAAGTTCTGACAATAAAATATAATAACAGTATGAACGTATACGAATGTGCAACATTGATTTATTTGGATAATGAAATGGATTATTTCCTTCAGACAGCGGCTTTTAATGATAAAGAACGGCTGCGTCTGCTGCCGACCAAGAGTGCGCGTGTAGCTATGTGGTTAAGGCGGCAGACTGTGGTTCCAAGGTTCACCGGTACGATCCCAGCCCTCGCCGATATATTTTTTTTTTTTACCACTGAAATATTGTTTAATCAAGGAGTATTAGTAAGGTTTTATGTCTGTTAAAGATACATATTTCTACATTCCCTCTCGGTATATTTTTGAATTAATATAGAAAATAGAATTCTTGCTCCTCACGCATGCGCACAATCCGCCTGAGGTCATGACAAAATGGCGGTGAGAATTCCACTAAAATGTAAGTTATTTAATAAGCTTCCATGTAATTGAAAACATACATTAACCAAGTTCTGGCAATAAAATATAATAACAGTATGAACGTATACGAATGTGCAACATTGATTTATTTGGATAATGAAATGGATTATTTCCTTCCGACAGCGGCTTTTAATGATAAAGAACGGCTGCGTCTGCTGCTGATCAAGAGTGCGCGTGTAGCTATGTGGTTAAGGCGGCAGACTGTGATTTCCAAGGTTTACCGGTTCGATCCCAGCCCTCGCCTATATATATTTTTTTACCATTGAAATATTGTTTAATCAAGGAGTAATAGTAAGGTTTTATGTCTGTAAAAGATACATATTTCTACATTCCCTCTCAATACGTTTTATTTCCGTTTTACCATTGCATTACAGCATGTGATCAAAAGAGCAAACTGTTGTCCTCAGTCATGGCCGGCTCTCCGTAGAGCCGGCCATGCCTCAGTACGCCGTTTAAATATCTGCAATCAGTTCCTATAACTGACAACAGAAGGCAGTACATCGCCCATATAGTTCCAGTAACTGACAGCAGATGGCAGCACCTTTGCATCGATATATTTAAAACCCAAGACATGGCACGTTTTCACGTGATGGAGAATTATAAAGGAGGGGAATATTTAAGAAGGGAAATTTTGAGGAACATTAACCGACAGTTGAATGTGTAGGCTATGTTGTTTATGTACCTTAATATTGCAATTTCTTCCCAATGCTTCGGTGGTCAAGTTATTAGCGTCCTAGACTAAAAGTTATAATTATGCATCGTCGATATACTCTTAAATTATTAAAGAAAAAAGTAGTTTTCCAGGCACTCGCGCGTGTCCACAATTGCTTTCGCCATAAGAGACACTTGGCAAACATAATTCGTTTGAAGGGCTCCGACATCGTGGTCACTCATCCCCGTGTACTTGGGTGTGTATGTGTGACATTTTCTCTCATAACCTGTGTTATTGTGATGGCTGCATTACTGTGTGTATTTGTAATTAAGGTGGTAAATGGCAAGGAGACGGCCAAGGCCTTAAGTTAGGAACCATCCCGGTATCTGCCTTAAGTGGAAGTGGGAAACCACGGAAAACCACATCCAAGATTGTCGAGGTGGGAATTAAACCTTCCTCTTCTTAGTTATACCTCAAGAGACTGAATGCGCCCCGTTTTTGCCCTCAGACCAGAATTCAATTTCTTGGCAGAGCAGGAAATGTAAACCGGGTCTCCGGGGCGATAGACAAGAATAGGTGGGCCTCCATGTGTTAATACGATTTTTGACATGCACGGGACATATAATTCAAAAACTGCCTCCATTAGGGTGACTGCCGAAGTGAGTATTGAGTATAGGCCTATGGTCGTTCCAGTAGTTGGCGAAGTGATTCTATGTTCCCCTGCAAAATGTACTGTCATAACCTATAACAGGTGATGGAAATTGCTTATTTAGAGCAGTTTCGTACTGTTTATAACAAAATGAAGAACGTCATTCTGAGCTGCGTTTTCAAGCTATCGCAAAAAATTTCGCTGGCAGGAACAATTATAAGGAATTTATTTTAAGCGATCAGTCTAATCGCATTCTCCTCGCCAACCAACTTGAGTATGAAAGTCTCTGGACGGTCATGTTGAACTTCATTGTATAAGACAATTGTTTAATGATTATTTGTTTAGAGTACTGAGTCTAACTACGCAGTTGATTTCGGCAATGGAAGTATTATTTGCCATGTAATATTTAGCGGCTCCGTTATTGCAGGACACTATAGTCTTATCGAATAATACGAAGCCACATTTAAAATCCAATATAAATAGGCCATTTCAGAAACAATTCCAGATATTATGCAGTACAGTGTACTGTAAGGTCTTTGACGATCAAATGTAAACATTGTTCTACATTGTACTTCTCTTGCGTAAAATCTATGCGTGGTTACTTTGGTCTTTACTGTTGTGAGGGTAAAATTGATCTGCTGGAATATAAAATATTTGCCAAGCTGCAACAATGTAATGATATTAATTTAAAAGTCATTGAACTTATATCCAGTAGTTCAAACACATACATCAGCGTTAACAGATTGGATACTGAAGATGAAAGCCAGCTACTTCATTTCCCTATTATTGAATTTTTCAATTCCTTGGAATTAAGTGATTCGCCTCCACATACTCCGAACGTTTGAGCCATAGTTATGCTCCTTAGAAATCTGAACGTTTCCCAAGGACTCATATATGGTAATATATTAATTGTAAGAAATATGTAAGAAATTGCTTGGATTCGGATATAATAGGTGCAGTAATATTAGGCAGAGAGATCAAATCCTACGACTTGATTTAACACCTTCCGATAAAACACTTGCAGGTACAGTACATTTTCTTTTAATAGGCAACAATGTCCTATTCGCTCGGCCTACTTTATCACAATCAATCAAGCTCAAGGAGAAACTCTTGAACGTATTGGGCTATTTACCTCATCACGTTTTAAGTCATGACCAGCAGGATAGTGAAGGTACAAAAAAGGTCCTGTATGGGATGGTAAAGAATAAGAGGCGGAAGGATCCTACGGATTATGTCAGAATGGTGAACAAAAGGGGACAAGGGATAGAAAATAGGGAAGAACTGAAGAAAATGTGGAAAGAATATTTTGAAGAACTCCTGAACCCAAATGGAAACCACGGCGAGGAAGAAGAAATCGGGGAAGAGGTACAGTAGATGAACTGCAAACAGAAAAGGACTTAACACGGAAAGAAGAGGAAGATGTAAGGAGGGAAGGCACCGGGTGTGGATGAGTTGAGTGTGGAGATGGTGAGAGCAGCAGGAGAGGTGGGAATACAATGGTTGTACCGAGTGATGAAGGCAGCATGGAAGGAAAGGAAGACCCCAGAGGACTGGAAAAAGGGAATAATTGTCCCGATCTTCAAGAAAGGTAGTAGAACAGAATGCAAAAACTATCGGGGAATAACACTGATGAGTCATTGTGCAAAGATGTTTGAGAAAGTTTTAGAAAGGAGAATTAGGACAAGGATAGAAGGAGGGATGAGGGAAGAACAACATGGCTTCAGAGCAGGAAGGTCCACAGTGGATTTGATTTTTGGTGTAAGTCAGTTACAAGGACAGCACTATGAGTATGGAACAGATCTACTGATGGTCTTCCTGGACATTGAGAAAGCATATGACAGTGTATGCAGAAACAAAGTATGGAAGTCCCTGGAGGATAGAGGAGTAGAAAAATGGACTATAAGGAGGATAAAAGAGATGTACAAGGGAAGCGTGAGCTGTGTGAAAGTGGGAGGAGAGAGATCCGACTGGGTGGAACAGAGAAACGGCCTGAAACAAAGAAGTGCACTATCACCATTACTTTTCATTGTGGTGATGGATGACATAATGACCCGAGCGGCACAAGTAATTGGGGAAGGAAAGATGAAAGCAATGGTGTTTGCGGATGATTTGATGATTGTGGAAACAAGGAGGAGGAGGTACAGGAACAGTTGGACGTGTGGGAAGGAATAATACAAGGATATGGGATGAAATTTAGCATAAATAAGAGTGAGATGGTGATCACAACAAGGAAGAAGGAAAGGACCACAACGGGAATAACAATTGGTGGGGAACAGCTGAAGAAAATGGAGAGTTTCAAGTATCTGGGAAGCCTGATACAAGAGAATGGAAGAAACGGTAGAGACATAAATGAGCGGGGGAGACAGGCAGAAGCATTCCGGAGGAGTGTGAGAAGCATGTTATGGAGCAGGGATGTCCCTCAGAACAGCAAGTAGATCATATATCGTACTATGTCCCTATCCTGACGTATGCCTCGGAGACCTGGGTTATGAGAAGGAAGGGAGAAGAGCAAAATACAGGCCAGTGAGATGAGGTTCTTGAGAAGCAGTATTGGAGCTACAAAGAGGGACAGAATAAGAAATGAGAGGACCAGAGAATTAATGAAGGAGGAACCATTACAGGGTGGTATAGAGAAATCTATACTTAGATGGTATGGGCATGTAAAACGAATGGAGGAGAAGAGGATACCCAGGAGGATACACGAGACGAAGTGGGAAGGAAAGAGACCAAGAGGGAGACCGAGAGACAGGTGGCTGAATGGGGTGGAAGAAAGCGTGAAGAAGAGAGGAGAAGACTGAACAAGGGTGGAGGCTGAGAGATGGTGGGAAGACAGAAGACGTTGGAGAGGCTTGTGTTCCAAACAGACCCGGCCAGTGGCTGGAAACTGTGCAAGATGATGATGACCTCATCACGTTTTCAGTCATGACCAGCAATATGTTGCAATGCTGAGAGTGCTATCTTTTGACGCCCTTAAAGTTGCAATAGTGCTAAAAAGTAATCGTACAAAGAATGTAACTAATATAAGAAGCTTCTTCAGTAAATTTGTTTTCCATTGTCCGTCATGTTTTGACGGGTTTCATCTAGTTGTGTTTTAATTTTACTAGCAACCCACCCCGGCTTCGCCCTGTTTTTTTAACGGTTTATCCAGCGTAAGTTTAAAAAGTGCACGGAGGCAGGTCCTAGACGCAATTCAGAAAAGACGAGGTGAACAGCGAAACTCCAAACACATATACTCTTCTCTGAAGTCTTAAGTCGAAACGACTCGACAGTTTGATGCTGGCCGAAGCTGGGGTGATAGGCCCACTCGCTAGCAGGTAAACTCGCTCCGAAGCTAGTAATTTAAGTTTCCACTGAATGGAGATTGTTAGAAGAAATGAAAACGTAAAAACACTTGTAGTGGACGATGTATTAAAGATAGAGATATGCTGTCGCGGACTTTTTTGTACAACTTTGCATACAGAACAATTCTTACACTCATAGTTGGCCTATATAGATATTTTTAACGGTTTACCCAGTGTAAGCTTAAAAGGCACACGAACGGCAGGTTTTTCTTTGACTTGATTCACTGAAATCGTTACTGCTCGGCTTCCTTTGGACAAAAATGAATGTTTTTCTACAGAAACTTTCCTCAAAGATCCTTTACAGAATGGTGAAAACCGCATCAAAATTCATCCAGTGGTTCTCGAGATTACCCGTTACTTTGTTTTATACTATTCAGAGATTATTCCTTTATTATACGACATATTAAGGTATAAGGTTCATACCTTATCTGCGCTTGCTAATTGACATGTTTAGCTATAAGTGACACTCTTATTTTGTTTCATTAGTTAAGCTAGGTTTTAGTTTCTCTTTTTACCATATGTTAAACCAGAACATTGTATACACTGCAGGAAAATGCCGGGATGGTACCTAATTTAAGGTCACGGCCACTTCCTACCCAAATTCTACCTTCATTACAGATACACACATTAGTACAGACATCACAGTGACACGGGTTATCAGACAAATCCTACACACTTCCAAGTACTCGGGGCTACATGACCACGATGTCACAAAAGTTCCTAAAGAATCAACAACAACAACAACATTTATTTCTAGAGAAATAGAATCTGAAAATGTTGGTGAACCATACTGTATAAGCAGTTAAACGATGCACGAATGTACTCGTACATCCGTCTACATGGCTGGATGAGTAGAACACCAGCTTTCAAGTCAAGGGCGTCATGTCCAAACCCACATGATTTAATTACGCATCTAAAATCCAAGGAGATGGTGGCCCACCCGGTATTTAGGTGCCTAACTCTATATACCAATTTTCATCCGCTAAGAAAGTTGGTCTCTGTGATGTTTATTCATGTTTGCCAGTTTATGAAACTATGCTGCCCCGTGTTACAAGATGTCGCTGCCAGGGGCAAATTTCTTATTGCATTACGTGGTATATTGAATTTCGAGAGGGGTGGTCACAATTACGACCACAGACCCTTAATGGTTAATTAATGAACCCTGGTTGAAACTTGGAGCGCCCTGCTTCCGCTGGAGACAGCAAACTAGCTCTAGGGTTTCATTACCCCGACACATTACCGCGCAGTTAGCTCGAGGCGGCGACATTTCCACCTAGTTCATCATGACTGTCATGTAAGATTAGGGAAGGAATGGAGTGCTAAACAGAGGGGCAGTTATGACAAATACATCTTTCCTCTCCAAAAACACGGTAAAATATATAAATACTAAACAGATACTGGTACTCAAGCATTATGACGTAAACTATTTAACTGCTTTTAACTCTCCTCAATCCAAATTGAATACAATAAATTTCAGGCTCAATAATGCCGAAGACAATCAAAACATTGATACACCCTATTCGATCCGGAGTCCCTTCTGCCGGGCCTGCGATTGATTTTGTCCCCAGAGAACCCTCATTAGTCAAGGTGCAAGAGGTAAATACTCCCACATATCTTCTTTGGGATTAAGATCGGGTGACTTAGTATGCCATTCAAGTGCAACAGGTAAATACTTCCACATATCTTCCTTGGGACTAAGATTGGGTAATTTAGTGGGCCATTCCAGTGCAACAGGTAAATAATCTCACATATCTTCTTTGGGATTAAAATCGGGTGATTTAGTGGGCCGTTCAAGTACAACAGGTAAATACTTCCACGCATGGTCTACGGGATTAAGATCAGGTGATTTAGTAAGCCAGTCAAGGAGCAACAGGGGTTTTTCAAATCATTGGCGTATGCGTGCAGCCCTGTGACAACTGCTGTTGTTATCTTGTGAATGGGAGGGTCCACAGCATACTCATCATGAAGATGTTGAATAAAAGGCGTGTTCATTGAACGATTTGAAATAAACCGCTTTCTTCATGCTCACGGTGACCTGAGTGAGTGACAACTAGTGATACGAAAAACACTCCCAAGACATCACAGCCTGAACTACACCCTCCATGCACTGCAGGTTAAAGCCTCATTGGGCCGTCGATGTACTCAACTCCTTGCGTTATTTGAAAACAAGAAAAATCGCGACTTGTCAGACCACACCACACGCCTCTAGTCAGCTACTGTGTACTTAGAGTGTTGTTTGGCCCATTGAAGACGTGCAGCTTGAAGACTGGCTCACACACAACTTCTCCGCTGTGGCCATATGTCGGTGATGAAGTGCCACATGAACTTCTGGCATCAGTGCAACACCATCATCTAGTTCTCTCCAAAGTAGTAGTATGCTCTTTCAAGTAGGGCGACTAATCATTTGACCTCTAGGCTTATTTTCCCAAAGTAATGGATGATGTTCATATAAGAAGAGGTAATTGGACAGATGTTATTCCATTGAGTAACACAATGCTGATCCAGCGAATGTGGCGTGGAACGAAAGGCGCACAGAGGTGTGAAAGTTTCCGGGTCGATGAAAGCCAACGCCTGCCAACGCTCACCCAGTAAACAGCGAACAGAAGACGACAGGGAAAGTCACGTTCTGGACCATCACCCAGTATTTGGAACACTGTTACCTTGTGATCTAAGAATAAGTACAGCCTACTAACTGCACGCCCAGATGGCCCTCGTTCGATTCCTTGGAGAATTTCAATTCTGGCATTGTGGTTGGAACGGAAAAAGCGACCAGCGAATTTAGCGACCAGTGAACTAAGCGACCATCACGAAATTTTACCTGCGCCTCGAAGGTCAAACTTCTGTGAATTTAGCGACCAGCGAACTAAGCGACCACCACGGAATTTTAGTAGTTAGTGTTACGTAAAGCCAAAAACATTATTATTATTATTATTATTATTATTATTATTATTATTATTATTATTATTATTATTATTATTATTATTATATTATTTAGGCGTGTTTAAAATCAGCTTTAAAATAACGTCATCAGTACATTTTTAGCCTACTTTTCACATTTTGCAAAAATGAGGAAAAAGTAGTCTTATGAGATCGGGCAAATGTGTGTCTGTCTGTCTGTCTGTCTGTCTGTCTGGCTGTGTGTGTGTCCCCCCCTATCAACTCCTAAACGGCTGCAGCAATCAAAACCAAATTTAGTATGAGTAAAGATGTGCACCGGAATAGCTCACGTCCATATTTGAAAATGATGTCAGTGCTACCAATTGCTGAAAAAACGCACTAGAAATTTGAGCTCCATGTTGGATATCCTGCAAGGTATACATAGGAGCTATTCCAAAATTGGCACACATGTAGATAATACTATTTCAGTTTAATTTCCAGGAGGCCAACCATGACAGTGTTGCCAAAATAATTTTAAGCCTTCTGATAGGTCCAATGTTTAAATGCATATAACTTCTACACTATCAATTGGATTTCAACCAAATTTTGTATGTAATATCTGTACATAAACAGATTAGACTGAGCGTATTCTTAAGAGCCACCAGGGCTGCCAACTGTTAATAATTACTCTCTCTATTTTTTTTATCCAAATACCAATATATCAGAATGTGTGCAAGCCGACAGCTTTAAACTATGCACACGTTTAGTGCCTGACATGTTTGATTAATTTTGGAGTAACTTATATACGTCAGTTCTACCAACATGATTCTAAGCCTGCTGATAGGGCCAATTTTTAAATACATGTAACTTCTATACTATCAGTAGGATTTCATCCAAATTTCGCATGTGCTATGTGTAACATATCAGATATGACTATAAGTATTCTTCAGTGCAATCAGGGCTGCCAACTGTTAATAAATGCTGTCTATATTTTTTACCCTAATATCAATATATCAGAAAGTATGCAAGCCAACAGCTCTATACTTTGCACACGTATAGCACCTGACATTGTAGATTAATTTGGAGTAATTAATACAAGGCAGTGCTGCCAACATGATTCTATGCCTGCTGATATATCCTATTTTAAAATGCATGTAACTTCTATACTAACAAATGGATTTCATCCAAAATTGGCACAACAAGATATCATAATATTTCAGATTATTTCTGACCAGCACACGCATGGTATTGTTGGCAACATGCTTTTACGCGTGCTGATAGATCCCGAGTCTAACTGCAAGTAACGTCCATTGGACTTCAACCAAATTTTGTATTCTGTACCTTAAGAGATGGAACTAAGAATATATTCAGTCACCAGGGCTGCCAACTGTAGTGCTCTATTAGGCTACATTATACCAGGTATATTTTGAACTAATTAGATATTACGATATTACCAACTTAATTTCGTCATTATTCTAGATAGGTTCATATTCTGTAGAATAATCATTGGCATGAAAAGTAGGCTGTATAGTTCTTAACGGAACTTCTTGTTTAAATACTGATTTCCATCACAATGTATCCACGCTTTGGACTGGCTAAATGATAGAAAGACATTTCTATTATTTAGGCGTGTTTAAAATCAGCTTTAATATAGCGTCGTCAGTACATTTTTTGTAATGTTTTAAAAAGCAATATTTTCAGTTATACCGTATAAACATACATTTACAGAGTGTTTTCATGATCGTGAACTTAATCCAACTTTTGAAGGTAGGAGAGGGTTTGGAGACATGCCATTACGTCACCCGTTTCTTCATACATTGCTTTTCAATACCCGCATCCATTTTTCTGTATTTGAGTTTTCTTCGCTTTCCTTTCAGATTCGGTTGTAATTTCATATACATGCATGCTGAGTCTAGCTATAAACCGGTTGGGAATAACCCGGTTGAATAACTTCGGGCGATGTGATGGGCATGAGTCAGGGTAGCTTGGCCGCTTAGTTCGCATATTCCGTGCTGGTCGTTTAATTCGATGGTCGCTTTGTTCAGGTATTCCATGAGTCAGGGTAGCTTGGCCGCTTAGTTCACGTATTTCGTGATGGTCGCTTAATTCGCTGGTCGCTTTGTTCATGTATTCGTTCACTCAGCCTCACAAACACAACTGAGATGAGAGTCAGCCCTCAGACAAGAATTGCTTATCTTGGTAGAACCAGGAATCAACCCAGGTCCTAGGGGAAGGGAATTTCAGTACGTACCCCTAGATCACAGAAATATTCCTATCCCTTATCACTCCCGTCACTACTGGATCGAGGATGGGATAAGATGAGTATGTGACAAATGGTTCTTACAGTCTCGTGTCCTTCTGAAACCAAGAAGTTAACGAAAGCTGAAAAGAACTAAGATGATCGACATTTGGCGAGGAGTGGAAGGAAGTGGCAGTGGCCTGTTGGAAGGCACGGTCCCGTTATTTGATTGGAGTTGAAAATGGGAAACTGTGAAAAAAAAATTAAGACGGTGGGGTACGAACACACTTGGTTCCCGAGCCAGGATGCAGCCTGGCCCCATGGCCCACGCGTAGCTTCACCGGTTGGTACCCCTACATCCCAAATGGTGGTTAGCAAATTACAAGCTATTGAACGAATGTATTTATATACCTTTTAAAAACATACTAGGCCTATATATTCAGTGGGAACACTGCCTATTGAGGCAAAACTGAAAGGATGCGTGTTCAATACCTACCTCAGACATTCTGGAAGTGGTTTTCCGTGGTTTCCCACTACTCTAGGCAAATGCCAGGATGGTACTGTGCCATTATCCACAAGCGTAAGTTGTAGAACATTGCACGGCGAGATTTGTTTTGAAACACAGCGCGGCGTTTAGCAAGCGAGATACGTCACGAAAGCTGATGGGAGCACCGTTAGATGATTTCCGAGCCATGCCGAGGACGACCGAAGCTCCGCTGCAAGCCCTAGGTCAAGAACATATGTTACGTATTGATCCAAGGTATTGATTGACCGATGAAGGATTATTTTTATGGATAATAACGAGGAAGAGATGTTTATTTATGCTTTTTAGCATTATTCAAAATGTATTGATACTGTATAACGTTTCGGAAGAATTATTTTCATCTACAAGATGTTATGAAATATGTAAGCCATTTTGGTTATGCGCTAAGGACATGATTTATCGATCTACGCAGCGCAGGAGAGGGGGCTGTTCACCCTTCGTGAAACTGCGGGCTGCATGAAGAGAACAGATTATTAAGTATCTCTGCAGAGGGCAGAACAACAATCTAGTGTGTTTTCGCATGCCGTATCGCTAGCACAGGTCTAGTTAGAACGTGCGCGAGGCCGTGTTACAAAAGCAGAGTTGAGTGTCGAAGAACTCTGGCTTATATTATTTCAGCAGTGACTTTGTATAACACTCTGAAAATGTGTCTTGCAACGTGCCACATGCGAAGTTAGGCAGGCGTTATACAATAAGGAACATTAACATTTCGAGTACAAGCCTCCGTGGCTTAGGCGGCAGCACGCCGGCCTCTCACCGCTGGGTCCGTGGTTCAAATCCCGGTCACTCCATGTGAGATCTGTACTGGACAAAACGGAGGCAGACAGGTTTTTCTCCGGGTACTCCGGTTTTCCCTGTCAACATTTCATTCCAGCAACACTCTCCACTATCATTTCATTTCATCTGTCATTCATTTAATCCTTGCCCCAGAGGAGTGCGTCAGGCCTCGGCAGCCGGCACAGTTTATATCCTCGCCGCTAGATGGGGGCTTCATTCATTCCATTCCTGACCCGGTGGGAGACTGGAAGCAGGCTGTGGATTTTCATTTTCAACATTTCGAGTGTACTGGAATTCATGCAGTATAACACTGGTTTTAAAACAGTGCTTTATATATGGACACAAGTATAGTTATACTTCAGCCTTCATGAACATTATAATTAAGTCCTCTTATTTTTACGACATGATTGGAAATCAAATGTCGGGAGGAACAGTTCACAGGCCTAGTTATCTTGTAGCTACCGACAGTAGTAGCTACGCTGGCTAAAGCGCTGCGTTAGGCCATGGGGCCAAGCTCTCTGCTGACTCGGTAGACGCGTGGGTTCGAGCCCCACCGTCGGCTGTCCTTGAAATGGTTTTCCGTGGTTTCCCATTTTCAACAACAGGCAAATGCTGGGACAGTACCTTCTGACAGGCCACGGCCGCTTCCTTCCACATCCTTGCCCAGTTTCATTCATCTTCATCCATTCCATCTCTCATCCCGACGCGCAGGTCGCCCACGGGCGTCGTATAGAAAGACCTGCACTCGGCGACAAAAAAAAAAACTTGTAGCTATGGCAGGCTAGACACTTCAAACATGAATACTGCGATGTGAGCGACACAATATACATTCTGAGGAACGAACACTGACTTTTTCGAATATAAAATCGAGTGTTGTCGCTAATACTAAATTTTATTAAGCATGTTCGCATCTTGTGACATTATGGTATTGAAATGCAACTTTCGTTTCGGTAGAACGCGAATTACTACTATGTGACGAGCACTTTCTATGGAACGCGATGGACCATACGTGGAATGGCAGTAACAACCGGTGTTGTTCAGACGTCCGTCTGGAACCCGTGCGTTGGAGACTGGGAGTCCGGGGTTCGATCTCATTGGTACACCAGGATGATCCAGGACACTTCCATGTGTGGAGGAGAAATGATATGGGAGGCATATCATTGCTTTCTATTCCATCTGCGACTGGCGAGAATGTACTGAAAATCAAGCTCCATCATAAGTAGTAATGCATAGACATTGTAATGTTTTAGTAGCAGTCATATTTTTCTTTTTATTAGCATAGTCGATGGACGTTTTACTCATGTCTGATTTTATTCTCGACTGGATTTAGATTCCAATTATGGAATGCATCTCATTTTGCAGTGTGTTTTTACACAATTAAAATTAACTAATTGTAATTTATGTGGGGACCTTTTTTTTGTCGCAGTGAAGAGAATCATCACAGGAGAAGACTTTATTAATTCTTCACTATTCTAGATAGTGTTTTTGAACTTTCATTGTGGTCTATTTATGACACATTTCTTTGCACTCTCATTAATCGCTAGATCTACTTTGTAGAGATATTTCTGATTGTTTAGTTGGAGAGTTGTTCCTTGAACATTTCCTACGTCAATATAGACAGTTTTGAGTTTCTGATACCACTCTTAGTGTGATATTAGGATTTCTTTATCTTTTGCTAAGAGATATTCCTAGTTTTGGTGGACTATAGAGACAGTAGGGTTTTCTAATCGACTAGGTAGGTGTTTATCTTTGCGATCACCCTTATCGATGGTGTAGGAATCCTATATTATTTCCTAGAATCCACTCGAGCAGGATTATTTCTGATTTTACTTGAGAAATCTTGATCCTTATTAAATTTCTAGTTTTGACATACGATTATCAAGTTAATATTGAGCTCATTGAAATCCATTCCTAATGGTATTTTCAGGCATTATGAATCGAATAGTATTCAAGCTGACAATATTCTGAAAAGCATTCATATTCTTTTTATCAACGAAAATCTCAGATTACCGAATGTGGAGGCATATCCTTTAACAGATGTGTGATTATAATAAAACTATTGTACAGCATAAATTAATAATTCCAGTAATAATTTGGAGAAATAAGTGATAACGTTTTAAACATTCTATATGAATTGTTACGATCTTGTATAATTCTAGTAACACAAATCTATTCGCAAACTGTAACTATAAAATATATTGGCAATGAAATTCTTCGTTTCACCATGGTTGGGTGACTAGAGATGATAAATATATTAATAATGAATACTCAGTGGAGTAAATTTCTAACGTGGATAAGACCATATAGTGGCACCATTAAAGTGTGATAACTATATAATGATGAAATGGTGTTAATGAAATCCAGTGTTGAATGGATAACAGATAAATAGTCAAGTGTGATTTAGGCTGATTATAGTATTACAGCAACAGGATTAAATGGCGATGATGTGTTATTTGGAAACATGCATTTCTAGGCATGAGTATTAATGATTTATAGTAAAGGATCTTTATTATCCTGTTTCTGGAAATTACTACAAAGCTAACGTAGTTACATAATCTTCCCTTCTGGTTAATTTGAAGATCAGTGTTGATTAAAAATTGAATTTCTGCTAATTCACGTAAAAGAGTATTGGGTCTGAGAGACACCAATTATATACCAGATATTTATCGTGAAACCACGAACATAAAATACACTCATAGAGGGTGTTTGATCAACGAGTTTATTAATATAACACTCAGAGAGGTGTTTCAACATAAATGTATATATTGAACCCTTATTGATCTTCGATAAATAAGTATTCATATTTATTATTATTATTACTACGGCCTAGGCAGCACATAAGGAAGTCGACTTGGATATTAGGGAGGCCAGCATTTCGTAATGATTGCAACAGAAGCTGAGTTGGTAGCTATTCCTGGGGGACGGCCAGAATTAGTCGAGTTCAAGGCCAAATTGTGCAACTACTGTACCAAAATTGGAGACATAAAGGAAGAATCACGAGGTCCTCTCAACGAACATACGATTGAATCAGCCAATCGCAAGAGACCAAGCTGTGACCACGAGGTGGACGGCGTCAGTAGTAAAAAGCGCGCGGAAGTGTGTATCTAAGGAACCGCCGAACGGATTAATCTCCGCTCGAGTAATGTGAGACGTTGGATTTATTTGGAGAAGAATGACACTAGCCCCATCTTTGTGAGACAAAAACTCTGGAAGTTTTTATCCGACTCCGCCCCACTCCGCCGCCCTTGTCAGTTTCTCATAAATAGTTTGGCCTGACGCCAATCTAAGGCTATTCTTGTGGAGCCTTCAGAGGCATACTCCACGCCAGTTTGAAGTGTGATTTTTGACGCTCGAATTAATCTAAGTCTATTCTTGTGGAGCCTTCAGAGGCATACTCCACGCCAGTTTGAAGTGTGATTTTTGACGCTCGAATTTATCGGAGTACTTATTGTGTGGAGCCTTCAGAGGTATACTCCACGCCAGTTCGAAATGTGATTTTTACGCTCTAAAATCAGTGAAGCTATTTCATTTTCTGAGCTCTGGGGAGCTAAAGTCGCAGCGTTTGCAATATCGAATTTTAAAAGCTATAATACATTTTGTTCTAAAATCAACTAAATTGTGTGATCTAAAGATTTCACGCCAGCGCGTGATAAACTGTAACATTCTTTTAAAGACGACGAGTTCAACTTTAAGGGGGAAGTATCGTATCACCCTAATTAGCGCTTACCAGAACCGAAGTCCAAGACGGGACGGAAATACCGGACGAGATAGCGACTGCTGGTGCAGCCAGGATTTTGAACTTGTTAACGAGCCAGTGGCGCGGACTCGAGATGTATATTTTAAGTATAAATTGTGTGTATTGTATGTGTGTTTTTTATAGTGCGTATGTGCGATATAATTAGGGCCAGTCTTCGCTATTAATCGCAGTAGGACAATTGTGGGTGAACTGAGTAGCCTGCAAGCGATTATAGATAGGCAAATATTTAACATTGAACTTTTCTGCCAAGGAGTCGAGACCAAGATGATCAGCACGTGGTTTGAAGTTGGGATGAGCTTCAAGAAATCAACGCAGACGACTACTATGGAGTGCTAAATTGTCCATAGGGCAATGGGTTGAGGAGGATGTCCTTGGTCCTACATGCAGAAGCGGTGATGTACTAAAATTGGATTATTTCAATTATGTAGTTAGATTTGGCCGGGGAACTTTGTAAATAGTCATGTTTTTCTTTCTTGTTTTATAGCTGTTTTTTCTTGTACCGACACTATATGTTTAAATGTCCGTTGGCGCGTGGCCAATGTGTTTGTTGATATTTTGATTTTTTTTCTTGAGTCATGTGTAATGTACGCGGCGTGCGTGCGTGATTTTATCCTTGCAATTGCGGAACCCGTTACATTCGATAAATGGTGCTTTATTAACGTTAATATTTGAAATAGGAATGGGAGGAATTGATTGTAAAACATTTTGCCGAACAGGTTATTATTCATGTTAGGGTAGCCGAGTGCACCAACTTAAAAGTAATTGTAGAACACCTTCGTTCTAATTTGATAGATTTTTCTTGAGTCCTTTTCAGGTGACTAGTCACGGCATAGAACGATGGCGCCAGCATGTGGATATTATTTGTGTCTTTTATTTCAGGGTCTGTCACAACCCATACGTGTGATTAAGTGTGTGTTGATGTGTCTAGTGTGTGTTGATTCTACGTGAGGAGGGGGTAGTTGTCCTACCGCCCTTATATATTTTTGCTGCTGTTGTATTTTTAGATGGAAAGACAGAGTGCTCTTGGGAGACTGCTGATTCTTGTCCATATGTTTTTTCTGACACACACGTATTATTGTGCTTTGGGGCACATTTCTTCGAGGTTCGACCCCATGTTCTGGGAGGTCGAGGTTATTGGCACGTGGGTTGACAGACATGCAGAGTTCCACAAACCGCCCGTTTTGCCTGTGACTTATTTTGATAGGCAGTCCTTTTGTCCGACTGAACCCTGTAAGCTTTCATGCAGCAAACCTGTTCATTGTGATGGCTAATTTTAAGCCATAATTAATTGGGGAGTTCGCCATGTGTGTAACGGATTGTTGTACCTTGTATGGATAAGAATATTGTGATTAACGTAAATGTTGGCTGTTTGCCTATTGCTTTGTTGATGACTCGATTTCATGTAATTTTGTTTGTCACACCCGTGTGGTGTAGTGGTAGAGTATTTGTAAATTTTGACAGCGGTCATTTGAGTATTTTTCTATTGGTCACGTGTTAATGTACTTGTGTTGATTTGTGTGAGAAGTCCTAAGATTTTAGGCAGTAAATGTTGCTACGGCAATTCAAGTCCAATTTCACACGGAAATTTTGTGTTTGTTTATAGTAGATTTAGGAAGTGTCGGTTTAATTCAAGTATTGTTGTTGTGTTCCCTCGTGTCGGTCTAGCTCTAGGAAATGCGGATTCGTTGTTTGAAGGGTCATTCTGGATGATAACGAATCACGCATTCAAAGTACACATCGTGATGCATGTAGAACGGCATACGCACTTATATGGTCACTTTTGTATCGTTTTATTTAAGGACACTTGGTTCAGGTAATTAATCTCTCCAGAGATATCGCCTAGTTTTTGGCAATTTTATTAAGCGGGAGTCAGTTGGGAGTTTTTGTTGTTAATTGTTTATGTGTAAATATGGTGATTTGTTATTAAATTCAGTTGTTTTTAACCCTGGCTTCACTCTTTCCTGCATGTTATTTTGTTATATGTTACCCTGCAAGTTAATGAATCGCCCTGACAGCAACTTACGAATATGACCTGTTACGCCCCGAATCTGAGTCTCATATGCTTCTTTGCAAGGGTTCAATATGTATAAAATTTATTCCAGGGTTATAAATATGTATATTCAGGAAATTACCTCCTGAAACTGAAACAAATTGATATAAGATCCAGTAGGAATTTTTATTTTTGGATCTATGTTCAATAGGACATTTCAACCCGTGCTTGTGTGTGATAATAATATTTTTGATTTTTGAGCAAGATGCAGCTTCCACAGTTAGGTCTGTGATTGGCATTCTTGTAATTTGTTCTTGACTCTGACAAGATTTTCTACGTTCTTTCAGATCTCAGTCTGAGGACATAGCAACTTTTGCTATGCCATTTGTTGAATAAATATTTTCAGTTCAATTTTACCTCTACGATTGTGGTGATTTATAGAATTAAGTAGACGTCACGTTAAGAAAGCCATTGCTGGTATTTCTAGGTGTTCTTACGCCTGAGATTACTTTCTTTTAGTAAATCTCGTGTTCTCTTGAGTTGTTGCTTTTCTCGTTAGCCATGGTTTTTTCTTAACGTTGCCTGGTTAGGTTATCCTATGACCTATTATCCCCGTCTCTTGTTGGTAGTATCTGGGGGTTTTCTAGCCGGGATTTTCCAGGTTCTACGATCCGGTGATCTTCGAGGGATTCCAACAAGCTGATGGTAGGTAATTTCGGATACTGTACCAAACTTAAGGCCACGGTTGCTTCATACCCAATCCTACCTCAATTACAAATACAAACACTAGTACAGATATCACAGAGACAAAGGTTATCAGAGTTATTCTATACACACCCAAGTACACGGCGCTACATGACCACGATGTCGTAAAGGCCCCAAAGAAACAACAACTACTTAGTAGGAACAAAACACAGTCGATTGCTGTTTTGAAGGCGAAACGTCGAGTTCATGTGTTTAATATGTTCATACATGTACTGTATTTCTTCTACATATACCCAAATACCACGATATCCAAGCTCCTAGATGAAACAACAACAACATTCAAACACATTCAAAATGTTTGTGTCAAATCGGTATACAGGAAAGGGTGTGTTACATAATAGAGTAGGTGATGTACGTCAACTGACTGACTCTGTGAGTATGTTCCACTGATCTTTCAATGATCTACTACGGGAGTATTCAGTACATGCTCAATATTGACCACCTCATTACTCGCACACACAGCACCATTCTATCAGTAAATGTGTATTCTGTCCAACGGTCGTTTTGTTTGTGATTCCTTCACTGCATAAACTAACTTCACTTACTTATCTCATAGTCCACACATAACACAAATAAATTATTGTTTCAATTGCTACCCGAAGACTAGCAAATTTCGTGAACCCTAGGATATTGCTATTGATATAGTCCAATAAATGGCTCTACTGCATTTACCGTTAGATGGGTCTGTGAGTCAGTGAATATGTCTCCGCGTGATCCGCTGAACTTAGAATGCTATACCGTACCACGGGAGTGTGCTGTCCATTCTCATTACTCGCACACCATTGTATCAGTAAATAGTTTCAATCCTATATGATCTCCGTTTTCTTTTCATGATTACTTATTCTTTGACTTAATATCCTGATACCTAGCAGAAACACAATTTTTACCCTATTGGTCATTCTTAGCGCTGATGACCGCACACAGTTTTATATGTCATCTGTGAAGTGTAAAAAGAGTTATGTTCCTAGAAGAGGACGAAGCACTGCAGATGTCACAGCCCGAACTAGGGATTCAGTTAATAATTTCCGCAACAGTAAAAACAATCTGTTGGCTCCATATGTACAGTCACAATGGAAGCATAAGTTTAAAGGCAAATAAATGGTCTTTCTAGGGTTCAGTATACAGGGTGTTTCAAAAATAGGGGGCATAATTTCAGGTATGTATTTGTTATATATAGACAATCAACATGTGTCCGGAAATGCTTCATTTCCGAGTTATGGTCTTCACAACACTGAACTTCACCGGAAGGTTTTTCTTTCCGCAGGTCGTTACCGTGATAGGAGACATTAAGAGGACACTTTGACGGTTCATTCTGAGGCGAAGGTTAAATTCAGTGTTGTGTTTGGCGTTCGTCTGTGCGTCATGTACTCAAATCTGCATCTGGCAGAGATGCACTTCATGTACGGTAAGGCAGACGGAAATGCTGCGTTGGCTCGTCGTTTGTTCCAGGAGCGTCAATCAGACATCAATGTGAGGTCTTTATTCAATCAGGAGGTGGACATTTTGAACATCTCCTGTAATGACAATGACCTGCGGAAGAAAAACGTTCCGGTGAAGTTCAGTGTTGTGAAGGCCATAACTCGGAAATGAAGCATTTCCGGACACATGTTGTAATGAACTAGTTTGATTGTATACATATAACAAATACATACCTGAAATTATGCCCCCCATTTTTTGAAACACCCTGTATATTCCGTTGCTCTTCTCACGCTTCCTTTATCATTAGTTTCATATTTATCGTTTGTTGGCTACTATTGCTACGACAGCCCACTAGTAGGTTATACTGTATATATATATATATACACCTTTGGACCATATGTGTCAGTTCTAGTCTGTTTTGTTGTGAGAACTTTGACTGATTTGATGTATGGTGAAAATTCAAGATGAAATCAAAGAACAGTTAAAGGTACTACACACGCCTATGTCTATGTATATGGCCAGATTCGAACTGCGCGCAGATGCATAGCACACTTCTTCAGCCTCGCAATCTAGTACTGACAAAATATTTTGTTGCTCAAAGGCAAATAGAAGATTTCATAAGAAATTCCCTAATGTAGGGTCCAGCCAAATTGTTGCGGTCAGGAGTACCACTCATGACGACGTCGCGTCGCGGCGGTGAAGTTGGCAAGTGCCAGCGACAGCCTTTCTACTACTTGTTCGCGCAGGAAATCTCAAGCTTCAAGTAGGACGCCTCCCATAAATTACTCGTTAAGAGAAGTTTGCGAATCGATTCCCCAAGCGTGTACCGCAGCGTGACCTGGTGTCCATACAGCATCTTGTCGTGCCACACCCAGTGTATCAGTTTGGTTAATCGGTCCACTTAGCCCCTAACTAATCAACTGGCCCAATTATATGAAGTGAGCTCAAATACAACAAACAAGCTTGAAGTTTTACGTGGCTAATCTAATCATAAAACACGGGGCCTCTTTTCTATATGAAATCCGTAGCGTTGCATCTCGGAAATCTCACATTCCTCAATCAGAAATCAAACTTGGTCCACATCGGTGAGAGGCAAGCAGCTTAACGACTGTGCCATCACGTCCCAGGTAAAGCATAGCTGGTCCGTCTAATGTGGACACCCTCATTACTTCCTCGACTGTTCGAGATATTGAAGTGGGGTTGTCACATAATTATATGTAACGAAAAATAATTTGCCGTATAGCTACTTCTCGTGACACTTGTATATACGGTAAGAAGTAACTAAACCAAATTTAATTGTGTAATAAAAACTTGTTTTCAATGGCATAGGCTACGAAAGTTAGTGAGTAGAATAATTCAATGACTTAGCATTTACAATCAAATATTTCCCAAATATCACGTAGGTAATTTGTAAATGTGATAGAGTACTTCGTTGCGTTTAGTTTGGTGCAGCTGACATTTACTACAATTGAAGGGGTCAGAGCCATAGTGGGCCAAGCACCATTTTTTTTAATGGACAAAACAAGGGTTAAAGTTAAACATTAGTCATAATTTATTGGATCAAAAATCAAGTCATTCAATACATGCACATTGCAACTAAAGGATACATAAATCTTGGAGCAAAAAGTAATATAGTTATCTTGACTTTAAATACAATTATAACAGCAACGAAGTTGAACAATTTTCGACATCATGGATTTGGCCCATTCTGGTTCTATATTTACACTGTGCAATACAATGGGCCATATCCATTCAGTACAAAATTTACTTTATTGATGCTCATCAGTGGCTTCTTTGCGAGTTAAACTTTATAGAAGTCATGGTGAATGGGAGGAATATATTCCAGCATAGAAATTAAATCAACATATTTCGACTTTGTTATTGGAATAGGGGCGTTGTAATCCTGACTTAAGCTGAAAGGTGAAGGCACTGAAGATGATACCTTTACTGTACGCCTTCCTCTGCGATTAGGAGTACAATCAACTATTTGACAAGCTTGCATCTCATTTAAGGTGTAGCGAAATTTAATCTGAAATGGATATTCTGATTCAAATCGGAACCACTTAATTTTGAGCCACTGTACATTTTCCCCTTCAACAGTTTCCTTACGAACTAATAATCCATTCGCTAGGCCTGTTATTCGCACAAAATCAGACTGTACCATTTGGTTTACAGAAAAGGGATTCTTTCTCCTACAACCTCATTATTTCAATGTACTCATTGACTGAAAAAATTGATTTCGCTTTGCGTTTTGAAATTTCTATACTACTGAAATCCCTATCATTGGGTAAGGAAGATACACTATGCCCACTAACACTTACATATTCGTCGCCACTCTTTCGCATTATTTTTCGCTTATTTTTAACCCACTTTTCAGTATTTCTACATCTTTTTCTTGATTTTACTGCTTTGTTTACGTACTCGCCTGCCTCAGCGTCCGCCATGATTTATAGCTATGTCACGTGACTATTAGGGATGTTCCGATTGGCTGCGAGGATTTGGACCAGTTTGGCTCTAAAATGAGCGGGCAATTTATTTTGCGTAATATTTTGAAGGCACAATATTACACGAATGGAAGTTATTGGAGATGGACCACTTTCACAACAGATAGGGAGTGCAAAATGATCCCACTAGATGGCATTATCCTATTTTACTGATTTTTGGAGATGGCCCACTACGGCTCTGACCCCTTCAATTAATAGACAACACTCGCAGCGCGTCATCGTGGAGCATAGCTTAGCGGGGGCCTCAAGCACGCAATGTATTGCAGGACCTAATGATTGCAGTTCAGCGGAGGGAACCAGGCTAGGTGTGCAGCTACATAGACACTAACACACTGTCAATTATAGTAAGAGGATTTTACAGTCCATTGTGGGGAGAGGTATTCTATATTTTCTAATTTAATAGCCACATTTGGACTGAGGAATTATTCACTAGATGCAAACATTTTTTACAACATTTGATTAAAGAAAGCTTTCCTGTCGGTCAACACAAAGGGTTTACAACATGCATATACAGTATTAATGTGGCTGTTAAGTGTATGTTATCCTTTTATTTAGTATCAAAAGCATTTCTCCTGACAAGGAAAGTATCAGGTAATACAGGTCGAAACCTACCTTGAAACTTTGTGTAAGCCATCGTTGTACTATAAGAGGACAATGTGCGGAAAATCAGCTGAAGATTGAACTGCAAGGCTCCGAAATCATGTGGCGAACCTCTCATATAAATCAATGGGAAGTAGCGAGTACCGTATATGTCGGAAGGGACAGCCCTGACGGCCCAGGCATTCAAGGCCTTTGGGAAGCAGCCGCACGCTCCAGTCAGCATGTACGCCCCACCATGTGACTACTCCGAGTGCCGCAGGGATGTCAATCTCCACCAGCCGTCGTGCCTGTGTACCAGGATGTCAGGTACGATATCGGAGCCTTGTAGTTCAATGTGCAGGCTGATTTTCCGCACGTTGTCCTCTTATAGTACAACGATTGCGTCCACAACGTTTCAAGATAGGTTTCGATCTGTCTTACCTGATATTTCCCCTGATAAAAAAAATGCATACAAACTCGAAGACATGTTCAACCGTTAATTTATAAAATAGCTCTCTTAGAAAAAAAAAACTGACCTGACCATAAATGTTAACATTCATTAGAGCTCAAGATTTCAGTGAATTATGTTCTTGCTTCTCACGGGCTCACAACTAGTAGCTGAGCTCGGCATTTCTTTGTGCCGGACTCCTCTATTTTATCTTTCCCTTCGACTTCCTTTGACCTTCCCTACGTCTCGGCTTCCCCTCCAATGTCTGACTGCCAGGTAAATGACCAAGAGAGCAGCGCAGTGTCTGACCCTTTACTACAAAAAGAAATGAAAATAAAGGGAATAGAGGGTATAAAGGGAATAAAGATGAGAATTGAGGGCCTTGAAATGTATTATTGATAGAGAGCTGCCACTGAGGCTAAAGAGCCCCTTTATGTAGCGTCTTCATTGTTCTGGCTTGAAGTATTCTAATAAGAAACTAAACCTAGCTTAACAACTGAAATGAAAATCCACAGCCTGCTTTCAGTCTCCGGCCGGGTCAGGAATGGAATTAATGAAGCCCCCATCTAGCGGCGAGGATATGAACTGTGCCGGCTGCCTGACGCACTCTTCTGGGGCAATGATTAAATGAATGACAGATGAAATGAAATGATAGTGGAGACAGGGAAAACCGGAGTACTCGGAGAAAAACCTGTCTGCCTCCGTTTTAACCAGCACAGATCTCACTTGGAGTGACCGGGATTTGAACCACGGACCCAGCGGTGAGAGGCCGGCGTGCTGCCGCCTAAGCCACGGAGGCTTCAGCTTAACAACTAATAAAACAAAATATAAATTACAGTACACTTATGACTAAACAAGCCAATTAGCAAACATGTCGTGTAGTCTACAAGGCGAATAATACAAATTAGAATATTATAATTAAGTAAATATCCTACCTAATGAATTATTAAATCTATTGAAAAAAACAGTATGTTAAAAGGGACTACAATTTTTACATGAACTATAATTAAAACAAGTGTGTCACCTCCTTAGTGTAGTGGTCAGCGTGCTTAGCTGCCACCCCGGAGGTCCAAGGTTCGATTCCCGGCTCTGCCACGAAATTTGAAAAGCGGTGTGAGGACTGGAACGGGGTCTACTCAGCCTCGGGTGGTCCAAATGAGTAGAGGGGGTTCAATTCCCACCTCCGCCACCCTCGAAGTGGTTTTCCATGGTTTCCCACTTCGTCCCCAGGCAAATGCTGGGATGGTACTGTGCCCGTTTAAACGTGAAGAGACACTTGTCGTATCCGATGATCAGCTGGATCGTAGAATCTTGAAGGTCCCCGGCTAGAAAAAAAAATGAAAAACCTACCGGCAAGTACTACATGTGGATACAGAAGTCATTCGATTGTGTTATGGAAAATAATATGCTGGGCAAACAAATCCATCTAATGGTGATTACGAGAAACTTACGGTTCTCGGGGCAAATGGTGCATGGCAAGGGGCTCTCCTAAACCTAGATTCATTTCCACAACACAATCTCTCTACACAATTCATATAAATCACGAAAGTCTGTTTATTATAAACGAACGATTAGATTTATTTAATAAGAACTACAATTTAAATTCAATCAATAAAACTCAAAACCCTACAATTATGTTAAATAAACACGCTTGTCAAAAAAGTAAAGTCAAATAATTGGAATGTCCTTCTGACATCATTATCCACAGCTCCTCTCAAAATAAAAACGTATCAGCTGTTTGCGAGTTTGAAATTAAAATAAAATAATCTAATATTATTAAAATATTACTCCAATTTAACATAAGCTTCTTTTACTCTATACATAAAACTCCGATTATGTAACCTGACTACAGAAACTACAGCTCATGTTGACACTATCGTCAACCGATCAGCTGTTTACTGTCGTCCTGACAAACTTCACGTAATTCGCATAATTCAAGAAATTAATACATCATTGTATTATTAAGAACACTACATTTATGTCATATCCTCCTTCTCATCCTTATAAACATCAATAAAATAATTTACATTATTTACAAATTCTTTCAATTTGTTCAATAAAGTATTGAACTGTCAAACGACATCTTGCGTCAGTATTATCGGACATCGATAATGTAAAACACTTATAATTTCTTACTGTTCTTCAAACACCATTTCTCGTAACTAGTATCGTTCGGTTAATCAATTACTACTTCAAAATAATTATTAATGATAAAGATATCAATAATATTTCCAAAATTATTGTTAATAATTATTTTATAATTTATTAATTGTTAAAACATTTTTATTATAAATGTCAATAATGTTTACTCATTCTTATTAATTGTTTATTATTTTTGCATATTAATATTTGTTAATATTTATAAAGTTTTAATTAATGCTACTTGCATTATTTATATGTTTATTACCATCGCTACAATTGTATGGTGGTTTATTTCAATTCCAAGCTGATATGGCCAAGCAATTAAGCTAAGCTCATACGAAGACATTGTCAAAATCATGTTAATTATGTTAATAGAATTAACAAACCAATAGTTTTTAATCATTTCACAACATATATTTATCTTGACCTTAAATTACAGTACATGAACTTTTCTTGGTTTACTTAGTCATTACTCTGGTTAAAACAATAGCTGTTACTATTTAATAAGGATACAATTAATTTACACCTCACTGATCGTTTTTCATTGCCTTATTGCAATATTTAAAAATCAACAACAATAACATTAATGTTGTTTTACTCTAATTCTCGTTGTTCAATATATCACGATATATAGGATGCAAATTCACCTAAATCTGATATATTCAAGGTATCAATTCCGAACAATAGAATTTTATTAAGGCTCAACTAGTCTTATTAAAGAACAAAATCTTTAAATGACGTCCATAAATCCTAATTATTATAAATTCAATTGTATTTCCAGTCCTAACAACTGTTATATAACGTATAACATCAAGTTCAAACAACGCCAATATTCTTGACTAGATCGTCGAAATAAAATAAAACACGAAAATAATGTTTTATATTCATAACATCTTCTCCCTAATTAAGTTTCTTCTTACGCTAAAATTCCCAACGTTATTATCGCAGACGAAAATATTAATGAATTTAAGAAAGCATTAATAAATTCATAATCGCAAAATATCGAAATTCAACATCAAAATACAATCCACTTCGCAGATGAAATTATCAAACATTTGAAACAGTCGAATAAATTACGGATTGAGAAATATCCCAAACTTCTACTATACATTCAATGAAATATTAAATTACTAAAACAATGGTGAACTGTGTTGCTCCAAAATAACCTAACTACTAAACAAATCCACTTAATGAATTTTCTTCTACCTTTGCCGAATCTGGAAGATCTTTGAAAATAGAAAATACCGTACTGAACAGTATACTCCATTCTGCTTTCCTGCGGTCCATCGTCTCCGTCCTCCAAAAGAACTGCATCGTCGAGCTTTGAACTCCGTCTCCTAGCATCGAACTGCATCATCCTGGACTCTGGATTCAAATCGGCCAGTTTTCAAGCTTTAGATTGGGATCTCTCTAATCTCATCTTCTTCTTCATCTCTTCTAAGCGCAAATCTTAGATGATTCCGCTTCTTCATTATAAAGTTGAAATATGTAGGCTTGTTCTTTGGAATTTTGTAGATGGATAGTTGCTCAAAATATTCCAATTCTCCAATGCATATCACGTTCCTTACGTATTATTGTTTAAGCTGCCATCACACACTCGCTATCATTGCATAATAATCTTCCTCTCAACTTCCAAATGTTTAACATAGTGAAAATATAGTGGAAATTAACAATGTCACTGTATACACTCACAGTCAATGTTTTCCAGTTCGCGTTTATATTGAACTAGCAACCCGACCCGGCTTCGCCCGGGAACAGTTATGAATGCATTACGTGATAAGCGCTTTTTTTTCCAATGTCAATGAACAACGACCAATATCCGTTTTTCGTCTCGGCATGATGGGTTAAAATCACTGACTGGACTATTAATTATATTATCAAGGAGATGTATGTGCAAAAAATTCTTGTCAGACGTAATTTAAGAATGGCGAGGTGTATGAAACACAAATCCCCCTTCCGTCCAATCTTAACTTGACTGTGAATTTTGCGAAACGAAAAGTTCACATGCGAAATGAAGAAAAGCCGAATTTCACTTCCAGGGAAACTCCAAACACAACCACTCTTCTCAAAAGTTTTTAACTCAACACGACTGGACAGGTTGCTGCTGGCTGTATCTGGGGCAATAAGCTCGTCCACTAGCTAAGCTGTAACTGGGGTGATAAACTCGCCCCTAGCTAGCTCGTAAACTGTTGCCTCAGTAACTGAATGGAGATTGTTGGAAGAAATGAAAACGTAAAAACACTTATATTAGGCGATGTATTGAACATAGAGAGATATGCTCTCCCGGGCTTTTTTGTAGAACATTTCATGCTGAACTATTCTTACACTGATAGTATATAGATATTTTTAACGGTTTGCCCAGCGTAAGCTTAAAAAGCGCATGGACGTCAGTTTCTTTTTCGACCTTTTCCCTGAAATCGTTAGTGCTTGGCTTCCTTTGGTCATAAATAAATTATTTTCGGCAGAAACCTTCCTCGAGATATCCTTTACAGAATGGGGAAAACCGCATCAAAATCCATTCAGTGGTTCTCGAGATTACCCGTGACATCCAAGAATCGGGGACTTTGTTTTATACGCCAATCAGTATAATCATATATATTATTTCGGTAGTATGCATCCCTCCTGCGGCGCTCACAAGTGATCGATCGTGAAACATGAGCATTCAAATAAAGACAATAATTATACATTACCAGTGATGCATTGCACTCTAATTTCATAAATATCTATAATTTCTTTAAAAAAATGACTTTAAAAAAACTGTACGAAGTGTGCGATTTGCAGTTACTGTTGCTGCAGGATGATACTCTCCATAATTGCTGTCCACTTTACATTTTGGCCGCTGTGACGCCTGTTTCATGTCATTTGAACATTCTGAGGTCTTTCCTCTATCATTTTGCATGGATTTCAGGAACAGTAAATGAAAGGAATGTGTACTCAAATCGTATAATTTCATAAATTAGCAGTGACGAATTGCATTCTAATTTCATAAATATCACTTTTTGTAAGAAGTGTGTGATTTGCAAATACTGATGCTCTAAGAAGCTGCAATTATGAGTTGTCGTCTAAACCCTTAAAACTATTAAACGTTAATTATTTTACAGGTTTTTCTTCTGCATTCTAATTTCATAAATATCGATCATTTCGAATGGGTTTCAGGAACAGTAAATCAATGGATTTAGTACCCTAATCGTATAACCGGTGAGTGTTACGTCGTCTAAAACCTTAGAACTATTAAACATTAAGTTAATTCTTTTACACGTTATCTTCTATCATTTCCCATGGTTTTCAGATTCAGTCGGCTAAATCATTGGATTGGGTACACAAATCGTATAACCGGCGAGTGTTACTGCTAAGCTTTCAATCAATGGACTCGGCAAACACATGATTTAAGCTCATCCGTCTAATCTAAACAATGGATTTATTAAATTCCAGGTTTGTTAATATGCCGCGATACAGGTTTTTCTTCTGCATTCCAATTCCATAAATATCGATTTTCGTAAGAATTGTGCTTTTTGCTAACTGGTTTTCAAAATCAGTAAATCAATGGATTGGGTACAGGTTTTTCTTCTGCATTCTAATTCCATAAATATCGATTTTTGTAAGAATTGTGCCTTTTGCTATGTGGTTTTCAGAATCAGTAAATCAATGGATTGAGTACAGATTTTCTTCTGTATTCTAATTCCATAAATATAGATTTTTGTAAGAAGTGTGCTTTTTGCAAATACTGTTGCTGTATCATGCTATAATATGAGTTGTCTCTAAAACCTTAAGACTATCATCATCATCATCATCATATAGGCCTCATAAATTAGCAGTGACGGCCTATCAATTTTTGTAAGAAGTGTGCTATTGAACGTTTATTCCCTTACAGTTTTTCTTTTATCATTTCGCATGGATTTCAGAAACAGTAAATCAATGGATTGAGTAGGCCCTACTCTAATTTATTAGGCCTATATGCTATAGGCCTCATAAAATAGCAGTGACGAATTGCATTCTAATTTCATAAATAGGCCTATCAATTTTTGTAAGAAGTGTGCTATTGAACGTTTATTCCCTTACAGTTTTTCTTCTATCATTTCGCATGGATTTCAGAAACAGTAAATCAATGGATTGGGTAAGCCCTACTCTAAATCATAAAACCAGCGAGTGTTACGGCGTCTAAAACCTTAGAACTATTAAACATTAATTCTTTTACAGTAAATCAATGGATTTAGTACCCTTTCTTCTATCTTCTATCATTTCCCATGGTTTTCAGAATTAGTAAATCAATGGACTGGGTACTCAAATCGTATAATTTCATACATATCGAATAACCGGTGTTACGATGATCCAATTTTCAGTGATTGCTTTCTTAAGTTAGAGAACGTACTACTTGGAATTCTGACTGAAAGTTAATGTAGCGAATAACCGGAGAGTGTTACGGCTAAACTGTTAATCAATGGACTCAGAACACAAATGGCATTAACAGTGACGAATTGCATTATAATTTCATAAATATCAAAGAAAGAAACTAGCCACGCTGATCGTTGGACTTAGAAACAAGGAAGCCTCACTGTATGCGGCGCGTGAGGAAGTTTTACAACTAGGGCTGTACTAAAAGGGAGAAAGAGGCTCTACAGCCGACAAGATAAAGCAGGAAATCTCGACCAAGATGCTTTCTGCCCGGAGTGCACCCAGAAGCAACAAAAATGAATTCTGCCCGATATGTCAGAGGCAATGAACTAATGAGGACAGCACAATCGAATGCGATAGGTGCAGAGAAAAGACCCACGAGAACTGTACTGGCCTAATTGGTCAGGAAGTCAAAGACCTTGAAAGAAAGAACAGGAAACTGATATGGCTGTGTGAAATATGTAAACCTGAGGCACATGACATGAATAAATCTCGTAGGGTGGTAATAGCTGCCCTTGCCAAAAAGGTCTAGGACCTAACACAATACATCAAAACCCGACTTCAGGAAACATAGAAAATCAGATCAAGGACGCAGTATACAGTGCTCACAGACAGATATCAGCCACACCACGCTCTCATGCTGATGCTCCACTCAAGAAAGCGAAAGCACCCCCGTAGGTAACGTGCAAAGGAGTTTAGCGCTGAGCGCCTCACACAGGAACGGGAAAGCTGCCCTGCAGGCAGTGTGTGAAGGATTTTAACGCTGATCGTTGCACTTAGGAACAAGGGAGCCTCACTGTAAGCGGGGCGTGAAGAAGTTTTCCAACGAGGGCTGTCCTGATAAGGGAGAAAGAGGATCCTCAGCCAACAAGATAAAGCAGGAAATCTTGACCAAGATGCTTTCATAAATATTGAATAACTAGTGAGTGTAATGATGATCCAATTTTCAGTGATTGCCTTCTTAAGTTAGAGAACTTATAGCTTGGAATTCTAGCTGAAATGTAAATAGTGTTCTATAACCATTTGGCTGAAATAAAAGCATAACAACCTTTCTCCTTAAGTCACTAATTATAAACCTATTGGGGAAAGTATGACTTATGAACATGCGAGATATCTCGCACGGGTCCGCTAGTTTAATATAATATAATCCCTCTTCCGTCCAATCTTAAATTGACTGTGAATTTTGCGGGACGAAAAGTTCACAGGCGAAATGAGAGTTGCACTTCCAGGGAATGGCGAGGTGAATGAAACTCAAATCCCCCTTCCGTCCAATCTTAACTTGACTGTGTCTCACAGGCGAAATGAAGAAAACCCGAGTTGCACTTCCAGGGAAACTCCAAACACAACCACCCTTTTCCGCCTCTACACGACTCAACGGTTTGCTGCTGGCTGTATCTGGGGCAATAGGTTCGCCCGCTAGGTAGGCTGTAACAGGGATGATAGACTCGCCCCTATCCAGCTCGTAAACTGTCGCCACAGTAGTTGAATGGACATGGTTGGAAGAAATTAAAACGTAAAAACACTTATAGTGGGCGATGTATTGAAGATGCTCTCCCGGGCTTATTTGTAGAACTTTTCATGCTGAACAATTCTTACACTCATAGTATTTAGATATTTATAACGGTTTGCCCAGCGTAAGCTTACAACGCGCTCGGACGCCAGGTTTCTTTTCGACTTTTCCACTGAAATCGTTCCTGCTCGGCTTCCTTTGATCATAAATAAATTATTTTCTATATAAATCATCCTTGAGATATCCTTTACAGAATGTTGAAAACCGCATCAAAATCCATCCAGTGGTTCTCGAGTTTACCCGTAACATCCAAGAATCGGGGACTTGGTTTTATACTAAGTAGAGATGCGCGTCACCGCTTACTATTACAAATTTCACTCGTCTTCGCTGTGCCTAGTGCTCTGAGCTGAACACAGAACTTACTGTTCACAACTGAGATAATCACTTTCTACAAACTGTCTTATCACACTCAAATACCGCTTCACTGTTATGCAAATTCGTTGATATATCGTCGAAGTTAATGTATACTATTGTATACTGAAATGTTGAAACAATTCTTTACATTTATTTCGCACTGAAGCTGTTTTAAACACATAAGCACGTTCAATTCCACTTCACTGGGCACGGCCCTTCAACAGATCGCCCGCACTATTGCGATCAAAACTTTCAGACCGCACTACCGCGATAATCTCGCTCGAGGCTAGTATCCACCGACACGTCTTATCAACTCGCGACTGGCAACGAAAGATCCAAGATACCTGCTCGACTCTCCCCTCATTCGTTTCCAAGATTGCGCGCTATTGGAAATGAGCGGCAAACATCAACGATGTACCATAAATATACTCCAATCTTAGTAGGGGCCTAGTTCGAATTCGGCGGCTTCGGTGGCGTAGTCGGTAGCATGCTGAGCTTCTATGCCCAAGATAGCGGGTTCAAACCCGGCCGAAGCCGTCGGATTTTTAAGAGCGTTAAAAATCCCTCAGTATGCCTTCCTTCAGAGGGGAAGTAAAGCCGGCGGTCCCATGTCATAGATTTATGGCATGTTAAAGAACCTTCCACTAATTGCACCTGTGTGAAGCTAAATTGGATAGGTTAATAATGTAAACAACACTCTTAGGTGTCTACGTTCGTTGCCAAGAGCCGACTGCGGTGGCGATTAGTAGCTAAGTTCTGAACTTGGCCTAGTAGTCGTTGACGGTGGTGCTTGGCGGCAAAAGTAGGAACTATTTGAAAAATTCTAAGTTGCAGTACGGTACTTAAATTAAAAACAGATAACACACAATGATACAGTCATCACAATTAACACCGGTTATCAGGCAGATTCTACACACACCCGAAGTACACGGGGCTACATGACCGTGTTGTCGCAGCCCCCAAACTTAAGAACCAACCAACCAACGTGTTCGAATTCAATCTTCATTTCAGAACTATATAAATATTCTTCATCGGATTCTACGTATTTCCATGTTTAAAGATGTCGAATAGCTTCACTATTAGTAATTATTTTGCGAAAACACAATCTCATGAGGAGCTTTTCAGGTTGTCATTTTCCCAGTCTCTCGTCTTTCCCTTCAAAATGCGTGGATCAATCACATCAATTCTCCCTGTTGCTATGGTGTTTTCCGCGGTAAAATTCGACACGAGGCAAGGTCATCCTTGGCAAAAATATCCCTTGTTCTCTGATGCAATCAAAATTATTTATCTCATAGTCTTAAAATACATGCTATTGTACAATTTCCATTATTCCCATTTTCTGGACTAAAACTTATCATGAGATTTAAAATAATGATATCTCGTTCACAGCAGCATTAGAATTGGAGTTCAGTACCTACCGAAAGGCCACGGCCACCTCCTTCCCACTTCCTTGTCTATCCCTCCCAATCTTCCCCGCACTTCCCATCCCCCATAAGGCCCCTGTTCACTTTGCAGGTGAGGTCGCCTGGGTGAGGTGCTTGTCCCACCTCCCCAGTTGTATCCCCAATCCGAAGTTTTAAGCTCCAGGGCAGGCGGTAAAGGTGGGATCCTTCGCTGAGTCCGAGAGAAAGGCCAATCATCGAGGGTAAAATGACTAAGAAAGAAGAAGAAAAACAAGTACATGAGTGACATGATTACTCGAACTACTATCAATTCCACAGATACTAACTATATCTTATATAAAAGTGAAAGTCTCTATGTATGTGGGTAGGTAGGTCTGTTCCGTATACAAATCTACACCGTTCCACCAATCTCAACCAAATGTTGCATACAAATAGTTTAGGACCCAGAAGGAACCACTGGTTACATGAATTTTCGATAGCCTTTCTCATTCTTCTGATTTCGGCCCTTTTGCACTCAAGAACAGGCTAATCAAATCATAAAATTAACTCATGAAGGAATGGCAAGGCAGGACGTTTCCATGGCAAAATAGCTCAAGTAGAGACACGGCCGACTGGATGCGAGTTGCGCTCGCCACAACCGGTATAGAAAATGAGGTTCTTCACTTGAAATCCCGTTAGTCACTCAACTGCTCACACAGCACTGTCAACCCAGTATATCATAACAAAGACTAGACACTGGTTGGTTGGTTCTTACGTTTAGGAGCTGCGACAACACGGTCATGTAGCCCCGTGTACTTTGGGTGTGTGTAGAATCTGTCTGATAACCGGTGTTAATTGTGATGACTGTATTAGTGTGTGTTATCTGTTTTTAAATTTAAGTACAGACTGCAACTTAGAATTTTTCAAATAGTTCCTACTTTTGCCGCCAAGAGCCACCGTCAACGATTACTAGGCCAAGTTCAGAACTTAGCTACTAGACGCCACCGCAGTCGGCTCTTGGCAACGAACGTAGAAACCTGAGAGCGTTGTTTACATTCTTAACCTATCCAATGTAGCTTCACACAGGTGTAATTAGTGGAAGGTTCTTTAACATGCCATAAATCTATGACATGGGACCGCCGGCTTGACTTCCCCTCCGAAGGAAGGCATACTGAGGGATTTTTAACGCTCTTAAAAATCCGACAGCTTCGGTCGGGTTTGAACCCGCTATCTTGGGCATTGAAGCTCAGCATGCTACCGACTACGCCACCGAAGCCGCCAGACTAGACACTATTTGTCAATATAATTTCCGCAATATCAAAACGCGAATTGTATCACAAAATGCAATAGCGTGATATTAAATGACATAAACTAAACATACCTTTGCACCTTCTGTTAGGTAGTCAGCCCGAAGGCTGGTTGGATCCTCAAAAATTACCGCCGTTCGGTTATGTGGCAGCACTATAGTGAGGCGTACTAGGCAAGATGAGGAGTGAGGTAGTTTGCCATTGCTTTCCTCACTGAGTCAGAACAGCAGTTCTAACCCTACGAGTAGAACCCTTCACAGCATCCACAGGCACTGACTGTGCCCTGAATGCCATTACTAAGCACCACCCATACCTCAGTGGCTTCCACATAATCACAGCTATGAGTAAGACTGAGACAGCGGTGAAAAGCCACATTTTACTATAGCCTTTGCCATCAGGCAAATGCAAATGTACTGCATTCATCAAGAGATGGCAAACAGGCCTCTTTGCACCTTATTAAAATAGAATTCCATTAGGTACACTTGATTTTTATAAAACTTCATGAACTTTCCTGCTGAGTGGCTAGTACAGAAATTATTTGGAAGCGACCGGTATTTCGGCTTCCGCAATAATATTCGTAATCGGTGATACCAAATTCTCTACAATGATGCTGGCAAGACCGCTGCACAGTGGGTCAAAATCGAAATCTAGGAGGACAAAATTATTTATTTTCATAATTAAAAATCAAATATGTTACTTCTACAGCATTCTCATATAATTGCCACTCACTATTCTGGGATATAAACGCATCTTAGTGTAAATCTCTCACCACTGTTCGAGCAATCTGAATTGGAGGGTGAATGTAGGTGGCTCTGGTTTGGTTGTCTTTGTGGTTAGTGTGATGCTTTAAGATGGAAAATGCAACTGAAGGTATGATCTTTGGAACGTGTTTCAGTTATTAATGGGCGTAATTGTTACGTAATTTTAGCTATATTTGCATTATATAATATTTGACTATTATTTTTAAAATGATATTTTCACTTAGATTTTTAGCCTATTTTCAATTTTGAAAAAATTGGCTTATGAGATCACCTTTTGTCCGTGTGTGTGTGCGTGTGTGTGTGTGATTCGTGTGTGTGTCCCCCCCTAATAAAATCTAAACGGCAGGAGCGATTTCAATGAAACTCGGAAAGTTCATAGCACTATTCCCGGCGACCTCGACCGTGCCCTTCAAATTTTGTTACGACTCACCAATCCAACATGGCGGCTGTGCGAAATATTTCACCAGCATTCAATATCTCCGAAACTATTACCGATATTACCCTGACATTTTCTATGGTGATAGAGGGAACTACTATAAGTTCACTTATGTGACCCTTGAAAACCTGGTAACTACAAAACGAACATGGCGGCCAAGCGAATTTGCGACTTTTAAATAGACGTTTCTCGCGATTTGACCAACCAAACACAATGAAACTTGGTACAGTATATGTTTATATACATTGTAATGCACCGACATCTAACTTCGTTCAATTGTTTACATAATCACAAGATGGCAGATGTGCGAAATATTTCACCGGCATTCTATATCTCTGAAATTATTAGCGGTATCTCCCTAAAATTTTGTACTGAGATAAAGGGCACTACTGGAAGTCCATCTATAAGATTTTCAAAAACCGGTTAACTACAAAACGAACATGGCGGCCAAGCGAATTTGAACATTTTAAATAGACCTTTCTCGCGATTTAATGTTCCAAGCGCACTGAAACCTGGTACAGGAAATATTTATACACATTGTAATCCACTGGTATCTAATTTAGTTCAATTGTTTACATAACCTCAAGATGGCGGCAGTGCGAATTTTAAAATTAAGTTTTTTTTCTTGTGATGTAGTCATGCGATCGAAGTGAAAGTTTGAATAATAAACCTACGCAATAATTTTCCTTTAATGGCACATGACTCTATGGTCTATACATTTAACAATCCAACATGGCGACCATCCGAAATATTTAGACGATACTGAATATCTACGAATCTATTTTAGCAATAAACTGCATTTTTTAATGTTCATAGGGGCTATGAACTTAAGTTCACCTATAGGACTTGAAATAACATGGTGATCACAAATCCAACATGGCGGTGACGCGAATTATTAATATTCACATGGACGTTTCTCGCAATTTAACCATCCGCGTGCAGTGAAACTTGGTACAGTAAATCTTTATCCGAATGTTAATCCACTGGCATCTAATTTATTTCAATTGTTTCCATAACCTCAAGATGGCTGCTGTGAATTTTTTTAAAATCTCCTTGTTTTTTCTTGTGTCCTAATTATGCGATTGAAGTTTGAATACTACACGTTCACAATAATCTACATGTAACAGTACATAACTCTAGGACCTACATATATAAAATCCAACATGGCGACCATCCGAAATATTTAGTCGGTTCTCAATATCTACGAATCTATTACAGCAATCAAACTGAAATTGTGTATGTTAAATAGTGGCAATTAACATAAGTAGGATATATGAAAATAGGCTGTATAGTTCTTCACGGAACTACTTGTTAATATGTCGCGTCACTCTGCGTCACTTTCTACTTAATGTTAAAATTTAGATAAAGTCTTGTAGTTTATGCCTATTATAAGATTTGTTGCATCTTTTCGCAACTTACTTAGTTATTTTACGTTTTAGAAGATGCCGCGCAACCAGTTCTCACACGATTACAACTGTTTGAAGCACTGGGTTCGACGATTATGTCAAAAGTGGAACTTTGTGACTTTGTTAAAAGTAAATTAGGGGTAGAAAATTGTTCTGAAGAAATAACTGAATGCTCTATCCAACTCCTAGTCATAGACAATTTCTTGCATGTGTAGACGTAGCTTAAAAATGTCTTAACTGATGTTTATTTTGAAGTAAACAAATTACATACGTTGCTTTCACTCTAAATTCATGATAAAAACGTAAAAATAAATTTGTCCCCCTAGATTTCGATTTTGACCCACTGTGCGCTGCTGCGGTAAGGTTCATGGGTAGAGAGGATTACAGTTCTGAGAAGTGCAATCCAAACATTTCATACAAGAAATTCTTTCCTCTGTGAATACAAATTAAACCAGACTTTCAGTTTTCATTGTCAGAAAAGTGGTTGGTGCAATATTGCGGTGGTATTGCTGGAATGATTCTCTTCCAAACTGTAGTAATGCCAATAGCTACCTACGGACTCAACACTATATGGGATACTCTTACTGTCACAGAAAACACTGAAAAAAAATCAAGGCCCGCTACATGAAATGAGTGCTGGGAATAGGAATAACAGCACCATCAAAACTGATTCATATTATGATTAGTGAGAACTTCTTCGTAGAAGATACTAGGTTGCAGTTGCATCTTCCAAACACAAAGGCATATGAGAAAACCTTTCAAATATTACTTGGAAAAGGGAGCAACATTTGGACAGTCGTCATACTGACACAAAACTGGAGACAATCCAATTATTAACAGAGACACACCCTCACACGATTTGTAGTACCCGGGCTTCACCACAAGCTATGCACCAACAAAAGATTTCTTTACCCAAATGAGGACTGTGTGAGTGAATTATGTCATAATCAATGTTCCCGATATCATGCGAATATGTGCAAAAAAAAAAAATACTAATATCACTAACGAAACTGTGCAGTGATTAGATATAGGCAAATAATATTATTTTCAGACTATTATGTATTTTCTCTGGCTATATTCCTGCAATAAACATTTCATTCATTCATTCATTCATTGTCGGAAAAGATATTGCTGAAATTGTAGTTTGATGATGATAGTTGATGTTAAAGTGCCTAACATGGGGGTGAAAATGAAAAATTATGATAAAATGAACACTAGAACTAACAAGAACTTCCGTGACGAACTAAAGAGCCTACATTTCTTAAAATTTAAGATTTATGCCGATGATCAATCTATATGGATCTATCTAGAATAATGACGAAATTAAGTTGGAAATATAGAAATTTCTAATTATTTCGAAATACTGTATACCTGGCATAATGTAGCCTACTAGAAAACTACAGTTGGCAGCTCTGGTGACTGAATATATTCATAGTTCCATCTCTTAAGGTACAGAATACAAAATTTGGTTGAAGTCCAATGGATAGCATGGACGTTACATGCAGCTAAACATTGGATCTAACAGCTCGCGTAAAATCATGTAGGCAACAATGACATACATGTATTGATCAGGAATAATCTGAAATAATATGATCTATTGTTTTGTCAATTTTGAATAAAATCCATTAGTTAGTATAGAAGTTACGTGCATTTTAAAATGAACCTATCAGCATGCTTAGAATGATGTTGGCAGCACTGGCGTAGGCCTATATTAGTTACTCCTAATTAATCTAGAATGCCAGGTACTACACGTGTGCAAAGTTTAGAGCTATTGGCTTGCATACTTTCTGATATATTGATATTAGGGTAACAAAAAAGAAGACAGTATTTATTAACAATTGGCAGGCCTAGTTACCCTTAAGAATCGGCATAGTCATATCCGTTATGGTAAACATAGCACACTCGAAATTTGGTTGAAATCCAAATGATAGTATAGAAGTTACATATATTTAAAGTTGGACCTCTCATCAGGCTTAAAATCATGTTGGTAGCACTGACGTATATAAGTTACTCCAAATTAATATAGAATGTCAGGTACTATACGTGTGCGTAGTTTAAAGCTGTCGGCTTGCATACTTTCTGATATATGGGTATTTGGATTTAAAAAATTGGGAGCATTTATTAACAGTTGGCAGCCCTGGTGGCTCTTAAGAATACGCTCAGTCATATCTGTTTATGTACACATAGCACATACGAAATTTGGTTGAAATCCAATTGATAGTGTAGAAGTTATATGCATTTAAAATTTGGACCTATCAGCAGGCTTATAATCATTTTGACAACACTGCCATGTATGTCCTCCTGGAAATTAAACTGCAATATTATTATCTAAACGTGTGCCAATTTTGAAATAGCTCCCATGCATACCTTCCAAGATATCCAACATGGAGCTCAAATTTCAATTGCGATTTTTCAGCAGTTGGTAGCACTGAGATCATTTTCAAATATGGCCGTGTGATATTAAGGTATAGCTCTTTACTCCTACCAAATTTTGTTTCGATTGCTGCAGCCGTTTAAGAGTTGATAGGGGGGGGGGGACACACACACAGACAGACAGACACACATTTTCCCGATCTCATAAGTCTACTTTTTCCTCATTTTCGCAAAATGTGAAAAGTAGGCTAAAAATAAATACAACTTACAACCAAATTACGGATTAGTAGAACAAAAGGACAAAAAAGAAAGGAATAAGGGAAATAAAATGCAGGTAAAAGAAATGCTCTCAACCCCCAAATAATGAGAATTGACGGATTTGGGAAGGTGTGTCATGAAAGGCAGATAAGAAGGGAGATAGGAAGAGTCCGCCCCAGAATCACTGGAAAAAGGGAAAAAACAGATCCAGCGCCGGTATACCCCCAAAATCAACAGCCGTGAGCCCTTGAGGATGTAGCACCTGCAGTGGTGGGAATACACACACCCTGCCTCCTTTATGACCTTGTGCAGAAGGCAGGAGATATGATGAAAAGAGAAACAAGAGATCTGACCCTTTGAAGAATGAGGGTATAAGGAAAGATGAAACAACGTCAAATTAAGGCTGGAATTTGAAAGACTCGTTAGACCTCGGAGATCCTAATACCTTCAGGGTCGGAAGAGAACAAGAGTTGATCAAGGGAGGCTGACAGTAAATATGCCAGAGAGTACCCTGGCACAATTAAGTGGAAGCAATCGCGAATTCAGCTGGGGTCCCCTCATCGCTAACCATCGTCCCACAAGTTGTTAGCCCCTGAAGGAGGGGGAGTATCGTAATGTCGTAAGGGAACGAGAGGTGACCAAGGGTGGTCGACAGGGAAGATGACAGAACGGGGCCTGGTCAAGTAAGTGGAAGCAATACCGCACTCAGCTGGGGTCCCGTGGTCACCAAACCCACATCCCATTAGTCGTGAGCCCTTGGGGGATGTACTGAAGAATGATTCAACAGAATCGCAAGAAACCATTATGATACTCATTTTTTCAGAAGATAACTTACGGGTATGCACTGCACGGTTGATTCCGTAGTTAATTGGATATCATCGTAGGCCTCAGAGGCAAAGATGTCCGTATTATGTGCGTTACTAGCAGTGGTCAAGTACTATCCCGGCATTTGCCTGGACAGAGTGTAGAAAAACCACACTCAGGATAGTTTATCGGTGCTGGGTTAAACAGACGATGGAGAGTTTTTGTCCGGAACAAAGTTATCGCGGGAAATCACGTTAAGACTATCATCACACCTATCTCTGTCTTACGTAAACTCGGGAAATGAAAGCACACCTCCTATGCTCTTCCTATATAATGTAAAATGACAAACAACGGTATGACATACTGGATTTGAGCAGCGGCATTCAAACCATAGATTATAATTTTCCCCAGCATTTTACAATTTCATCAGCTAACACCCCAAACAACGTAGGAATTCGGTATATTAATACCGACTACTTACAATAATTGAAACAAACAAAACTTCGTTGTTCTAAACGTAACACTGTGAGAAACACATTTTTAATAAACCTATTGAACAGCTGTTTACTAATCGCTCCTATTCTTGGGAGGGAGTGCATTATATCGGTAACTAGAGAAAATTTTTCAAATACGCGTTCTAACTGGGAGGGAATGGCAAGGCCGGAGCACAGCTCGCAGCTAGTCGGCCGTGGACGAGACCACCAAGCTTCCTTCTATCTCTGTAAATGGCCATGCCACTCCATATTCTCCACGGCGACAGTAGTTCAAGCTATGACCATCAGGTTTCCATATATCTCTGTAAGAGACCATGTCACTCTATTTGCTCCATGAAGACAGTATCTCAAGAAATAACACCAGGTGGTTTCCATCTATCTCTGTAAGAGGCCATGATACTCCATTTTCTATTAAGAATCTCAACGCCATAAAAATCTGAATACGTATTATTTTAAATGTTATTAACAGGGTTCATTGTAGGAAATTTAAATTTAAAAAGAAATACATTGGCTAACCCTACATGTGGCGTAACGTTTACAACAGCTGGAGATACCATCACGAAACTTACTATTAAGATTAAATGAGCATAAATGATTCTGTTGTTGATTCATTTAGAGACTTTGCTACATCATAATCATATAGCCCCATGTACTTGAGTGTGTATGGAATATTTCTGATAACATGTGCTACTGTGATGGCTGTAGTAGTGAGTGTATTAGTAATTCAAATGAGGATTGGAAAGGACGTTACTGTGGCTTTCAGTTAGGATCCATCGCGGTATTTGCTTCGAGTAGAAGTGGGAAACCACGGAAAACAATTTCCAAGTTTTGCCTCGGGAGGTGTAGTGTAGCCCATTCCGACTAACACACAAGAATTAAAATTTCTTGACACATCTGGGATTCAAACTCAGACTTCCAAGGCGAAAGCCGAAAATGATAGCCGCTAATACACGTAGTCATCTAAATGACGTTTGCATTTTATGTATAATAATTGTATTCAACCTTCAGTCTTTAGGTCACAGAAACCTATGTGATATGTTGGGCCTAATTGTATACTCTAATGCCACTGCTGTTACGGGAGAATTTGAATCTTTCCCTTATGACGAAAGGTATAACGCGTAATATATTGTATGTAAAATCTACTAGAATCGAAGTTTTATACTCTCCGTTAAGGTGTGTTTTACTACTGATATGTTGACGTTTATGTTTTATTAATCATAATGTCCTTATACTGCATTTTTAGCCTACTTTTCACATTTTGCAAAAATGAGGAAAAAGTAGACTTATGAGATCGGGCAAATGTGTGTGTGTCTGTCTGTCCTTCTGTCCTTCTGTCCTTCTGTCTGTCTGTCTGTCTGTCTGTCTGTCTGTCTGTCTGGCTGTGTGTGTGTCCCCCCCCTATCAACTCCTAAACGGCTGCAGCAATCGAAACAAAATTTGGTAGGAGTAAAGATCTATACCTGAATATCTCACGGCCATATTTGAAAATGATCTCAGTGCTACCAACTGCTGAAAAATTGCAATTGAAATTTGAGCTCCATGTTGGATATCTTGGAAGGTATGAATGGGAGCTATTTCAAAATTGGCACACGTGTAGATAATAATATTGCAGTTTAATTTCCAGGAGGCCATACATGGCAGTGTTGCCAAAATGATTATAAGCTTGCTGATAGGTCCAATTTTTAAATGCATATAACTTCTACACTATCAATTGGAATTCAACCAAATTTCGTATGTACTATGTGTACATAAACAGATATGAATGAGCATATTCTTAGGAGCCACCAGGGCTGCCAACTGTTTATAAATGCACTCCCTATTGTTTTTATCCAAATACCAATATATCAGAAAGTATGCAAGCAGACAGCTTTAAACTATGCACACGCATAGTACCTGACATTCTATATTAATTTGGAGTAACTCATATACGTCAGTGCTACCAACATGATTCTAAGCCTGCTGAGAGGTCCAACTTTAAATACACGTAACTTCTATACTATCATTTGGATTTCAACCAAATTTCGTGTGTGTTATGTGTACCATAACAGATATGACTATGCGTATATTTAGGAGCAACCAGGGCTGCCAACTGTTAATAAATACTGTCTCTATTTTTGTTACCCTAATATCAATATATCAGGAAGTATGCAAGCCAATAGCTCTAAAGTTTGCGCACGTATAGTACCTGGCATTCTAGATTAATTTGGAGTAACTAATATAGGCCTACGCCAGTGCTGCCAACATGATTCTAAGCCTGCTGATAGGTCCAATTTTAAAATGCATGTAACTTCTCTACTAACTAATGGATTTCATTCTAAATTGACACAACAATAGATCATATTATTTCAGATTATTTCTGACCAATACATGTATGTCACTGATGCGAACATGATTTTACGCGCGCTGTTAGATGCAATGTTTAACTGCATGGAACGTCCATGCTATCCATTGGACTTCAAAAAAATTTTGTATTCTGTACCTTAAGAGATGGAACTAAGAATATACTCAGTCACCAGGGCTGCCAACTGTAGTTTTCTATTAGACTGCATTATGCCAGGTATACAGTATTTCGAACTAATTAGAAATTTCGATATTACCAACTTAATTTCGTCATTATTCTAGATAGATCCATTTAGATTAATAATTGGCATGAATCTTAAATTGTAAGAAAATTAGGCTCTTTAGTTCGTCTCGGAACTTCTTGTTTTAATGTTGACAGTTTCTACGTCTACCAGCTGTCTTTTGTATTACAAATGATTAATACAGTAAATTTTTCATGATAATGCAGATTGTTCTATGAATAATATTTCCTTCTGTTAATCGGGTTATATTGTAATTGGTAATTATCCTGCTCTATGATTCTGCTAATTTGTAATGGAACAGGATGTTAAATTATGAATTTAGTTCATAACATGTTAATAACAGACGGTAATTAAACTACGTATATATATTATTATGCGATAATTTTCTACAATAACAAAACTGTAAGTAATGATTCTTTGCCATTAGAATAGCTGACCCCATTAAATAAAAAATAAACACTATCAGGAAAGTAATTGTGAGACTGATTTCTCGAGGAATTGTGTATATAGTAAATCCCTTTTTACTATTGTTGCATTCTCCGCTACGTTATTGTACTCTACAGTACTGTACCTTTCGACTATTTACAGTGAGTTAGTATTGAACTTGAGTAACATCAGAATCGAGGAGAACCATGTTCTAAACTCACTTAAGGAAAAAATGAATACACACTGTGAAATATATAGGCATTTACATTTCTATAACATATAAAGACACCTCTCGGGCAACGCTGGGTAAAATAGCTAGTTATATTATATTTTTCAAAAACTTCGTATGAACTATTTATATTCTTGATTGATTCGTGGTTTACGAATTCAACAACTGAGGTGTTTCATACTCCTTCAGGAATCTTGACATAGGTACTTCTTGAGTTGTGGAGTGTTAAGGCTGAGGAGAAAGGGAAAGCGGAGAGGTTCCATCCCAATATCAATGAGAAAGAATGTAAACTCATCTCAGGAATCCCTCAGTGTTGCCAACATCCGAGTTAGCTACCCGTGAGGCCTTGAATGTGTAGACAGCTTTGCATTGTTGTTGTTGTTGTTGTTGTTGTTGTTGTTGTTGTTGTTGTTAATATTGTTCATTCATTTAAGGGCTTCGTGACATCGCGGTCATGTATCCCCGTGCACTTGTGTGTGTGTACAATTTGTCTCATAATCTGTGTCATTGTGATAGATGTATTAGTGTGCGTTTTTGTAACCGAGCCTAGTAATGGGTAAGAGAGCGCCCGTGGCAAGGTATCATCCTGGCAGTCTTCTGGAGTTGAAGTGGAAAACCAGGCAAAATCGCTTCTAGTATGGGTGAGAATTGAACCTTTCTACTCTCAGTCTTACCTCACGAGGATGAGTGTACTCCGTTCCAGCTCTCAGACCAAAATGAAGTTTCTTGCAGATCCGGGAAACGAACCCGGACCTCAAGCGTGACAGCCTACAATGACAGCCACTGCAGCACGAGGATGTCTCGTCCCTTTTAGGTATTGCGGCTTTTAGAGACGCCCCGGAATTTCCCCCTGATGGGGACCTTTAACGTGACAGTAAATCTACTGACACGGGCTTCTCGAATTTAAGCACCCTTAAATGCCAATTTGACTGTATCGGGGTATGTTCAAAATGTGACTGCAGTCGGAACTCGAACCCTAATCTCCTACTGTAAGGGAGGCCCATTAAGCCTCGTACACTGCCAAGGGGCACGCTCCAACCCAGATACATCTTCAAGTCTTGGATGGAGAGGCGCTGTTGTGGCGGATTCTGGAATTACGTGGTTACGTCATTGATCCCTGAGATGACAATCACAGACGTGGAATTTTCAAAACAAATAAATGGCTTTAGGGTATGGCTCCCCCTTGGAGCTCCAAGTTATCGGATTGATATGTGTTCGGCCATCACCAGCTCGTGGTGCAGCGGCTAGCATTCTTGGCTGTCGCCACGGAAGTCCGGGCTCGATTCCTGGCTCTGCCAAGAAATTTAATTCTGGTCTGAGGGCTGGAACGGGGTACACTCAGCCTCGTGAGGCAAAACTGAGAACAGGTGGGTTCAATTCCCACCTCAGCCATCCTGGAAGTGGTTTTCCGTGGTTTCCCACTTCTACTCCAAGCAAATACCGGGATGGTTCCTAACAGGGGCGGCTCCTGATTAAAATTTTAGGGTGGGCCAGATGATACTATTGTTGTTTCATTTTAACACATTTGTACTGTACTTGGAACATCAGACCACTGAAAATGTATGAATATATTTTTGTCTTATGTCAGCAAGTTGCGAACAATAGCTGAATAAGTTACCTGTTTAAGGGCGTGGGGTGGGGTGGACCTTTCTCCCGTAGTCCAGGTTAACAGAGACACAAGCAGGAAGTGAAATGGAGAGATTTTCTATTTCACTTCAAAGCAACGCTATGGGCCCAATCTGCTTGAAGAGAGAGAAAATTCCCTTAATAGCACTGACGAATTCGAGTGCAAGACAGCGCTATGTCCACTGTTTCCTCACCATATACTTTACACGGGACTTTCTGTGGAGCGGCCCTCGCTATCACGATACACCGTACGAGACTGTCAGGATCTTAAGATAGGGATGAGTTATCTTATATATTAAAATAGTTTTCAAAAATGTTTACCCTTTACTAAAACTGAAATATCTCTGGAAGTATTTGCGCTACGACGACGTTTAATGTCTTAAAATATAATGCCCGTCAAGCACCGTCGATTGATACCCACCTTACTTGATTATATCATTCGAGTATTAAAATAATTGCGAATATTACTTCCTTCAAGGTCTCACGAAAATAGAATATCGAATGACTTGACGGATATATTGTCGCTAGGCGACAACGACTAATACTGTATCATGATATTCAACGCCGCCCCAATAATAAATATAACTTGATATTAACATAGAGTTCCCTAATTACGTCATGATATCGTTAACTTCTACCTGCTCCACTCGGGCGCTAATGTCGCATGTATCCATACATGATATCGTTAACTTCTAACTGTTCCACTCGGGAGCTAATGTCGCATGTATCCATACAATAAGTAGACGGGGATTCTGTGCACATAATTTAATTAAAACTTCTCAAAGAATGGATTACTTTGAGACTGAAATGCTCATGCACAATCAGCAGTCATTTTGCTAATGACGCTGCCATGTCAACTTCTCTTTGAATGACAACAAATACTGTATACGAAAGACAACTAATTTCACGAAGATGCCGCTACAGTCGAATGTTGGAACCGCCATTTTGTATTGTGTATCCGATCTTTCTGTTATATAGTCTTTGGTCTCACCAGCTACAAACTGTCTTCTTTTCCTTTCATCATTCGTCCTTATAGGTTGTGTGCTCAATCAATACAATGAATCATATTATGATGAATGAGAGGCGTCACTCAATTAGAAATGTTATAAAGATTAAAGTTGACGGTATTTGTCTGTTCAGGTCATTGGCATATTGTGAGTACAACAATCAGAGTTTATTTAAACAGGTTAGAAAGCGAATTGTAAAACATGTTACAGATAAGTGGAATAATTATTCTTCCTTTATTGTTGGCAACAGCGATATGTACGAAACTGCTATCAATACGAGCGATGATTACAAAATGTATATGTCTATGAATGGTGTTCATGGAGGTCATGTTGAGTTAGTTGTCGCTGCTCAAGTTTGCAAAATGTATATTTATTCGTGGATTACTACTGTCGTATGGAATGTGACCGGTTAAAATATATACGTCATCAACAAACAAAGTTACGAGTTGATACATATGCCGGTTTAGCAGACGCCTTGCATGTACGAGCAGGAAATAAAAATCTCAGAGTGGGTCGTATTGTAGTTTTGCCATCTTCTTTTACAGGTAGGCCAAGGAAAATATTGCCGGCCCCGTGGTGTTGGGGTAGCGCGCCTGCCTCTCACCCGGAGGCCCCGGGTTCGATCCCCGGCTCCATCAGGAATTTTAAAACTGACGTGAGGGTTGGAACGGGGTGCACTCAGCCTCGTGAGGACAATTGAGTAGCTGTCTGACAGTGAGACAGCACCCCGATCATGAAAACCAAGATTAACGGCCGAGGGGATCCGACGCGCTGATCACGCGTCACCCCAATATCTGCAGGCCAAATGGCTGGGCAGCGGTCGCTTGGTCGGCCTTAGCCCGTCATGGGATGTATAGTGCCAGGGGTTGAAGGAAAACATTGCAAAATTTTCAGGATACGATGGCGATAGTGAGGAAGTTTGGAAAGCCAGATTTATTCATTACGTTCACCTATAATGCGGGCTGGCCAGAAATACTTAACAGCATTCATCTCTGGGAAACGGCTAATAATAGGCCTGATATTGAAGTGAGAGTTTTCCATTGCAAAGTAAAGGAATTGCTACGATTGATTAATGTTAAGGAAATGTTCGGTAAAAGCAGTGGAATTTCAAAAACGAGGTCTCCCACACATCCATTTACTCTTAACATTAACAGAAGATTGTAAGTTTCGAGAAATTTCTGACATTGACAGTGTGGTGTCAGCCGAAATACCAGATCTCGAGGATGAAGCGCTATACGAGTTGGTAAGGCGTCATATGGTACATGGTCCTCGCGGATCTTTGAATCCTGCTTCAGTCTGTATGGATGATGGCGTATGTAAGAAAGATTTCCCTAAACAGTTTCAGGAAGAGACCAAAGATAATGTCAATGGTTATCCTTCGTATAGGACAAGAAATAATGGACGGATTATTATACAAACAATTCGAGGCATTGACATTGAAGTCGATAGTCGATTCATTGTTCCCTACAATCCATTTCTTTTACTTTACGTGCAAGCTCATATTAATGTTGAAATATGCTCAAGTGTTCGGAGTGTTAAATGCATCCACAAAAATCGTATATATTAAAATACACAAGTATGTGTATAAAGGTCATGACTGCTGCATTGTTAAAATATGTCCTGAAGGCGAAACGGTGAACTACGATGAAATTACTTCTTTCCTAAATGCAAGATATGTTGGTCCAACAGAAGCCGCAATCAGGATATTTTCATGTCACATGCATGAACAGTCACATTCTATTGTGCGATTACCAGTTCACTTGCCAAACTTGCAAAATATCTATTTTAAAAATGATAACGCTCCTGATATGTTACTTCAAGCGCAGTTGCGCAACACGGAATTACAAGCGTGGTTCAAGTTAAATCAAGATTCGCAAGCCAGAAGTCCGTATATATATCCTGAAACACCAGTACATTACGTCTGGAATAAGAGCAACTGCCTGTGGCAAAAAAGAAAAAAACTATAGGCAGAATGTATAATGTATATGTTTCGCCTATAGAAACAGAAAGGTATTATTTAAGCCAGTTATTGCTTCACGTCATAGGTGCTACCAGCTTCCAGGATCTACGAACATACAAAGCAGTTGTCTATTCTACTTTTAAGGAAACAGCTAAGGAGCGAGGTTTGCTGATTGACGATTCTGAATGGCAGCGTTGTTTGGCAGAAGCGTCACAATTTCAGATGCCTTCTCAGTTACGACAACTGTTTTCTTACATATGTATCTTTCATACCCCTTCAAATGTAAGATAGTTAAGGGACATTTTCAAGAATTCATTATCAGAAGATTATCTGCAGTTTCACAAACCTAACATTGCATATCAGTTCACTCTTATACATATTTCTAATACATTAAAGCTCCATGGTCTTCCCATTACTTCTCTCGAATTGCCAGCTATTATTGATAATTTCCCTCAGACAAATTTACCAATGAATTATCCAAAACTTAATGTTCAATGGGTTCAGCTTCTTTATCGGAATGTCACCAGCTATGTCCGATGTGCTTCAGGAAACTCCGCAACTTTTCCCATCAGAGTTGGTGTTCATCAGGGGTCAGCTTTGTCCTCGCTCCTGTTCATCATCTGTCTTGACACCATCGCAGCCGAACTACTGCAACCACATCCCTGGACCTTGCTCTATGCTGACGATATCATTGTAGCCTGCAAGTCTCGCCAAGAATTGGAACAACATGTTCAATGTTGGAAAACTGCACTAGACACCCATGGCCTACGACTTAATATTGGGAAGACAGAGTATATGGAGTGTGGAGTACCAAATGAAGGATCTATTCACATTGATGGCACTGAACTCCGAAAATCATCTGTATTCAAATACTTGGGTACGCTAATCTGTTCAGACGGCCAAACACTCCCAGATGTCCGAAACAGAGTCAACGCTGCATGGCTGAAATGGCGCCAAGTTACTGGAGTCCTTTTTGACCGGAATGTGCCACTATATCTGAAGTCGAAAATTTACAGAACCATCGTTCGACCAGTAGCACTGTATGGTACTGAATGCTGGCCAGTAACAAAGAGACATGAACAACAACTACATGTCATGGAGATGAAGATGATTCGCTGGACACAGGGACTTACTAGACTGGACCGCATCAGGAATGACAATGTTCGAGCTACATTTGGTGTGGCTCCAATCCTTGAAAAAATGCGGGAGAGCCGTCTGCGTTGGTATGGCCATGTACTGCGTAGCAATCACTCTTCAGTTGCGAGAACTGCACTTGACATCAGTCCAGAAGGCCGACGACCACGAGGGCGACCGAGAAAGCGCTGGCTGGATACTATGCGGGAGGACATGCAACTAGTGAATACCACAACTAGAGACGCTCAAGATCGAGCAGTATGGAAGAAAAAGTGCAGAAAAGCAGACCCTGCAATAAAGCGGGATTAATGCTAGGAAGATGATGATGAATGAGGATCCATTAAGTCGGATGATAAACCAAGCAAATGGAAACCAAACGGCTATAATTACAGAAATTTTGGGGTAGTACAAAACAGCAATGAAAGGATGAGTAATGCATATTTCATTGACGGTCCAAGAGGCACCAGGAAAACATTTCTCTACCAATGCTTGATTCACAGTTGCACAAATTTGGGGTTAAATGTAGTTTCTGTTGCATGGACTGGTATTGCAGCAATGTTACTACTGTACACAGCCAGTTCAAGTTACCTCTACATTTATATGAAAGTTCTGTATCAGGAATAAAAGTTAACAGCAAGGAAACTTTTTATATTCGTTCAGCAAAACTTATCATCTGGGATGAAGCCTCTATGGCTAATAAGCATGCGTTGATGTGTGTAAATCGGTTGTTCAAGGACATCATGAATAACGACCTGCCTTTCGGAGGAAAAAATTATCATATTAGGTGGAGATTTTAGGCAGGTATTGCCTGTTGTGCCTCACGCATCTAAAGCAGCATCAGTCCAAATATCAGTAAGGTTCTCTCCTTTGTGGCAGTTATTCAAAATTTTTAAACTCAACAAAAAAATGCGAGCGGATACAGATCAACGTGACTTTGCAAACTTCTTCATACAAATTGGTAACGGTGAATACCCTCACGTCGATGGAGAAAATTCAGAATTAGTCCTACGCTGAAAAATATTTCACGCTTTTCAAAAATAGCGATTTTAGCACCTACAAATGAACATTGTAAAGAAACCAATGACAAAGTTTTAGACCTAATCCCAGGATCATCGAGAACTTACATCAGTGTGAATAATTTGATTACTGAAGATGAGAGTGAACTTCTACAATTCCCAATAGAATTTTTAGACAGCATAGGCATAAGTGGATTGCCACCTCATATCCTTCGACTAAAAGAAGGCTCAATTGTGATTTTGTTGAGAAATATTAATGTTACCCAAGTTCTGTTGAACGGTACTAGACTGTTGGTTTGGAAGTTGCGTGACAATTGCTTACACCTGGAAATTATTACTGGCGTAAATGTTGGGAACTATGTCCTACTCCCTCGCCTTGACCTTACGCCATCAGATACTTCTATGCCATTTTCCTTTCAAAGGAGGCAGTTTCCAGTACGTTTGGCATTTTGTATAACTATCAATAAAGCTCAAGGTCAAACACTAGATCAAGTAGGCATTTATTTACCTCAACCGGTGTTTAGCCACGGACAACTTTACTGTATGCCGCACTATCGCGAGCAAAATCCTTTCATGACGTCAAAGTTCAAATAGAACCAAAAGACAAGCAAACAGCAAATTTCGAATGGAAGGAAGTACTATTAGAATGTTGAAACGAATGTTGCGGAGGAGTACAGACCTCACCAAACGGGGCACAGATTAAATAACAATTATACAAGGATGTCCGCATCCCTAATACGATAACTGTCCTGTGGTAATGGTAACAAAAAAACTATTGTCCTACATCGGTGATTACTATCCTACATCCTGTTATTTCATTCCCTCAGTTCTATAACAAAGATATACTCAATCAAATTTACAGCTTAATAAATATTAATTCCTTCTGTGTGAGTTATCTTTTCATTTCTCATCAATCGCCTTTACTTGCTATTCTATCTGTAAGGGTGGAGGCGATAGCTGTCTTTACAGAGATGTGCAAATTATTAGATTCGATGTCAGTTTTCCAAAATTGCATTTTTACATTTCACGGTTTAATGCACTAAGTATGTTTACAAGGCGATGAAAATACTTCAAATGTTTAACCAAGACTCCTAATTATATTTTCATTTAAGAAACGCAAATTAAAATGATTTTTTAGAATTTCTACTAACAGAGGAGCCTTGCAAATGCAAAATGCCACACGTTTCGTTTTTATTACTTCCCTCTACTTTACGTGTGAATTTAGAGCGGAGGGATTTGGGGTCTTTTAACTGATGAACGCTATTGAACTATTCAAAGATTCATGAAATATGCATTGAAATCACCTGACTTGAATTCTAAAGTCAATGAAAAATTGAAAATGGACCCAGCTCTGATATCCCTCGGAATCCAATAATCTGAAAGTTTCCAGACGCAATTCCTTATGGGAAAAGGTGTAACTCCACCGGAGAGGAAACAATACTAAGTAGGACAACAAAAGAAGTTGGTCAATAAAATGATTTCGAATAAAAGTAATTACGACTAATTAAAATTATTTATTTAATTCTATTAATTTGCACACCTCTATATGTTAACCAAGAGTTACATCTCTAAATTCAAATGTAAGAGACCCAACTTTTACTTTAAATTTATACCATTGTTCATAAGTAGACAAAACACCAAATTGTACCGCTGTAGCCTTAAATTGTGTGGATATCTCTATCTACTTAGTATAAACAAAGTTCCCAATTTTTTGATGTAACGGGTAATCTCAAGAGCAACTTGATGGATTTTGATGCGGTTTTCACCATTCTGTAAAGGATTTCTCGATGAAGGATTAGGTAGAAAAACATTTATTTATGACCAAAAGAAGCCGAGCATTTACGATTTCAGTGAATTGAGTTGAAGAAAAACCGAACGTCCATGTGTCTTAAAAAAAATCGATATTCTCTGAGAATTGTTCAGCATGAAAAGTTCTGCAAGAAAGTCCGCGACAGCTCCCACATCGACCAATGTAAGTGTTTTTACGTTTTCATTTTTTCTAGCAATCTCCATTCAGTGGAAATTTAAATTACTAGCTTCAGAGTGAGTTTACGAGCTTGCGAGCGACCTATCACCCTAGCTTCAGCCAGCATCAAACTGCCGAGTCGTGTCGAGTTAATTCTTCAGAGAAAAGTATAGCTTATGTGTTTGGAGTTAGCTGTTCACCTCGGCCTGACGTCCGTGCGCCTTTTAAGCTTACGCAGGGTAAATAGTGGGACACACACAGAGGAAAGGCAGACACCCACACATTTGATCTCATAAGTCTACTTCATCATTTACCCAAAAGCGACGGTACCGTAAATGTCTGTTCAGGTCACTTGCATGAAGACATGCAAATGTCATATGGACAGAAGTGCTGTAGGATTGTTGAAGTGAATGCTGCCGAGCAGCACGGGTCTTCTAGTTTATAATTAATTCGCTTTAGAGATTCTAGAAGGGTAAAACACTTATTTTAAATTGAGTATCTGCAATATAAAGTAATTTTAAGAGACATTAATTAAACAAATTTTTTGCATTGCTGCCTAAGGACCTTGGGTGGGCAGGGCCCATTCTGCCCTTAACGACGCACCGTCCCTGGTTCCTAATATAAATCCATGGCCGCCTCCTTCCCAATCCTCATCTGAATTACAAATATACACTATCACAGCCATCACAATAACAAACATTCCACGCACCCAAGTACACAGGGATGAATGAATGATCACGATGTCCAAACCTCTTAAATTAAACAACAACAATTAATTTGATTAAAATGAGACAGATTGGACAAGTAAATAAGTGATTTAGTTCTTCTCCGAACTACTTGCTTTAAATGATCCTTCCTACTCAAAAGTTTTGATCAAGAAACAAACTACAGGCTCAAGCAGGTGGCTTATAAGCCATATCTTTAATCAGATAAACAAAATTCCTCTTGCCCTTGTGACGTGGAACAATGAGCGCCTATTAGCTACAAGGGCTTTCCATGCTGTGTAATAAAATGGTATCTCCCTTTTAATAACGCCAGGTTTACTGAAGAACTTCCTCAATATTGATAGCTTCTTTAGGCACATTCCAGACACTAATAAAATGAAAGAGAATACTTATTGAATCAGATTTTAAGCAAAGATGTATTATTGAACTTTATTTCTGGAGATTCTTGGCTTGTGTTCAGTTTTGATCAATCCACCTTTCGCCTTCTGCTATAGAGAACATTTTTGAGGTTGATTGCACAGTTTTGCCTCACGAGGCTGAGTGAACCCCGTTCCAGACCTCAGACCAGAATTGAATTCCTTGGCAGCATCGGTAATCGAACCCAGGCCTCCACGCTGACATTGCATATAAGAAGTTGACTGTCAATTTAATAATGAATCTTTATCTAAGTTCTGGAAGGTCGTACAAACCGTACTTTGTACAATTATTGACTTATTCTTTTCAGTTCTGATAACCAACAGCTACTGGACACGAACAGAAATGTCAGGATTTTATTATGATTTAGCGAAATAATCAGCCTCTTTACATTTACTTTTTCCAACTTTTATGTCTCTTACTGATAACGTGATAAGCCTGAATGGTCAAATGGTTGCTAGTCTTTCCTGTTCCATTCAGTAAGTAATGGGGCAGATAACCTAGATATTCCACCCCTTCAAACAGTAATCACTTTCACCACTAAAGAGTAACTTTTCCTTCGGAGGGGATGTAAAGCCCATGTCATAGAATTATCGCATGTAAAAGGACCTTCCACTAACTACAATTATGTGAAACTATTTTTTTGTTATATTTGATTAACGCTCTATTAAGTTCCAACGTTCGTCGCCAGGTGACAGTTGCGGTGTCATCTAGTAGCCAAGTTAACTGCTAGATATCGTTGACGGTAGCATTTGGTAGCAAAAGTAGGAACTATTTGAAATTAATCGCCTGCAGTCCTTATCAGAATTACAGATAACACACACTAATACAGCCATCACAATTAACACCGGTTATTAAACAGACACCCAAAGTACCTGGGGCTACATGACCGCGTTGTCGCAGCCCCTAAACTGAGGAACCAACCAACCAATCAAAGAGTAACCCTACACCTCGTCGTCGAGGAGCCACGAATGGTCATTACAGTAAATCGTCCCCTTATTGGAAGCAAGAGCACGTACGGGGTGGCTGCACGGGAAGTGAAATTAATACGGGCCCAACTATCTGGATTCAGTGCACCGTAACTTCAGTATTGACTGTTTAGAAATGACGACTGGCAGTTGAGAGGAACATGAGAAGAATGAAGAATGAAGAATGAAGTAGCTGTAGTTCATACTCCAACTTTGGTGCCCGATTTCACTCCTAAATTGTGTTGTTTTCGTACCACTTGTATTTCTGTCACCCTCGGCTCTGCCAATAAATTTAATTCTGTTCTGATTGGTATATTCTCTGCAATATACACTTTATGTTAGCTTTAATAGTTTACTCTTTGACTTTTCTTCATTTATTTTCGTTCTTCCTTTAGCTTTCCCTTTTTACGTAAACACCAAAAGTGACGTTCTTGTTTTCTGTTTTCTCTGTGCAAATTCTGATATTTTTTGAAAGTCTTTTTCAGATGTGTAAACTCTTTTGTGTAAGATTGCTCTACAGCACTCCATGCGGTAACCCGTTGAAGCCTTGGATCCAGTCGTTCCGAGAATTGGCTCTATACATTTGAAGTAGATGGCATCATTGCCGATCTCTCAAGTTCCATGAAGACTTCAACTTCGTTTTAGTTAATAATCATTATGTATAATTTGTTTTTTGTATGTTGCCTACATTTGGTATCCTCACTTTGTTTTTCCCTCCATTCCCCTCTTTTCCTGCGTTCGTTCGCACGCTCGTTTCGATTGCCCACTCTTCTTCGTGTGCTTCGGTGTGACAGTTCGGCCCTCTTCCTAAGAGGTGCTCACCTTCTTTAACCATGTGTTAATATTCAAATCTACGCCATGTTTTAAACCATGTTTTAACGGCCGGCCTTGATCTCCAACTGCTCTGCATTGAAAAGATAAGTACTCAGCTAAGTAGTTTTACTATCAAGTTTGATGGGGCTTAGGGAAATTTTAATCCCAGCATTTTAATGAACACTTTCTGCAAAATATGAGATTTCATATACTTATGTAATCTAATAACGGCCCTTCGAGGGACATTGCCTTGCTTTGCTAAAGCTTCTTTAAGCTCTCCATTAAATGGTGAAGAAAGCTTTCTAGTATTTCTGTGTCAAACAAAGGGGGATACTTTCTCTCCACCGTGGGAATTCGGCTAAACTTATAGCTGTTTGAAAACATAGCCTTGCTTCCTTCGAGGGACCTTTCAACTTGCCCCATTCAACTCTACCTACAAATTCTCGAAATTTTCATTTACAATAGACTTTAAACAGTGAAAAACTATACTAGCTACCTTATCAAAACTCTATAACTTCAAACAACTGCTAAATTTCAACTCAGTACAAATCATATTAACCGAAATAGTGGCAATTTATAAATGCTCAACAAACCTTTTAGTGCTACAAAATAATGACCGTTTAACGATCTTCCGCGTCGCGTATTGTGTTGAAAATAAAATAAAGTTGGCCAGAATTTGAACCCCATATTTCCTCTATCCCCATTTTCCTATTACTAACAATTTAGAATAGTTTAAATATTCTTTTTTTTTTTCTTGTACTTTTTTCCACTCTATGAGGCTAGGTCTGTAAATGACTCCCTCCCATTTTGTCATGTATCACTTCCGTAGCTCTGTATAAATACTCCATGTGGTTATAAATCCACCTTTTAATCTGCACTTTCATTCTCCTGCTGCGTCCAGGAATTTTGAACTTGTAATTTCCCAATTGTTAAAACATTTTTTATTTTTTCTTATATAATCGAGGCTTCACTGAGGTGACCTCTACACATTTGAATATAGCATCAATTATTGTTTGTTTAAATATTAGTGGTTATAATCCACTTTCTAATCTTCTTCCTGCTGCGCTCAGGAATTTCTAATTGAACTATATATTTTGTCTAAAGCTCTTTTCGCTTTATTACGAAAACACTCTAGTCCTAAATTTGCTTACTACCTAATTCATTAAACAAAGCATCTATACCCTTTGAAAGGGTTCCCTATTACTTGTGCTATAGGTCTAAGATATTCCACTTATAATTGTTTAAAACAACCTTGTGTTAGCTCAATAAAATTGTTCCTATTTTTCGAGTTGCATTCTATTGCCCAAAGAGCATTCCAATTGCTCCGTTTTCTTTCCCAATTATTTCTTATTATTTACTGTACTTTCCGAAACGATTGCAAGCAATTCATATCAATCTCTCAATTAATTCAGCATGTGTTGTGTTTATGACAAAACATCTGCTAATATAGCACATAAAATTTACTTTAGTTATTTCTTGTAAATTATTAAAGGGGAGTATAGTTTGCTCGGCCAACTTCCTACTCGAGGTTTTTTGCCTTGCCCTATAATTTACCTCTTTGGATTGAAGTTTTGCCTCAAGTTAAGTTTGGATTTCATACCCTCGCTAAACTTCTAGTCGGCATTCTGCTGGATAAAAGTTTAGCCTACTTTAAACACAACAATTGTTTCCTTCTAGTAATTTCTACTAATTACAATATTCTGACTAAAAGCTCAGAGGGATTTCTATCTCTGTATACTCTGAATGCGATCAGTCTTTCGCTCAGGGATCCATCCTCGGTGGGGAATATAACTATCCCTGTTAATTCAAACCTCTCCAGCATTTCAGAATGCTTCCTAAAACATATCCTTTTAGCAAGGAAAAAAATAATTCAATTGCCCCTTGTATGCATTTTTTCGCCAGTGAACTGTGTACCTACATAATACCCGATTTTCTGCTTGGGAGGGACAGTGCACTTAGCGACTGCCTGCCGGCAATCTTAGCCAGCTTTTCTCGCAACATTACACTTCTGTATAAGGACTTGGTTATACACACTCTTGGTTTCTCTGTGCGTAAGCAAGACTGTGTTCTTTTTCATAGTTTCATTCTTCAAGTTTTTAGTAGTTTTTCGATAATTAATTAATCAATCGTTGAAAATGCCCTATTAACACTCAAATTTTTAAGACTGATAGTTGCTTTCCCATCTTGCACTCACCAGCTGTGATCCACCAACTAGTTTCATACTAGTTTTTTATTATCTAAAATAAATCTGTCCCCTCCCCCCCCCCCCCTTTTTTTGTGTGGATTCGCTTCCTTTCTTCTTAAAGTTTGTTTCTACTCGCAAGCATTTTCCTTTTGCATATCATCTTCCCTCCGGTTGTGTTTAAGCTTAGGCTTGACCTACCATTGATGGCTGCAATGGTGTACACTCAGCCTCGTGAGTCAACACTGATAATAGGTGGGTTCGATTCTTACCTCAGACATCCTGGAAGTGGTTTACCGTGACTTCCCCACTTCTATTCTAGGGAAATACCTCGATGGTTCCTAACTCAAGGCCACGGCCACCTCTTTCCCAATCCTCATCTGAATTAAAATTATACACAACTACAGACACCACAACAATGCAGGCTATAAAACATTTTTAATATATTTATCTTTATATATATATAATTCTTCGACACGTGTGTATGTGACTGAACTCCTCCTAAACGGCTGAACCGATTTTGATGAATTTTTTATGTATATTAGAGTCGGTCCCTGTAAGGTTTAGATTCACAATTGGACCCGGTAGTTGGCGTAGCGACCAAAATGTAGGATGAAAACACTTTTACAACCACAAGATACAGTCAACAAAACGAAAACCGTCGTCATGGAAACAGCTGTAAACTTAACTCTCCGCTAAACAGGGTCACCTTCCCCACTAATTCTCCCAAGCCCGTTCCCTTGGCAGTGGTTTCTTCTAAAAAAGTTCATGGAATAATTGACTTTCTGAGACTAATTCATGGTTATGTTTTTGTACCATAGGGGGCGGTGATATCGAATTCTTGATATTTGAAGTAGGCATCCATAGAAATGATATGAGTTTTTAGCCCAGTTTTCACATTTTGTAAAAATGAGGAAAACGTAGACTTATGAGATCGATCCGGGCAAATGTCTCTCTGTCTGTCTGTCCGTCTATCTGTGTGTGTGTGTGTGTGTATGTGTGTGTCCCCTCCCCCGCTCCGATCAACTCCTAAACGGCTGCAGCTATCGAAACCAAATTTGGTACAAGTTAAGATCTATACCTGAATATATCATGAACATATTTGAAAATGATGTCAGTACTAACAACTGCTGAAAAATCGCAATTGAAATTAGAGCTGTATGTTAAATATCTCGAAAGGTATACATGGGAACTGTTCCATAATTGGCACACACATAGATAATAACATTCCAGATTAATTTGCAGGAGTCCATACATGACAGTGTTGCCAACATTGTTCTAAGCCTGCTGATAGGTCCAATTATTAAATGCATGTAACTTATATACTATCAATTGTTTTTCAACCAAATTTTGTATGCTCTATGTTTACCATAACAGATATGACTGTGCGTATTCTTAAGAACCGCTAGGGCTGCCAACTGTTCATTAATGTTCTGTCTATTTTTTGTATCCTAATACCAATATATCAGAAAGTATGCAAACCACGGGCGTTAACTTTGAACACGTATAGTACCTGCCATTCTAGATTAATTTGGAGTAGATAATATACGTCAGTGCTGCAAAAATGATTCTAAGGCTGCTGATAGGTCCAATTTTTAAATGCATGCAACTTCTATACCAACAAATGAATTTAAACGAAATTTCGTTTGTGCTTTGTATACCATTATTATTGCCACGGTGGGTGAGTGGTTATAGTGTCGGACTACCAACCCCAAGATTGCAGGTTCGCCCCTGGCCATGGTAAGTGATTTTTGAAGGCGACAAAAATCACGATACTCATGTCATACGTTGTTCGCATGTTAAAGAACCCATTTGAATTCAGTAGGCCGTGTTCAATGGCAAAATTAATCTCGGGATTTTCCGCCAACACAAAGTTCCTCTATTGTTTACTTGAAAGCGCTGTACTGTCAAGGAGTTTAGATATCTAACCTCCTTGACTTTCATAGCGTTCAAAGGAACGACGAAATTCGACATGCAAGCTACCCTCTGGGTGTCAATTAACAAAGCTTGCACCAGGTACCCGAGGCCATACGATATTATTATTATTATTATTATTATTATTATTATTATTATTATTATTATTATTATTATTATTATTATTATTATTATTATTATTGATATGACTATGCATATTCTTAAAAGCCATAAGGGCTGCCAACTGTTAATAAATGTTCTCTCTATTATTCTACCCTTATATCAATATATCAGAAAGTATGCAAGACAACAGCTCTAAACTTTGAACACGTATAGTACCTGACATTCTAGAATAATTTGGAGCATCTGATATACGTTGTGCTGCGAACATGATCTAAGCCTGCTAAAAGGTCCAATTTTTAAATTACCTATGTAACTTCTATACTAACAAATGGATTTCATCGAAAATTGGCACAAAAATAGGTCATAATATTTCAGATTATATTCTAAGCAACACATATATGACATTGTTGCCAACAAGACTTAACGCGCGCTGGTAGATCCAATGATTAACTGTATGTAATGTCCATACTATCCATTGACGTTCAACCAAATTTGGATGTGCATTTTGTACCTTAAGCGATGGAACTAAGAATATATTCAGAGTTACCAGGGCTGCCAACTGTAGTGCTATATTAGGCTACACTACTTCAAGTATATTTGGAACCAATTAGAAATGCCAGTATTACCAACTTAATTTCGTCATTATATTACACAAAATCATTGGCATGAATCTTAAATTTTAAGAAAAGTAGGCTATCAGAACTACTTTTTCTTTAAAAATCAATGCCACATGTCTCTTAGTATAAAGTTCATCGAATATTCAAATATGTTTGCTGAACCCGCTTTATACATAGTCGGGCAGTAGGCCTAAAACGTCTGCCGGGTCCTCTAGTTCATAATATATCATCTATTATATATAATCCAAAATTGACTCATCAATGCAGGGCTCAAACCACTAGACTTTGAAAGCTGAAATTTTTCATGTTGGTTGATCCGAGTATGTAGAGGCTCACTAAGAAACGGTTTTTGAAAATTCAATTTGTAAGTGACTTTTTTCGGCCCTTTGGCACTGAGCATCCAAAATTGACTCATCAACGCAGGGCTCAAACCACTAGACCTAGAAAGCTGAAATTTTGCATGTTGGTTGATCCGGGTATGTAGAGGCTCACTAAGAAACGGTTTTTTTTAATTCAATTTGTAAGTGACCTTTTTTGGTCCTTTGGCACTGAGCAAGGACAGTCGGTACAAATATCGGATTTAGCTCATTTTAAGCCGCCAGATACGAGAAACAATACTCGGAGGTCCTGTAGGGACACGGAAACACAATTTTTAAGTTCCTGAATGAACGGTTTCGTAGATATTCCCAAATAACTGTGTTCCCTCGAAGAAACAGATCAACGTTACTATGGCAACCGCTGAAATTTCGCAGACCGGGGATAGTTTTCTGGCAATATCTCGAAAACCGTTCATTTTAGGGCCTTAAAACGCGGGGTTCGGTTCCCACTTCATAGAAGAGGAAACTACGAACATTGCTCCTCGCATTGATTCGCGCAGAATGAGCTATATTCCATATTTCTACGAGCAAATCGACTTGGAAAGTCTCCTCTATTATATATAATCCAAAATTGACTCATCAACGCAGGGCTCAAATCACTAGACTTAGAAAGCTGAAATTTTGCATGTTGGTTGATCCGAGTATGTAGAGGCTCACTAAGAAACTGTTTTTGAAAATTCAATTTGTAAGTGACTATTTTCGGCCCTTTGGCACTGAGCATCCAAAATTGACTCATCAACGCAGGGCTCAAACCACTAGACTTAGAAAGCTGAAATTTTGCATGTTGGTTGATCCGGGTATGTAGAGGCTCACTAAGAAACGATTTTTTAAAATTCAATTTGTAAGTGACTTTTTCGGCCCTTTGGCACTGAGCAAGGACAGTCGGTATAAATATCGGATTTAGCTCATTTTAAGCCGCCAGACACGAGAAACAATACTCGGAGGTCCTGTAGGGAACCCGAAACACAATTTTTAAGTTCCTAAAATGAACGGTTTCGGAGATATTCCTAAATAACTGTGTTCCCTCGAAGAAACAGATCAACGTTACTATGGCAACCGCTGAAATTTCGCAGACCGGTGATAGTTTTCTGGCAATATCTCGAAAACCGTTCGTTTTAGGGACTTAAAACGCGGGGTTCGGTTCCCACTTCGTAGAAGTGGAAACTACGAGCATTGCTCCTCGCATTGATACGTGCAGAATGAGCTATATTCCATATTTCTACGAGCAAATCGACTTGGAAAGTCTCATCTATCTATTATATAAAATCAAGTGTCCTGACTGACTGACTGACTGACTGACTCGGTCATCGCCCAGCCAAAACTATTAAAGTTAGAAACATGAAATTTTGGGGATATGTTCGTTGTAAGCCGAAAACGCCCACTAAGGAAGGATTTTTCGATATTCAGGTTCTAAAGGGGTGTTAAGGGGGTACACCTGCATTTCATTGAATACCAATATCTCCGGCTTGGTTTCATTGAGGGATGTGATACTCGGCATATAAACTCATCATTAAAAATAAGAAGACACGTGTCTGAAGGTTTTTCGATGTGGTGTATATTATGAGGTGAAAGGGGTGAAAAGTGGGGGTTGAAGGATTCCTAACGGAGCGTGTATCTCTTAAACGACATAGGCGAGGTGTTTGAAACTCAGCGGGAAAAAATCAGCATAAAAATAAGTAAATAGGTGTTTGACCGTTTTTTAATAAATCCAATTTAAGGTGCCCATGGGGAGGGGTGAAATTATGGGGGGGGGGGGGAAATACAGGAAAGAAAGCGTCCTAACTGATTGACTGACAGACTCACTCATCAAACTCGGGGGGGGGGGGGGGGAACTGCTTAAAAGTAAGTAAATAGGTGCTCGACAGTTTTTTTCATAAACCCAATTTAAGGGGTTCATGGGGAGGGGTGAAATTCTGAAAAAAGAAAATTGAAAGAAAAGTCCGGACGCACTCACCATCGCCCAGCCAAAATTATTGAAGTTAGAAACATGACATTTTGGAGATATGATCATTGGATGTCAAAACCGTCCACTAAGGGAGGATTTTCGGATATTCAGGTTCTAAAGGGGTCTTAAGGGGGTTAAACCTGCATTTCATTGAATAACAATAACTCCCGATTGGTTTCATTGAGGGATGTGATACACGGCATATAAACTCTTCATTAAAAATAAGAAGACATGTGTCTGAGGGTTTTTCGATGTGGTGTATATTATGAGGTGAAAGGGGTAAAACGTGGGGGTTGAAGGATTCCTAACGGAGCGTGTATCTCTTAAACGACATAGGCGAGGAGTTTGAAACTCAGCGGGAAAAAATCAGCTTAAAAGATAAGTAAATAGGTGTTCGACCGTTTTGATTTTCATAAATCCATTATCAGGGGCCCATGGGGAGGGGTGAAATTCGGAGGGGGGGGGGGGGGACAGGAAAGAAAGTGTTCTAACTGATTGACTGACTCACTCACTCTTCAAACTCAGGGAGAGAAAACTGCTTAAAAATAAGTAAATATGTGTTCGACAGTTACTTTTCATAAATCAAATTTAAGGGATTCATGGGGAGGGGTGAAATTCTGAAGAAAAAAAATGAAAGAAAATATCCTGACTCACTCACTCACTCACTCACTCATCATCGCCCAGCCATAATTATTGAAGTAAAAACTTGACATTTTGGGGATATGTTCGTTGTATGTCAAAACCGTACACTAAGGGAGGATTTTCGGATATTCGGGTTCTAAAGGAGTCTTAAGGGGGTTAAACCTGCATTTATTGAATAATATCTCACGAGTGGTTTCATTTGTTGATGTGATACTCTGCATATAAACTAACCAATAAAAATAAGCAGACATGTGTCTAAGGGTTTTTCTATGTGGTGTATATTATAAGGTGAAAGGGGTGAATAGTAGGGGGTGAAGGATTCCTAACGGAGCATGTATCTCTTAAACGACATAGGCGAGAAGTTTCAAACTCGGCGGAAAAAAATTCAGCGGAAAAAATAAGTAAATCGGTATTCGACCGTTTTTTCATAAATTCAATTTAAGGGGCCAATGGGGTGGGGTGAAATTCTGGAGAAAAAAGGAGAGAAAGTGTATTAACTGACTGACTAACTCACTCACTCATCAACCTCAGGGGGAAAAAACAGCTTAAAAAAATAAGTGAATAGGTGTTCGAGCGTTTCTTCATCAATCCAATTTATAGGGCCAGTGGGGAGGAGTAAAATTCTGGTAAAAATAATTGAAAGAAAATGACCTGACTAACACACTCATCATCGCCCAGCGAAAACTATTAAAGTTGGAAACATTAAATTTTTGGTAATATGTGCGCTGTATGTCGAAAACGTCAACTAAGGAAGGATTTTTGTTTATTCGGGTTCTGAAGAGGTGTTAAGGGGGTAAACTTGCATTTAATTGAATAACGATATCTCATGAGTCGTTTCTTTGGGGATGTGATATTCGGCATATAAACTAATCATTAAAAATAAGCAGACATATGTCTACGGGTTTATCGATGTGGTACCGGGTGAGTTAGCCGTGGTCGTTACGGCATGACTGCTGGCAATCGCTCACATCCGGGAGGCGAGGTGGTTCGAATCCCCCCGTCGGCAACCTTAAAGATGGTCTTCTGTGGTTTCCCATCTTCCTTCCAGCCAAATGCCGGGGTTGGTCGCTAACTATTGGGTGTCCGTCTCGAAGCAGCTACAAAAACTGGCGAGCCGAACATGTCCTTGTACACTCCCGGCACTAAAAGCCATACGCTAAAAAAACACGTTGTGGTGTATATTATGAGATGAAAGGGGTTGAAAATTGGTAGTTGAAGGATTCTTAACGGAGCGTGTATCTCTTCAACAACATTTGCGAGAAGTTAATTCAGCGGGAAAAAATCAGCTTAAAAATAAGTAAATAGGTGTTCGACCGTTTTTTGTCATAAATCCCATTTAAAGGGATCATGGGGAGGGGTGAAATTCTCAAAAATAAATTAAAATGTCCCGACTGACTCACTCACTCATCATCGCCCAGGAAATATATTGAAGTTAGAAACATGACAATTTGGGGATATGTTCTTTGTATGTCAAAACCGTACACTAAGGGAGGATTTTCAGATATTCGGGTTCTAAAGGAGTCTTAAGGGGGTTAAACCTGCATTTCATTGAATAACAATGTCTCACGAGTGGTTTCATTTGGGGATGTGATACTTGGCATATAAATTAATCATTAAAAATAAGCTGACACATGTCGAATGGTTTTTCGATGTGGTGTATATTATAGTGAAAGGGGTGAAAAGTGGGGAGTTGAAGGATTCCTAACGGAGCGTGCATCTCTTAAACGACATAGGCGGGGAGTTTGAAACTCAGAGGAAAACAATCAACTTAATAATAAATATATAAATAATTAAATAAGTAGGTGTTCGACTGTTTTTTCATAAATCCAATTTAAGGGGCCCATGGGGAGGGGTGAACTTCTGGAAGAAAAACGTCCACTAAGGAAGGATTTTTGGATATTCACTCTCATCGACCAACCAAAACTATTAAAGTTAGAAGAATGATATTTTAGGGATATGTTTGTTGTGTGTCGGAAACGTCTACTAAGGATGGCGTCACACTTAGCTCACTTAACTGGCGATCGCTGGTTTCTATCACGTGACATGTTCTACAATTTTTGGTTATACAGATTCTAAAGGGGTGTTAACGGGGTTAAACCTGCGTTCCATTGAATAACAATTTGACACGACTATGAGGCGAGCGAAGCCGCGGGTACCTGCTAGTTATATATAATCCAAAATTGACTCATCAACGCAGGGCTCAAACCACTAGACTTAGAAAGCTGAAATTTTGCATGTTGGTTGATGCGGGTATGTAGAGGCTCACTAAGAAACGGTTATTTTAAATTCAATTTGTAAGTGACTTTTTTCGGCCCTTTGGCACTGAGCAAGGACAGTCGGTACAAATATCGGATGTAGCTAATTTTAAGCCTCCAGACACGAGAAACAATACTCGGAGGTCCTGTAGGGACCCCGAAACACAATTTTTAAGTTCCTAAAATGAACGGTTTCGGTGATATTCCCAAATAACTGTGTTCCCTCGAAGAAACAGATCAACGTTACTATGGCAACCGCTGAAATTTCGCAGACCGGTGATAGTTTTCTGGCAATATCTCGAAAACCATTCGTTTCAGGGCCTTAAAACGCGGGGTTCGGTTTCCACTTCATAGAAGTGGAAACTACGAACATTGCTCCTCGCATTGATACGCGCAGAATGAGCTATATTCCATATTTCTACGAGCAAATCGACTTGGAAAGTCTCATCTATTATATATAATCCAAAATTGACTCATCAACGCAGGGCTCAAATCACTAGACTTAGAAAGCTGAAATTTTGCATGTTGGTTGATCCGAGCATGTAGAGGCTCACTAAGAACCGGTTTTTGAAAATTCAATTTGTAAGTGACTTTTTTCGGCCCTTTGGCACTGAGCAAGTACAGTCGGTACAAAGTTCGGATTTAGCTCATTTTAAGCCACCAGATACGAGAAACAATACTCGGAGGTCCTGTAGGGATCCCGAAACACACTTTTTAAGTTCCTAAAATGAACGGCTTCGGAGATATTCCCAAATAACTGTGTTCCCTCGAAGAAACAGATCAACGTTACTATGGCAACCGCTGAAATTTCGCAGACCGGGGATAGTTTTCTATCAATATCTCGAAAACCGTTCGTTTTAGGGCCTTAAAACGCGGGGTTCGGTTCCTTATTTTATACTCTTTGAGCTGGTTATTTTAAGCGAGCTTTCAGATCTTTACTCTAATTTATAATGTTAAAATGCTTTTTATTTTTCACGGTATGCTTTCATTTTCTTTATAAATTTGTTTTTTTGTTAACTGTATATTTCGGTTTGCCAATATTGATCTGCTCTTTTCCGTTTCTTACCATGATCAGCAACCCATAATCACAGACGGATGTGTCGTGGTCTACCGGCTGTCACATTAAATTATTATTTTTTCTTAATTATTCATACTGAGGAATTGGGCAAACTTATTTCAATAAAGTTGGTATTTTGTCTTTCACGGCCATTGAATCCCCGCACTAGGCACGGCTTGAACCTAGAAAAGTTGCCGAGTTGGACTAATGGACTAATGATGCAGCAGAAAAGAGGAGAATTGAAGCGTTTGAAATGTGGTGATACAGGAAAATGATCATCAGATGGGTAGATAGGGTAACAAATGAAGAGGTATTAAGACGAGTGGGAGAGGAGAGATGTTTCTGGCGACTGCTAATGAAGGGAAGAGATAGGAGGGTAGGACACATATTAAGACACCCAGGAATAGCAAGCTTAGTTATGGATGGGAGGGTCGAGGACAAGAACTGTAGGGGTAAACCAGTGTTAAACAGATTGCCTCGGATGTAGGGTGTGGTAGCTATGTAGAGATGAAACGATTAGCTCAGGAGAGGGAGACATGGAGGGCTGCATCAAACCTGTTAAAAAAACTGAAGACTCAAACAACAACAATCGGCAATTTTAATTACTTAGAGAGGCATGTGAGTCAAAAGTGTTTTTGGAGAATTTCAATCCCTGGGATGTAACACTGGAAGAGACTGCATAATGTACTGTACATCAGCGGCCAAGGTGAGAGATATTTAACTATAGGCTATTAATAGCGATATGTTGACGTTCAAATCATCAATAAGTATGGCAAAATTACATCCAGAATAGCTTAAGGAAGAATACTTTTAATTCCCCATATTCCGATAGATTTGCCATTCCAGTGTGCAAGAGTGCAGTTCCCTCTTCAAACAATATTCCCAATTTCTTTAACAAAGCGCAATGACACTCACTTAACAGTAGCACGTGTACATTTAGACAAAACCATTTTTTCCCATGGGCAACTGTAAGTGGCGTGTTCACGAGCATCCGGACAACAAAATCGTTATGTCTCAGCAGAAGACGTAATTTTAAAATATGTTAGCATAATGTAACATCGAGCCCTGCAGACTTTCACAACTCTATAAAATTCCCTCTTTGTTAGCTGCTCATATCAATATACTGTATGTATCAGAATATTCAGAATTAAAATGGACCCACTTGTAGCCGCGATTGCTGTAATTGAATAGACCGATTATCAGCAATGATGCATCGTCCCCATTGTCTTGATCGCGGGCGAAGCCGCGGGTACCTGCTAGTACTAATATATACAAATGACATGGTGTTTGTCGTCCTGTCTGTCTGTCTGTTACTCAATCACGCAAGAACCACTGGTCCGATTGAAATTAAATTTTGCATGGATGTAGCTGATTTACCAGGTTTACACATAGGCTACTTTTGATTTCGATGTTTTGCACTATTTAAAAATGGCGACTATTTTCATATTTCCGTTTCAAATAAAAAGAGAACGCTAAGAAATAGCAAACTTTTGATGGCACATGCGAGCTTTAAAATTTAATTTACTATCCGAAACTTTTGATTTCGATATTTTGCACTATTTAAAAATGGCGACTATTTTCATATTTCCATTTCAAATAAGAAGAGAATGCTAGGAAACTTCTTTTCCTGTATCTCCAACGGTTAGCGAGTAAAACCCACATTTGTGACGTCACTACACCGTTTGGTTTCAAAACTTCATATTTCCATTTCAAATAAATAAAGAACGCTAAGAAATAGCAAAATTTTGATGGTATATGTGAGCCTTAAAATTTAATTTTCCATCCGAAAGGTCCTTATCACTTTTCGGGTATGTCCAACGGTTAGCGAGTAAAACCTAAATTTGTGCAATAAAACACGGTCAACACCGAGCGGTGCAGTCTATCTCTCTATATATAACAAGATGTTCAGTAAAGAACATATAGCCTACTTTCTCCTAAATGCATGGGTATTGTTATAACTCTTTGTCCTTTTCAAGGAGTATGATTGAATGTTGGTTGTAGTAGCTTGTTGAAATACAACGTGCTATAGGGATATTAAAATGAATATGAGGTGCCCTTTGCTAGTGCTACCTCTGTACCAAATTTCGTTCAATTCGGTTTCACCGTGTTTGAATTGATAGGGGGAATTGATTTGCACACATACTTGGCCACCATCTGCAAACTATTGGGCTGATGTTCTTGCTGTTTGGTCTGAATATGTTTCCCACATAAAGATATGGTGTTGCAAAATTTGGTAGAGACTAGATTATTAGGTTGGTCGTAATTACATTTTAGCTTTTAACATTTGGGTGGCCGCGATTACGTTTCCGTCAAGATAGCGGTGATATAAAACATGACACTGAGGTGTCCTTTGCTAGTGCTACCTCTGTACCAAATTTCGTTCCATTCGGTTTTACCGTGTTCGAATTGATAAGGGGAATCGATTTTCACACAAAGATGGCCGCCATCCGCAAAATATTAGGCTGATGACCTATTAGTTTGGTCAAAGGATGCTCCCTCCATAAAGGTATGTTGTTGCTAAATTTGCTAGAGATCGGATGATTAGGTTAATCGTAATTTGATTTAAGCTTTGAACATTTGTGTGGCCGCCATTACGTTTCTGTCAATATGGCGGCGATATAAATCATGACACTGAGATGCCCTTTGCTAGTGCTATCTCTGTACCAAATTTCGTTCCATTCGGTTTCACCGTGTTTGAATTAATAGGGAGAATCGATTTTGACACAAAGATGGCCGCCATCCGCAAACTATTAGGCGAATGACCTATTAGATTGGTTAAAGGATGCTCCCTCCATACAGGTATGTAGTTGCAAAATTTGGTCGAGATCGGATGATTAGGTTAATCGTAATTTGATTTAAGCTTTGAACATTCGTGTGGCCGCCATTACGTTTCAGTCAAGATTGTGGCGATATAAAACATGACACTGAGGTGCCCTTTGCTAGTTCTACCTCTGTACCAAATTTCGTTCCATTCGGTTCCACCGTGTTCGAATTAATAGGGGGAATCAATTTTGACATAAAGATGGCCGCCACCCACAAACTATTAGGCTAATAACCTATTAGATTGGTCAAAGGATGCTCCCTCCATAAAGGTATGTAGTTGCAAAATTTGGTAGAGATCGGATGATTAGGTTAATCGTAATTTGATTTAAGCTTTGAACATTCGTGTGGCCGCCATTACGTTTCTGTCAAGATGGCGGCGATATAAAACATGACACTGAGGTGCCCTTTGCTAGTGCTACCTCTGTACCAAATTTCGTTCCATTTGGTTTCACCGTGTTTGAATTAATAGGGGGAATTGATTTTCACACAAAGATGGCCGCCATCCGCAAACTATTAGGCTAATGACCTAGTTATTTGGTCAAAGGATGCTTCCTCTATAAAGGTATGTTATTGCAAAATTTGGTAGAGATCGGATGATTAGGTTAATCGTAATTTGATTTAAGCTTTGAACATTTGTGTGGCCGCCATTACGTTTCCGTCAAGATGGCGGCGATATAAAACATGACACTGAGGTGCCTTTTGTTAGTACTACCTCTGTACCAAATTTCGTCCCATTCGGTTGCACCGTGTTCGAATTAATAGGGGGAATCGATTTTCACACAAAGATGGCCGCCATCCGCAAACTATTACGCTGATGACTTATTAGTTTGGTCAAAGGATGCTCCCCTCATAAAGGTATGTTGTTGCAAAATTTGGTAGAGATCGGATGATTAGATTAGTCGTAATTTGATTTAAAGTTTGAACATTTGTGTGGCCGCCATTACGTTTCCGTCAAGATGGCGGCGATATAAAACATGACACTGAGGTGTCCTTTGCTAGTGCTACCTTTGTACCAAATTTCGTTCAATTCGCATTCACCGTGTTCGAATTGATAGGGGGGGACAGACATTCAGAGTACACACACTCACACACACACAGACACACACACACACAGAGAGACTCACACACACACATACACACACACAGACAGACACACTTTTTTCGCCCTGTGTTGATCTCATAAGTGTACTTTCATTTTTTGCAAAAATCGAAAGTAGGCTAAAAATGAAAGTTTGCCTGTTTTTTCTGAATTTCTACGGAAATTTGAGTTATTTACGCGTTTCAGGCTGTTTTATGATGGATGCACCTGAAATATTTGTTTGTCTGTCTGTCTGATTGTTTGTCTGTGGACAATTTGTTCCCTTATAACTCGAGAACAGCTGGGTGTATCAACGTAAAATTTGGTACAGATATCCATCAGAGGCACAACACTAATCATTGATGTAACTCTTCTCCGTACCTCTCATAAAAGGAGGGAAAAAAAGGATGGAAGCTTGTAGTTTAACGTGACCGTTAATCTCGCGATCATAAGCCACGGGACCTCCGTTTTACGTGGAATCCGAACCACAGGACTTGGCATTTCACTTCGAAAAATAAAAGGAGGCCTACTCCCTTAAAATGCATGCTAAAATAGGCGTAGATGGACGTGACAAAGCTCATTTTCAGCCCCTCAATGTGAAAGACAAAACTCGGGGGCCCTAAAGGGTCCACGAAAACCACATTTTAAGGCCCTAAAACGAACAGTTTTTGAGATATTCCCAGAAAACGAATTTCATTTAATAAACTAATGAACGAATGCAAGCCGGTAACCATGGCAACAGAATCTCAGAGGTCCATCTATTGCAATTCCATTAATTACATTAGTGTGAAAGTTTACAAACGGCTAGAAGGTTATCACGGAACCAAATTAAGCTGTACAATTCATCAATACGTATAATGCGCTTAAGGGGGTCAAGGGGTACTCTAGAATTTTTTCGCGCGATTTACACCTGCGGGTGTGGTCTGGCAGGTCTATTATATTCCTATCCCTATATTATATTATTATATTCTAGAATGTTATCACAGAAGCAAATTAAGATGTAAAATTCATCAATACGTATAATGCACATAAGGGGGTCAAGGGGTACTCTAGAATTTTTTCACGCGATTTACACCTGCGGGTGTGGTCTGGCAGGTATATTATATTCCTATCCCTCTATTATATTATTATATTTGTATTATAGTATGGCGTAGAACGACGAGACAAAGCCCCTCGGTGCCAGAAACAAAACTCGGGAGCCCTAAAAGGTCCTCGAAAACTACATTATAAGGCTCTAAAACCAACAGTTTCTGAAGTATTCCCATAAACTAATCTATCTATATATTTAAAACACTAAGCTGATTTTTGTTACCGCGAGATTGAGGGAACGGTAGAACCGATTCACTTCGAAGAGCAATCTGTCAAAAGCTGTAGGCCTGTAGATTTGCAGAGTGTCTTTAAAATAAACAAATATGTTACCACATATTTTTAAATTTATAAACAAAACTGCAAAATTATTAGCTCAAGCGCATGCGCAGAATCACCTTGGTTAATGACAGACATGGCGGATGTCCACCGCGTTTTAATGTAATAGTTATTTATAAGATTTATAATAAAGGAGGGGAATATTGATTATGAAGTTTCCACGATATAAACAGGAATAGAATATTATAAAAAACGGGAAATGTAGAAAAACTTACACGGACTGTTGAGAGTGAATGTTGTTAAAGTAACTTAATATTACACTTTTCTACCGCTGAATCGGTAGCTCAGACGGCAGCGTTCAAACCTCTTAATTTATGCATCGCACAATCGAAGCAGTTCGAATCCCACCTCCGACTCATATTTTTATTTCTCAATTATTCTTTCTGCCTATTGGTAATACATTGTCTTAACATATTTTACTTTTATTATTCCCATAAAGTAAGGAATTCTCTACGATTTACGTTCCCATATACTTTAAAATTATTAAATAAAAGATGGCCACAATCACTTTCGCCATGAGAGACAATTGACGAACATAATTCATTTGTTGGACTCAGACATCGTGGTCACTCAGCCCCGTCTACTTTGGTGTGTGTGTGTGTGTGTCAAATTTTCTCTGATAACCTGTGTTATTGTGATGGCTGTACTGATGTGTGCATTTGTAATTAAATTGGGGAATGGGAAATTGGCGACCGAGGCTTTAAGTTAGGAACTATCCCGGTATTTACCTCCAGTGGAAGTGGCAAACCACGGAAAACCACATCCCAGATTGTTGAGATGGGAATCGAACCTTGCCCTACTTAGTTTTGCCTCAAGAGTGCGCCCCGTTCCAGCCCTCAGACCAGAATTACATTTCTAGAGAAATGGCGGATAAAGGATTCATCGTATCGTAGTGTGATCTTTGTTTTTGAGAATTAACAAGTAGTTCCGTGAAGAACTATACAGCCTATTTTCATATATCCTACTCGTGTTGATTGCCACTATCAAAATACAAAATTTCAGTTTAATTGCTGTAACAGATTCGTAGATATTGAGAACCGTCTAAATATTTCAGATTGTCGCCAGGTTGGATTTTTATTTTTGTACTATTACATTAAGATTATTGTGTACGTGTGGTATTCAAACTTCAATCGCATGATTAGAACACAAGAAGTAAAAACGAGATTTTAAAATTAGGCACAGCAACCATCTTGTGATTATGCAAACAATTGAAATAAATTAGATGCCAGTGGATCCACATTTGTATAAGCATTTAACGTGCAACGTTTCAAGGCACTCGGATAGTTAATTCGCGAGAAACGTCCATTTAAATATTTATACTTCGCATCGCCGCCATGTTGGATTTGTGCTCACCAGGTTACTGAAGTCCTATAGGTGAACATATGTTCATCGTCTCTATGAACATTAAAAAAATCAGTTTGCTTGCTGTAAAAGATTCATAGATATTGAGAACCGTCTAAATAGTTCGGAAGCTCGCCATTTAGGATTGTTATATGTATAGGCCATAGAGTTATGTACCATTCGAGAACAATTATTGCCTAGGTTCATTATTCAAACTTTCACTTCGATCGCATGATTACAACACAAGAAATAAAGACTTAATTTTAAAATTTCGCACAGCCGCCATCTTGAGGTTATGAAAACAATTGAATTAAATTAGATGGCAGTGCATTACAATCTGCAAAATCATTTACTGTACCACATTTCACTGCGCTCATAGAGTTAAATCACGAGAAAAGTCTACTAAAATATTTCACATTCGCTTGGTCGCCATGTTCGTTATGTACTTTGGAGGTTTATGAAATATACATAGGTTAACTTGTATCAGTACCCTTTATCACCGTACAAAATTTCAGGGTGATATCTGCAATAGTTTCGGAGATATAGAATGTCAGTTAAATATTTCGCACAGCCGCCATTTTGAGGTTATGTAAACAATTGAACTAAATTAGACTCCAGTGCATTACAATGTGTATTAACATTTTCTGAACCATGTTTCATTACGTTTGGATAGTTAAATCGCCAGAAAAGTCTATTTAAATGTCTCAACTTCGCTTGACAGCCATGTTGGTTTTGTAGTCACCAGGTTTTTGAAAGTCTCATAGATGAACTTCTAGTAGTGTCCTTTATCACCGTACACAATTTCAGGGCGATATAGGTAATAGTTTCGGAGATATTGAATGCTAGTTAAATATTTCGCACAGCCGCCATGTTGGATTGGTGAGACGTAACAAAATTTGAAGGGCACGGTCAAGGTCGCTGGGAATGGTGCTATGAACTTACCGAGTTTCATTGAAATCGCTCACGCCGTTTAGATTTTATTAGGGGGACACACACACACACCTCACACACACACACACACACACGCACACACACACGGACAAAAGGTGATCTCATAAGCCTATTTTTTTCAAAATTGAAAATAGGCTAAAAAGAGGGGATTGAAGAACTTCAACAGGCGTTTGAGTTCGTTTGTTGTTTAAGTAACAATATTGGTTTATAAGTCTGTTGACTGGGTGGCTCAGGGGTAACATTGCGTACCCAGGAATGAATTTTGCATAGTCGAAGGAGTCTCACCTCAGACATGTATTTTTATTTCCTAATTATTCTTTCTGCCTATTGGTAATTCATTGTCTTAACATATTTTACTTTTATTATTCCCGTACAGTAAGGAATTCTCCACGATTTACATTGCCATATACTTTTAAATTATTAAATAAAAGATGGCCACAATCGCTTTCGCCATGAGAGACAATTGACGAATATAATTCATTTGATGGAATCCGACATCGTGGTCACTCAGCCCCGTCTACTTGGGTGTGTGTGTGTGTGTGTGTGTATAAAATTTTCTCTGATAACCTGTGTTATTGTGATGGCTGTAGACTACTGATGTGTGCATTTGTAATTCAAGTAGGGAATGGGGAATTGACGACCGAGGCTTTCAGTTACGAACTATCCCGGTATTCACCTGCAGTGGACGTGGAAAACCACGGAAAACCACATCCCAGATTGTTGAGATAGGAATCTAACCTTGCTCTCCTGAGTTTTGCCTCAAGAGTGCGCCCCGTTCCAGCCGTCAGACCAGAAGTAAATTTCTTGGCAAACCAGGGATAGAACCTGGAATCCGGGGCGATAGCTCAGAATGTTGCCTTCAGATTGGGCTTCCCTGTGTTAATACGATTTTTGACAAGCACTGAACATATAGTCTAACTCTTCAACTCCCTCCATTACGGTGGCTGTCGAAGTGAGTCTATGCTCATTCCAGTAGTTGGCGAAGTATGCTCCCTTGCTTAATTTACTGTCAAGGAAATGCAAAGGATTGTACCTATAGCAGGTGATGGAAATTGCTTATTTAGAGCTGTTTCGTACTGTTTATTCCAAAATGTAGGACGTTATCCTGAGCTGCGTTTGCAAGCAAATTGCAAAAATTGTTGCTGGCATGAATAATTATAAGGATTTTATTATTGGCGATCAGTATCATCGCATTCTCATCAGCAACAAACTTGAGAATGAAAGTATCTGAACTTCATTGTATACGTGAATATTGTTGTTTATTGATTATTTGTTTAGAGTACATAACAATGAGTCTAACCACGCTGTTGATTTTGGCAATGGAAGTATTATTTGCCATTTAGGCTAATATTTGGCGGCTGCGTTGATACAGGCCACTATAGTGTTATTGAATATGACGTTAATTTGGAGAGAAATGCTGCAATAAATATACCCATTTGACGAAAAAGAACATTAGCCACAAAAAAGTGGGAAATCGTTGAAAACTACGAAGCCACTTTTAAAATCTAATATAAAAATGCCATTTCAGAAACAATTCCAGATATTATGCCGTACAGTGTATGGTCCTTGACGAACAAATGTAAACATTGTTCTGCACTGTATTTCTGTAGCGAGAAATCTACGCTTGGTTAATTTGACCTTTGGTGTTGTAATGGCAAAAATCATCTTACCTAAAGAAAGCATATGATTCTGTGGACAGGCAGACCCTGTTTGAGACGCTAGAAGAACTTCAAGTGGACAGGAAGACCAGAGAACTGATTTGTCAGACTCTCACCAATACAACATCGAAGGTGAAGTTTCTTGGGGAAATTTCTGACTCTTTTGAAGTACGAACAGGTGTTCGCCAAGGAGACGGACTTTCACCCCTTCTATTTAACCTGGTTCTAGATAAAGTCATCAGAGAGTGGGAAAAGAACATCAAAGGCGTTAGCATAGGAACTGCTGGAAACAAAATCAATGTGAAATGCTTGGCTTTCGCAGATGACCTAGCAATTATCACTAGGAACAAAGAAGAAACTAAGCATGCTATTGAGACATTATACAGAATAGCATCACAAGCAGGCCTTCAAATATCATTTGAAAAAACCAAGTACATGAAGAATTTTCAGCAAAAGAAGAAGAAAGAAAAAATAGAAACAGCGTATGGAGCAATTTCACAAGTAGAATTTTTTAAATACCTTGGAGAAATAATTCTTCCTTCAGGATTGGACAGTTTGGCTAACACAGAAAGAGCCTCAAAACTTCATAGAGCATTCAGACTAACATGGGATCACTATAATAAAAGAGTAATGTCACATAATGCAAAACTGAAACACTACAAAACAGTTGTACTACCGGAAGCTCTATATGCTTCAGAAACCATAGCTTTAGGAGGTCATTCTAAAATTGCAAATATAGAAAAGCAAGAACGTAAAATTCTTAGAAAAATATTCGGCCCCACACAAGAAAACGGAATTTGGATTAAAAGACGAAATTCAGACCTATACCGTCACACAGATAGTTTCAGCAACACGGTACGAAAAAGACGTTTAACATTTTATGGACACCTCTTCAGGATGGACGATTATAGACTTACAAAAAGGTTATTCAATGTAATAAATTCTCAGAAATCAAGGATAGCCTGGCTGGATGAATCAAGAGAGGACCTGCAAGAGTTGAACATCGGAGAAAATATTCTGAGAAACCGCAAAGTCTTCAGGACCGCAGTATCAAAGCACAAGTTTAGGGTGAAAACTAGTGGCAGGACTGGAACCAAATGGACAGAAGAACGGAAGAAGCAGCACAGTGACTTCATGAAGAGATTTTGGGAAGATAGGAAGGCGAATATCATCAAGCCGAAAAACAAGTTCAAGCGCGCTCTATAATGGGCAAAACGCAAAAAGAAGAAGAAGAAAATATTTGACAGACTGCAACAATTTTTCACTGTAAATGATATCTCAAGGAATTTAAGAGAGAATAATCGGCAGTACAACAAATGCAATGTCCTTGGTTTCATTTGGTGCCAATGTCACTGTGCCACATGCATACGGTCCATATTGTTTTAAAATGTATGGAATTGCATATCATCGCATTTCTTTGTTAATGTATATTCCAAAATTATAAGCGACGGTTCCTGCGGCCAGTTGTATATATTAGACCCCTCAGAATTCTTGAATTCCTTGGAATTAAAGGATTTGCTTCCACATACTCCAACCGATTGACCCATAGATGTGCTCCTTAGAAATCTGAAGTTTCGTAAGGGCATCTAAATGCTACCATATTAATTATAAGAAATATGTACGAAAATTGCTTGAATTTGGAAATAATACGTGCAGTTAAAATTAGGCGGAGAGATCTAACCATTCGACTTGATTCCATATTAATTATATGAAATATGCATGAAAATGCTTGGATTTGGAAATACGTGCAGTTAAAATTAGGCAGAGAGGTCTAATCCTTCGACTTGATTTAACACCACCGGATAAAACAATCATTTTCTTTTAAGAGGCAACATTTTCCGATTCGCTTGGCATAATTTATCACAATCAATAAAGCTCAAGGGGGAACTCTGGAACGTATAGGTCTCAATTTACCTCATCAAGTTTTCAATCATGGCCAGCAGTATGCTGCAATGTCTAGAGTGCAATCTTTTGACGCCCTTAAAGTTTCAATAGTGCCAAAAAATAACTGTACAAAGAACGTATATAATAAAATTATTCAGTAAATATTTTCTTATTGGCCGTCATGTATTGACGGGTTTCAACTAGTATACTTTTAAATTATTAAATAAAAGATGGCCACAATCGCTTTCGCCATGAGAGACAATTGACGAATATAATTCATTTGATGGACTCCGACATCGTGGTCACTCAGCCCCGTCTACTTGGGTGTGTGTGTGTGTGTGTGTGTGTATAAAATTTTCTCTGATAACCTGTGTTATTGTGATGGCTGTAGACTACTGATGTGTGCATTTGTAATTCAAGTAGGGAATGGGGAATTGACGACCGAGGCTTTCAGTTACGAACTATCCCGGTATTTACCTGCAGTGGACGTGGCAAACCACGGAAAACCACATCCCAGATTGTTGAGATAGGAATCTAACCTTGCTCTCCTGAGTTTTGCCTCAAGAGTGCGCCCCGTTCCAGCCCTCAGAACAGAAGTAAATTTCTTGGCAAACCAGGGATAGAACCTGGAATCCGGAGCGATAGCTCAGAATGTTGCCTTCAGATTGGGCTTCCCTGTGTTAATACGATTTTTGACAAGCACTGAACATATAGTCTAACTCTTCAACTCCCTCCATTACGGTGGCTGTCGAAGTGAGTCTATGCTCATTCCAGTAGTTGGCGAAGTATGCTCCCTTGCTTAATTTACTGTCAAGGAAATGCAAAGGATTGTACCTATAGCAGGTGATGGAAATTGCTTATTTAGAGCTGTTTCGTACTGTTTATTCCAAAATGTAGGACGTTATCCTGAGCTGCGTTTGCAAGCAAATTGCAAAAATTGTTGCTGGCATGAATAATTATAAGGATTTTATTATTGGCGATCAGTATCATCGCATTCTCATCAGCAACAAACTTGAGAATGAAAGTATCTGAACTTCATTGTATACGTGAATATTATTGTTTATTGATTATTTGTTTAGAGTACATAACAATGAGTCTAACCACGCTGTTGATTTTGGCAATGGGAGTATTATTTGCCATTTAGGCTAATATTTGGCGGCTGCGTTGATACAGGCCACTATAGTGTTATTGAATATGACGTTAATTTGGAGAGAAATGCTGCAATAAATATACCCATTTGACGAAAAAGAACATCAGCCACAAAAAAGTGGGAAATCGTTGAAAAATACGAAGCCACTTTTAAAATCTAATATAAAAATGCCATTTCAGAAACAATTCCAGATATTATGCCGTACAGTGTATGGTCCTTGACGAACAAATGTAAACATTGTTCTGCACTGTATTTCTGTAGCGAGAAATCTACGCTTGGTTAATTTGACCTTTGGTGTTGTAATGGCAAAAATAATCTTATTAAATATAAAATATTTGACAGACTGCAACAATTTTTCACTGTAAATGATATCTCAAGGAATTTAAGAGAGAATAATCGGCAGTACAACAAATGCAATGTCCTTGGTTTCATTTGGTGCCAATGTCACTGTGCCACATGCATACGGTCCATATTGTTTTAAAATGTATGGAATTGCATATCATCGCATTTCTTTGTTAATGTATATTCCAAAATTATAAGCGACGGTTCCTGCGGCCAGTTGTATATATTAGACCCCTCAGAATTCTTGAATTCCTTGGAATTAAGGGATTTGCTTCCACATACTCCAACCGATTGACCCATAGATATGCTCCTTAGAAATCTGAAGTTTCGTAAGGGCATCTAAATGCTACCATATTAATTATAAGAAATATGTACGAAAATTGCTTGAATTTGGAAATAATACGTGCAGTTAAAATTATGCGGAGAGATCTAACCATTCGACTTGATTCCATATTAATTATATGAAATATGCATGAAAATGCTTGGATTTGGAAATACGTGCAGTTAAAATTAGGCAGAGAGGTCTAATCCTTCGACTTGATTTAACACCACCGGATAAAACAATCATTTTCTTTTAAGAGGCAACATTTTCCGATTCGCTTGGCATAATTTATCACAATCAATAAAGCTCAAGGGGGAACTCTGGAACGTATAGGTCTCAATTTGCCTCATCAAGTTTTCAATCATGGCCAGCAGTATGCTGCAATGTCTAGAGTGCAATCTTTTGACGCCCTTAAAGTTTCAATAGTGCCAAAAAATAACTGTACAAAGAACGTATATAATAAAATTATTCAGTATATATTTTCTTATTGGCCGTCATGTATTGACGGGTTTCAACTAGTATACTTTTAAATTATTAAATAAAAGATGGCCACAATCGCTTTCGCCATGGGAGACAATTGACGAATATAATTCATTTGATGGACTCCGACATCGTGGTTACTCAGCCCCGTCTACTTATGTGTGTGTGTGTGTGTGTGTGTGTGTGTGTGTGTGTAAAATTTTCTCTGATAACCTGTGTTATTGTGATGGCTGTAGACTACTGATGTGTGCATTTGTAATTCAAGTAGGGAATGGGGAATTGACGACCGAGGCTTTCAGTTACGAACTATCCCGGTATTTACCTGCAGTGGACGTGGCAAACCACGGAAAACCACATCCCAGATTGTTGAGATAGGAATCTAACCTTGCTCTCCTGAGTTTTGCCTCAAGAGTGCGCCCCGTTCCAGCCGTCAGACCAGAAGTAAATTTCTTGGCAAACCAGGGATAGAACCTGGAATCCGGGGTGATAGCTCAGAATGTTGCCTTCAGATTGGGCTTCCCTGTGTTAATACGATTTTTGACAAGCACTGAACATATAGTCTAACTCTTCAACTCCCTCCATTACGGTGGCTGTCGAAGTGAGTCTATGCTCATTCCAGTAGTTGGCGAAGTATGCTCCCTTGCTTAATTTACTGTCAAGGAAATGCAAAGGATTGTACCTATAGCAGGTGATGGAAATTGCTTATTTAGAGCTGTTTCGTACTGTTTATTCCAAAATGTAGGACGTTATCCTGAGCTGCGTTTGCAAGCAAATTGCAAAAATTGTTGCTGGCATGAATAATTATAAGGATTTTATTATTGGCGATCAGTATCATCGCATTCTCATCAGCAACAAACTTGAGAATGAAAGTATCTGAACTTCATTGTATACGTGAATATTATTGTTTATTGATTATTTGTTTAGAGTACATAACAATGAGTCTAACCACGCTGTTGATTTTGGCAATGGAAGTATTATTTGCCATTTAGGCTAATATTTGGCGGCTGCGTTGATACAGGCCACTATAGTGTTATTGAATATGACGTTAATTTGGAGAGAAATGCTGCAATACATATACCAAATTGACGAAAAAGAACATTAGCCACAAAAAAAAGTGGGAAATCGTTGAAAAATACGAAGCCACTTTTAAAATCTAATATAAAAATGCCATTTCAGAAACAATTCCAGATATTATGCCGTACAGTGTATGGTCCTTGACGAACAAATGTAAACATTGTTCTGCACTGTATTTCTGTAGCGAGAAATCTACGCTTGGTTAATTTGACCTTTGGTGTTGTAATGGCAAAAATAATCTTATTAAATATAAAATATTTGACAGACTGCAACAATTTTTCACTGTAAATGATATCTCAAGGAATTTAAGAGAGAATAATCGGCAGTACAACAAATGCAATGTCCTTGGTTTCATTTGGTGCCAATGTCACTGTGCCACATGCATACGGTCCATATTGTTTTAAAATGTATGGAATTGCATATCATCGCATTTCTTTGTTAATGTATATTCCAAAATTATAAGCGACGGTTCCTGCGGCCAGTTGTATATATTAGACCCCTCAGAATTCTTGAATTCCTTGGAATTAAGGGATTTGCTTCCACATACTCCAACCGATTGACCCATAGATATGCTCCTTAGAAATCTGAAGTTTCGTAAGGGCATCTAAATGCTACCATATTAATTATAAGAAATATGTACGAAAATTGCTTGAATTTGGAAATAATACGTGCAGTTAAAATTAGGCGGAGAGATCTAACCATTCGACTTGATTCCATATTAATTATATGAAATATGCATGAAAATGCTTGGATTTGGAAATACGTGCAGTTAAAATTAGGCAGAGAGGTCTAATCCTTCGACTTGATTTAACACCACCGGATAAAACAATCATTTTCTTTTAAGAGGCAACATTTTCCGATTCGCTTGGCATACTTTATCACAATCAATAAAGCTCAAGGGGGAACTCTGGAACGTATAGGTCTCAATTTGCCTCATCAAGTTTTCAATCATGGCCAGCAGTATGCTGCAATGTCTAGAGTGCAATCTTTTGACGCCCTTAAAGTTTCAATAGTGCCAAAAAATAACTGTACAAAGAACGTATATAATAAAATTATTCAGTATATATTTTCTTATTGGCCGTCATGTATTGACGGGTTTCAACTAGTATACTTTTAAATTATTAAATAAAAGATGGCCACAATCGCTTTCGCCATGAGAGACAATTGACGAATATAATTCATTTGATGGACTCCGACATCGTGGTTACTCAGCCCCGTCTACTTATGTGTGTGTGTGTGTGTGTGTGTAAAATTTTCTCTGATAACCTGTGTTATTGTGATGGCTGTAGACTACTGATGTGTGCAATTGTAATTCAAGTAGGGAATGGGGAATTGACGACCGAGGCTTTCAGTTACGAACTATCCCGGTATTTACCTGCAGTGGACGTGGCAAACCACGGAAAACCACATCCCAGATTGTTGAGATAGGAATCTAACCTTGCTCTCCTGAGTTTTGCCTCAAGAGTGCGCCCCGTTCCAGCCGTCAGACCAGAAGTAAATTTCTTGGCAAACCAGGGATAGAACCTGGAATCCGGAGCGATAGCTCAGAATGTTGCCTTCAGATTGGGCTTCCCTGTGTTAATACGATTTTTGACAAGCACTGAACATATAGTCTAACTCTTCAACTCCCTCCATTACGGTGGCTGTCGAAGTGAGTCTATGCTCATTCCAGTAGTTGGCGAAGTATGCTCCCTTGCTTAATTTACTGTCAAGGAAATGCAAAGGATTGTACCTATAGCAGGTGATGGAAATTGCTTATTTAGAGCTGTTTCGTACTGTTTATTCCAAAATGTAGGACGTTATCCTGAGCTGCGTTTGCAAGCAAATTGCAAAAATTGTTGCTGGCATGAATAATTATAAGGATTTTATTATTGGCGATCAGTATCATCGCATTCTCATCAGCAACAAACTTGAGAATGAAAGTATCTGAACTTCATTGTATACGTGAATATTATTGTTTATTGATTATTTGTTTAGAGTACATAACAATGAGTCTAACCACGCTGTTGATTTTGGCAATGGGAGTATTATTTGCCATTTAGGCTAATATTTGGCGGCTGCGTTGATACAGGCCACTATAGTGTTATTGAATATGACGTTAATTTGGAGAGAAATGCTGCAATAAATATACCCATTTGACGAAAAAGAACATCAGCCACAAAAAAGTGGGAAATCGTTGAAAAATACGAAGCCACTTTTAAAATCTAATATAAAAATGCCATTTCAGAAACAATTCCAGATATTATGCCGTACAGTGTATGGTCCTTGACGAACAAATGTAAACATTGTTCTGCACTGTATTTCTGTAGCGAGAAATCTACGCTTGGTTAATTTGACCTTTGGTGTTGTAATGGCAAAAATAATCTTACTAAATATAAGATATTTGACAGACTGCAACAATTTTTCACTGTAAATGATATCTCAAGGAATTTAAGAGAGAATAATCGGCAGTATAACAAATGCAATGTCCTTGGTTTCATTTGGTGCCAATGTCACTGTGCCACATGCATACGGTCCATATTGTTTTAAAATGTATGGAATTGCATATCATCGCATTTCTTTGTTAATGTATATTCCAAAATTATAAGCGACGGTTCCTGCGGCCAGTTGTATATATTAGACCCCTCAGAATTCTTGAATTCCTTGGAATTAAGGGATTTGCTTCCACATACTCCAACCGATTGACCCATAGATATGCTCCTTAGAAATCTGAAGTTTCGTAAGGGCATCTAAATGCTACCATATTAATTATAAGAAATTTGTACGAAAATTGCTTGAATTTGGAAATAATACGTGTAGTTAAAATTAGGCGGAGAGATCTAACCATTCGACTTGATTCCATATTAATTATATGAAATATGCATGAAAATGCTTGGATTTGGAAATACGTGCAGTTAAAATTAGGCAGAGAGGTCTAATCCTTCGACTTGATTTAACACCACCGGATAAAACAATCATTTTCTTTTAAGAGGCAACATTTTCCGATTTGCTTGGCATACTTTATCACAATCAATAAAGCTCATGGGGGAACTCTGGAACGTATAGGTCTCAATTTGCCTCATCAAGTTTTCAATCATGGCCAGCGGTATGCTGCAATGTCTGGAGTGCAATCTTTTGACGCCCTTAAAGTTTCAATAATGCCAAAAAATAACTGTACAAAGAACGTATATAATAAAATTATTCAGTAAATATTTTCTTATTGGCCGTCATGTATTGACGGGTTTCAACTAGTTTAAACTTAATTTAACAAACTAATGAAGGAGTGCAAATCAGTAACCATGACAACATTATCTCAAGGGGTGGCATCCAACTTTCCATCTATTTCTGTAAGAAGCAATGTCACTCCATTTATTACATTTCTGTGAAAGTATGCAAATGGCTATTAGGTTATCACGGAATCAACTTAGACTGTATAATTCATCAATGCAATTAAGGGGGTCAAGGGGTAACCTAGATTTTTTCACGCAATTTTCACGTGCGACATATAGTACAGAAGGTATATTATATCTCCAAACAGCAACATCATTTTCAAAAATTCCTGAATTGAATCAGCATATTTTGCGGCATTTAGGAATTTGGGCCAATTGAGGCTAAAGAACCTGAATTTCCATGCACCACAAGCCTTCATAATTTATTAAAGGGGTCTTCCTGTGTATGGGGACCTAACACAACGTAGAAGGTCAGTTTTTATGTGACGTGTATTGCGTTCCGTCTACAAGGCTTTCAATTCTATTTCACGTCATGAAGTACACGTTAGTTGAATTTAGTTTAAGAACACGTATTAACTCATCATTTATTTTTTATTTATTTTTTGTCGACATACGGGTTCATCGTAAGGATGATTTTGTTTGATACTGTGTGGTAGATATACCCATATTTGGATATCTGGGTGATATGTTGCAGACAATAGAATTGTCTGTCTGTCTTTCTGTGTATCATTATGTACGCCTAAAACTCGTGTTCGGATGCTTGGTGCATCGTAAAATTAGGTATGACATCCATGAGAGTCAATACACCAATCATTTATAAAATTCTTCACCGTTCTTTTCATACAGTAGAAAGGTGGATATAGGGAAAACTTCTCAAAATACATGCTAAAATAGGCGAAATATAAAAATCATCCTAGAAGGACGACCAGAGCATTGTTGCGCTTCTCAATGTGACACACAAAATTCGGGAGTCTATATAGGGTGTCCGAAAACCAAATTTTAAGGCCCTTAAATTAACAGTGTGTGTAATATTCCCAGCAAACTAACTTCGTTCTCATAAACTTATGAAGGAATGACAAACCGCTAACCATTGCAACAGTAGCTCAATTGATAATGTCTGGTGTTAACACCGAACACCGTTCGAAGAACGGGTACTTCTGCTAGTATATATATACAAGTATATGGGTTTAAATGACCACGATGACCACCCCCTGAAATGAAACAACAATAACAACAACAAAGCGTTAAATTGCTCACCATGACGCTATAGGGAGCTGCAACAAGTTCGGAGATCGAAGGTTCGAATCCCGTCGCTGACAGCGGCTATCCTACGTGGGTTTTTTTCTCCGGATTTTATCTACACTCTCCCCAGGAAAATGCCGATGTAGTGCCTTATTTCAAGTCCCGTAACACCTACCATATCCTGACACTAATAATAATTACAGCTACGCACACTACGACAGTCGTCACAGAAACACAGGTTATCAGACAAATTCAACTCACACCCAAATATACGGCACTGATAACCCAGATGTCCCAAGCTGAATAAGATTAAAGCTAAAAGAAGGCAGCCGTGGCCTATCAGAAGGTACCGTCCCGACATTTGCCTGGAGTAATAAATGGATGCGCACGGAAAATCGTTTCAAACCCATTCGTATCCCGAGTCTGGCCTAGCGCGTTCTTACCACCTGCATATACGCTTTTATTTTGTATACCTTTAAATTTATTAATTTCTCAAAAACCAAGTAATCTACCAATGGTAGTGATCTGATTTGTAAAGGTAAGGGAACTGGTTGCATTGATAGCAATCGTAATGCTTCAGGATCAACAGTCCAATCAAACTGATGCAGAATGCAAAAACGTCAATAAGAACTGTAGTCACAAAGGTGTTCTTACAACAACCCGTTTCTATTGGCTAGACTGACAGATTTTAAAGAGGAAGCCTTGACCTGTGTTGTACACAGTGCCACAAGGTAGACTGACAGGTTATAAGATGCTGTGCAGGTATAAGGTAGGCTACTGTACCTACAGGTTTTAAAGTGTCAGCCATGCAGCAAGTGGCACACCCCAGTATGATGCATGAACTACCCTCTGTTTACATCACTCCCCTCCTGCTCGTGATAGCCTGCGCTTAGCCCCCACCCCTGTTTGTCCAACCACATGTCAATGTGTGAACAGGCGATCGTTAGCACAAGTGCAGGGTTCAATTCTCCGGCTCATTTAATCCACTACTCTACATACCAGACGTGAACAAACAGATCAACGGCACATTCTTCTCAACCCCAACATTATAGTGGAGACTAGTAATGTCTATAGATGAGAATCCCACGATAAATTGGACAGCACGAAATCAAACATATCTAGTCTCCCTTACTCAAGGGTGGGATATGTTTCAAAATATCGATTGTGAGTGAGACATGAAAGAAGAAATGAGAAACACGCAATTGCTATTTTGTAGTTTTTGCTTTCCATAAAAAATACTGTATTTGAAATTACGATGCTATATCCTACTAACCTTCTTATTTTAAATCATACGCTTGGATTGGTTATTGTGATCAGGAATAATAATTTTTCCAGGACATTTCATTTTGAGATACTGCTTGCAATTAATCAAATGTGTGGCTGCATAATTATGAAAAAGTGCCAGTTATATTTTAAAAGATATTCAATTTTGAAATGGAGATCAAAAACACTTTAACTCCACTTATCACGCATATTTGCATTCTTCCGACTCAGTTTGTTGTTGTTCCTTTCGCGGAACTTGGGCATCGTGGTCATTTAACCCTGTGTACTTGGGTACGAGTGGAACATGTCTCATAATCTGTGTTATTGTGGTGTTATTGTGCTTTCAATTTAGATGAGGATTGGGAGGGAGGCGGCCATTGCCTTAAGTGAGGAATCACCCATGCATTTGCCTGGAATAGAAGTGGGAAAATACAGAAAACCACTTCCAGGATAGCCGAGGTGGGAATCGAACCCACCTCTCTCAGTTCTGCCAGATTAAATTTCTTGGCAGACCAGAGAATCGAACCCGGACCTCAGGTATGACAGCCACGAAGTGGTTGGTCTCTTCCGACTCAAAAGTCAATTACAAGTGCCAACATACGATTGTTTTTCTACGAGCATTTAGTAGCATATTTAAAGTTCTCGGTGCCAGCGAGAGTCTTTCTACTACTTGTTCGCGCAGGAAATCTCAAGAAATGTAATTCTTGTCTGAGGGCTAGAATGGGGCACACTCAGCCTCGTGAGGCAAAACTGAGAAGAGGTGGGTTTGATTATACCTCAGCCATCCTGAAAGTGTTTTTCCGTGGTTTCACACTACGACTCCAGGCGAATGCCGGATGGTTCCTAAATTAAGGCCACGGACGCCTGCTTCCCATCCTCATCTGAATTACAAATACACACACTAGTACAGCCATCACAATAACACAGGTTATCAGACAAATTTCACACACACACACACACACACACACACAAGTACACGGGGCTACATGCCCACGATGTTGTCGCAAAGCCCATAAATGAATCAACAACTATTTAGTAAGCTTAGTTATTGAAATGGCATATTTATTTCAAATTGTTCTGTTTCTAAGATATCTCAACTTGCCATTAAGAGGTGATGTAAGAAAGTGTTCAGTGTTTCTCTGCAGGGGAACAGGTCGTCCTACAATCTTACCCACGGAACAATAAGGCGGATTATAATTTAAACTAAATTTATAGTGGCGTTTTAAATGGATTTTACTTTTAAGAGAAGAAAAGTATACACTGAGTTAAGTTTTTGTATAAACACTTACTTTATTCCCACGTGTGTGTTGTCCTAAGGCTCCATGATATTTCAGCCCTCGCTGGAAAGTGTTTCATTTGCTAACGTGAAGTGCTAAGCATTACATTCCTAATGGACAATAAACAGCAGGATGTGTGCAATTAATTTATATAATTTTATACAGAACTACCCTGGAATGTCGCAACATTTAAAACAAAAGAACATTAACGCGGCAGTAGGAACACAAATCGTTGAAATGTTAAGTAAGGTTTAACCACCCTACCAGTTATGTTTATTTTTCAGTAAGAAGTTAAATTCCGGAAATGACACACATAGATCTGTTTCTACCCATATCAACAAAGAATACTTCAGGCTTAATTAATTACCAGTGCTTGGAAAAGAGATGGGGGGAGGGGAGGGGGCGGATGGGGGCGGGAGGGGGGGGGGGTAAGCATGAATGCCAACTTCAAATACATAAATTGCGATTAAAGACCTAATAATATAGCGAGTTTTTGAAAGAATTTTATTGAAATATGAATTTCCTTAAGGTGGCGCTAAAACTGAATAGTTGAACAACACAGTTCCGTTTCAATATGTCCCTTCCACACACTACTGATCCAATTGTTATGAAAATGTATCAACATTTACCTCCATAATATAAAATAGTTTAATTACTAAAAACGTAATATCATTCACATTACAATTAATCAATTATTACAAACAATATATTAAGCAAAAGGTTCATTTATGACCTTACTATTGAAGTTAAAGTTTTGAAATTAAATACACTTGAAGAAGATTTCATGGCTTGCAATCTAACTTAAAATCATGATTCTAGTTCTAACTTATTGTTTGTACATTTTTCTTTGATAAGTGTAAAAGGAGCTTTGTCTTAGGAGCAATTCTACGTCAGATTATGGCACATATGGACATAAAGATACTGTGATAATGCCAAGTTGATCGATGCAATCATTTCCCAGATAGTGTACCTTATTTTCATAACAATAAAAGTTGTAAGAAATGTCTGTCAAAGAAATGTCTGCAGATAGATTAATAGAGAAATGGTAGATGTTTGCCTAAATGAACAAACTTCATAACCTCGTATCTCGGAAATAGATAAATATATTTGCTCCAAATAAACTTCCTATGATACAGTATTTCAATATGCTGAGTCAGTGAGTGCCGGCCCCGTGGTGTTGGGGTAGCGCGCCTGTCTCTCACCCGTAGGCCCCGGGTTCGATTCCCGGCTCGGTCAGGGATTTTAGAAACTGACGTGAGGGCTGGAACGGGGTTCACTCAGCCTCGTGAGAACAATTGAGTAGCTATCTGACAGTGAGGCAGTGCCCCGATCACGAAAACCAAGATTAACGGCCGAAGGGACCCGATGCGCTGATCACGCGTCACCCCAATATCTGCAGGCCAAATGGCTGGGCAGCGGTCTCTTGGTAGGCCTAGGCCCTTCACGGGCTGTAGTGCCAGGGGTTATTATTATATGAGTCAGTGAGTACCCGCAACATCACAAAAAGAGGAAATTGATTTTTTCCATCAAAACCTAAGTTAGCGTACCTTAAATCTTGTGTTCTAAAATGTGTTCTAAATGAGGTGGAAAATTTAGAGATACCGTGGATATGGCAATATTCATCCGATGTTAGACAGCTGGCTTGTGTCGATAGTTAAGCAAATATCTCGGAGTATATTCACTTTCACTCTACACATAATATATTTTTCAAGTCCCTAGCCACCAATCTTAACCCTAAATACAGTCACACACATTTATAGGGACAGCATAATAACACTGCTTATAAGACAGATCACGCATGCACGAATACATGAGGCCGATAAACCCGATATTGTGTGTGAATTTATAAAAGCCTGTATTGCCTCGGTCGTGACTTGTGATCCTCAAGCGACAAGGGAACTAATCGCTACTGCTATCGATCACAACCTCTTAGCGTACAGTATCGACCCGGCGCCGTCCCGAGCCCCTCTCAGCAGGCCTAATGATTGGGATTAAATAGTCGTCACTAAGCCCGGATGCACAGGCATTCATTTTCCTCCAAATAGGCACTTAAAATGTAGCAACTAGGCAGTGTTATATAGACTAGCACACTTAGTCCAGACCTTTCTTCGTTACATACAACAGCAAAGGGGAGTTTCCAACCCTCAAGTGACATAGTCGTTCGTGTATCCGAGAGAGTTGTTTACACGTTTCGAGACATACTTTTCTACTCTCACTTAGCATATTCAAAACATGCTCTTGTGAATGAAATATGTAACCAAATGTTTCTATTTCAGGATGTATTTATGCGAAGAGAATCTCTCAGTAGATGCTGCCATGTGATACAAATATATATTTTAGTTGTTGTTGTTTCATTTAGTACTTTGCCACATTGTGGTCTTGTAGCCCCGTGCACTTTTGTGTTGGCTGATACCGAGTGTTATTGCGATATCTGTATTACTGTGTTTGTTTGAAATTGGGGCCGGCCTCGTGGTGTTGGGGTAGCGCACCTACCTCTCATCCGGGGGACCCGGCTCCGTCAGGTATTTAAAAATAGACGTGAGGGCTGAAACGGGGTGCACTCAGCCTCGTGAGGTCAATTGAATAGCTGTCTGACAGTGAGACAGCGCCCCGGTTGCGAAAACGGAGATTGGTGCCGAGGGAACCCGATATGATGACCATGCGTCACCCCGCGGGCCGGATGGCTGGGAGGCGGTCGCTTCGTGCGTCTGGGCTGTTGTGTTACGGGGTTTGTATTTGTAATTGTGACAAGGATTGGGTAGGAGTTGGCCGTGCCTTTACGTTAGGTACCACTTCGGCATTTTCCACGAGTAAAAGTGATAAACCACGGAAAACTACATATCTTTACCGTTCAATTTTGTTTCAAGGTTGATGCTATCCAAAATGCTTGCGATATGTGTATAAAAGAAAGTGTGCAAGGTGCGCGTGGTGCAAGCAATCACTTATTCACCACTTTTTTTTTTTTTTTTTGTAAGCATTCACTATTGCAAGGATACCGGGTGAGTTAGCCGTGGTCGTTACGGCATGACTGTTGGCAGTCGCTCACATCCGGGAGGCGAGGAGGTTCGAATCCCCCCGCCGGCAACCTTGAAGATGGTTTTCTGTGGTTTCCCATCTTCCTTCCAGGCAAATGCCGGGGTTGGTCCCTAACTATAGGCCACAGCCGCTACCTTCCAACTCCTCGTCCTTCCATCCCAACTTTCCTCCCCAACGGTACTTGTAGCTCACCCATTGGGTGTCCGTCTCGAAGAAGCTACAAAACTGGCGAGCCGAACATGTCCTCGGACACTCCCGGCACTAAAAGCCATACGCTAAAAAAAAAAAAAAAAAAAAAAAAAAAATTGCAAGGATTACAAAGAGTAAAACAGAAAAAAAATGTTGTTTTATTTATTTACAGTATGGCCAAGTGCAAAACATCACATTATGTTGCATTTTATACTCTAATCGAGAGGGTAGAAGAGTGAGGGGAACGTTGCACGGCACGTCGCTGCCTGGTGGCCGGGAGCCATCGCGTGCTGCTAGGATTGAAGGTCAGCCTTACCGCTTCTCACCTCCTCGCTCATGCCGTCGCCCGGCAGATTTTCGGCGTTCAATATTGGCGTTCAAAATTGAAATCGGCCCATGCGGTTTTCACTACGTCTTTGTACAACTTTGTAGGATTATTGTCTACTAAATTTCAACCAGGTCAGAATTTTACACCGCGATCCGTTCCCTTGTTAGTATTTACCTGTTCTCAGAAACTATTAACAGGAACTAATGGGATGTTTTCAGAGCTGTTCTTTAAGGTGGCACTAACTTAGGCTTAGGTGAAAAACATCAATTTTCTCTTTTTTGATGTTTTGGGTTCTCAACCTATTGAAATAGCATAGGAAGTTTTCGGAACAATCATGTTCATCTATTTCCGAGATAAGGAAAGGAGCTTAGAGAAGTTTGTCACTTTTAGCAAACATCTGCTGTACAGAGTCTTCATTCATCCACCTTTGCTGGCTTATCTTTGACAGCCATTTCTTACAACTTTTATTGTTATGCAAATAAGGTACATTATCTCAGAAATTACTGCGCCCACCCACTTGAAATTTTCCTATTATATTTACATGCACATGTGCATTAATCTGACCAAGAATAATGGCTTTAGTATTTATGTGACTTGATAATAATATCGTATGGTTTCGGGTGCCGGGTGCAAGCTTTGTTATTTGACACTCAGAGGGCAGCTTGCGTGTCGAATTTTGTTGTTCTTTGGAGCGCTATGAAAGTCAAGGTAGTTAGATATCTAAGCTCCTTGACTCGATAGCGCTTTCTAGTAGAGAAAGGAGGAACTTTTGTGTTGGCGGAAAACCCCGAGATTAATTTTGCCATTATGAACACGGCCTAATGAATTCAAATGGTTTCTTTATCATACCAACAACGTATGACACGCGTGTCGTGATTTTTGTCGCCTTTCAAAGATCACTTATCATGGCCAGGAGCGAACCTGCAAGCTTGGGGGTTGGTAGACCGACTAGATAACCACTCACCCACCTTGGTGAGCATGCAACTTGATTTTTTTTTAATGTATTGCTCCAAAAATCAAAGCTTCTTTTAACTTATCACAGAAACATTTACAAAAAGTTTGAAGAAATAGAACCATGAGTGTAAGTTGGATTGCAAGCCATTAAATCTTCTTGAAGTGTATTTAGTTTCAAATCTACAATTTTAATAGTTAAGTCATAAATGTACCTTTTGATTAATATTTTGCTTTTTAAGAATTCATTAATTGTAATGTTGGTAACAGTGAATGATATTGTTTTTCAGTAACATAAATATTGTCTTCTTATATATAAAATTGAAAGTCTGTATGTATGTATGTATGTATGTATGTATGTATGTATGTATGTGTGTTTGTTTTCTATACAAATCTACTCCGTTCCACCAATCTCAACCAAATTTTGCACACACATAGTTCAGGAACTAGAATGAATCACTGGCTACATGAATTTCCGATAGTCTTTCCCGTTATTTTGATTTCGGCCTATTGGCACTTGAGCAAAGGATAATAGAGGAAGAAAATTAACTGATGAAGGAATAGCAAGGCCGTAACCATGGCAACGGTAGCTCAAAACGAGACCACCAAGTTTCCATCTATCTCTGTAATAGACCATGCCACTCCATGTATTATCTAAACCAAGATAAGAACATTTGGAATCTGAACGCCATAAAAGTCTGAATCCTAATTCCTTTTATTAACGGGAGTCGGTGTAGGGAATGGAAATTAAATATGAAATACACTGCCTAACCCTGCATGCGGAATAACGTCACAACGGCTGGTGATATCATCAAGAAACTTAGTATTGTGATTATGTGAGTTCAAATGATTTTGTTGTTGTTGTTGATTGATTTAGAGGCTCTGCGACATCATGGTCATGTAGCCCCAATAACTTGAGTGTCTATAGAATTTACCTCATAACTGTAATAGTGTGTGCATTTGTAATTCAGAGGAAGATTGGAAAGGAGACCGCTGTGGCCTTCAGTCAGGAACTAACATGGCATTTGCTTGCAGTGGAAGTGGGAGACCACGGAAAACCACTTCCAAATTTTGGCATAGTGTACCCCGCTCCAGCCCTCAGACCAGAATTAATATTTCTTGGCAGAGCCGGGATTCAAACTCGGACCTCCGAGGTGGCAGCCGAGATTGTTCGCCGCTAATCCGCGAGGTGGTCTAAATCGCTTTGCATTTTATTCATACTTTTATTTACATTGTAATGCATTCAGCCGATCCACAGTACTTTTCGATTAGGTTTACAGTGAGTTAATATTGCACTCGAGTAACATAATAGCCCAGGAGAACTATGTTCTAAACTCACTTAGTGGCAAACTGATAATACTCTGCGAAGTATATTGGCTTGTGTCTTTCTATAACACATAAAGACATCTCCCTGCAACGCCGGGTACAATAGCTAGTATCTTATAAAGGTAAGTGTTGATAAAGTTTCATAACAATAATTGATTCAGTAGTTTGTGTGCTAGGAGCATTTGTTTTGTTTTGTTCAAGCATTCAGTAAGCGCCACTTACTATAACGTAGGCTTTTTGGAAATAAATACACGTTTATTAATATCCCCTTTGGGAGAGCGTGCGAACTTGAGCCAATCACAGCTTCACTTCCTTTTTCTCTTCTCTTTTCTTCCCAAAACCTCGTCATTAATTCACTGTGTTTTTTCTTCCTTTCCTCTGTCCATTTTTCCCTATTGTTTCCTTTCTTGACACTTGTTACAATTTCTTGTTTCTGATTTTATTTCTAAATTAATTTCTGTCCTTAATATCGTCTTCAGAGATTTTGAATCGTTACAGGTCCTCCTGTGTTGCTCTCATCATTAATTTACTTGCAATAATGATGTAAAAGAATTTCTTAGTGAGTCCGTTTTCATCCATCTTCCACAGGTGTCCATAGAACGGTAGGCGTCTTTTCCTAAATTTCTCTGTGATGGTGTCTGTGTTTCCGTTGAGTTCCTTTGTAGGTCGTCTGATATAAGTTCCGTCTCGGAGAACAGCGCCGTGTGTCTTTCTAAGGATTTTCCGTTCTTGTTTCTCGATGTCATGAACTTCTGTCTTCCCTCCAATTAATGTTGTTTCTGCCGCATGCAAGGTTCCTGGTAAAACAACCGTGTTGTAGTGTCGTAGTTTTGCATTACGAGACACTACTCTTTTGTTTTAATTATTCCATGTCAGTTTGTAACCATTTGCAGTTTGGTTGGTTCCTTAGTTTTGGGGGCTGCGACAACGCGGTCATGTAGCTCCGTGTACTTTGGGTGTGTGTAGAATTTGTCTGATAACCGGTGTTAATTCTGATGGCTGTATTAGTGTATGTTATCTGTAATTCAGGTAGAAAAACTGCAGACGATTGTTTTTTCGAGTACTATAGTTCCTACTTTTGCCACCAAATGCTACCGTCCACGAAACCTAGCTGCGGAAGGGTTCTCATCGCGATCAGCATCTGGCGGCGAACGTTGGAACTAATACAGCGTTATCAAACTAACCTACAAATTTTAGCTTCCATAAGTGTAGTTAGTGGAAGGTTCTTTTTCATGCCGGCTTTATTTCCCCTCCAAAGGAAGACATACTGAGGGATTTTAACGGGAAAAAATATCCGACGACTTCGACCGGGTTTGAACCCGTGATCTTGGGCATAGAAGCTTTTGCAGTTTTAATATTATTTCTGTGAAATATACTTTTGATTATACATGAATTTTGTTTTTGAAATGTCATTATTTTAACAACATTTTCTTGGCCTTTTCCATCTGGCAAAATTAAACTAAAGTAACTTTTGCAAAACAACTGGGTTAAAATACGAGGCACGTCCAGAAAGTAAGTTCCGTTTGTTAATAAAATTAAATTGTGTACAGATACAGAAAAATTATTTATTGCACAACATTCTACACCTCATAAACTACTTTTCCACATAACTGCCGAACTTTTGCAGGCATTTGTCACAGCGTGGCACAAGTTTTTGGAGACCTTCTTCATAGAAGTTTGCCGCCTGTGTCTTCAACCAGTTGGAAACATCTTCTTTCAGCTCGTCGTCATTGTTGAAGTGTTGACCGCCAAGGAAAGACTTGAGATGTGTGAACAGATGAACGTCGCTAGGAGCGAGGTCAGGGATGTACGGAGGGAGGACAAAAATGTCCCAGCCAAATCCCTGTAGGAGGTTTTTCGTCACATTTGCAGTGTGTGGTCGTGCGTTGTCGTGAATAAAAACAACACCTTTTGACAGCAACCCTCGGCGCTTATTCTGTATTGCGTGGCGCAATTTCCTAAGTGTCTCGCAGTAAGCATCTGCGTTGATTGTTTGACCACGCGGTAAGAAATCAATGAGTAAGATGTCTTTCCAGTCCCAGAACACTGTGCACATCATTTTCCGAGGTGTCAAGATTTGTTTCGGCTTAACCTCTGCTGGGGATGAAGTGTGCCTCCATTCCATTGATTGCCGCTTACTTTCAGGGGTGTCGTTAGAAACCCAAGTTTCATCTCCTGTGACTATCTGTGTTAGAAATTTTTCGCCGCCTTCATTGTAACGGGTCAAAAACTGAAGTGCACTACCCATCCGTTTTGTTTTGTGTTGCTCCGTAAGAATCTTTGGTACCCAACGTCGGCAAAGTTTACGAAAGTTCAGTGATCGTGAGATTTGGGGAAATTCCATAGCGAGAGCACTAATTGTAAACCTGCGGTTTTCCCGGATCGTGTCAACAATCGCGTGAACCAGTTCTTCTGTAACCAAAGATGGACGCCCACTTCGTTCTTCATCGTGCACTTCACTACGTCCTTCATTGAACTGTCGGACCCTACTTCTCACCATTGAATCACTCATCGCATTTTGTCCATACACTTCGCAAATTTGCCGATAAATTTCAATTGGTTTTACTTTCCTAGCATTCAGAAAACGAATCACAGATCTGATTTCACAAGCGGCGGGATTTTCAATCAACACCGACATTGTAGGAGTAAACATGCACAACAACGCGTACGTGGCTGACAGCGCTTTCCAAATGGCGCACGTTCCTTCTCCTTGATACAGAGCGTCTACCGCGCATATGCGGAACTGCGCTGCAACGGAACGTACAACTAGTTGAAGACACAGGCGGCACACGTCTATGAAGAAGGTATACAAAAACTCGTGCCACGCTACGACAAATGCCTGCAACATTTCGGCAGTTATGTGGAAAAGTATTTTAAGGGTTGTAGAATTTTGTGCAATAAATAATTTTTCTGTATCTGTACACAATTTAATGTTGTTACCAAACGGAACTTACTTTCTGGACGTACTTCAACACACATGAGGATGAATTATATGTAATAATTTCAATGGGTTTCGCGAACTCGGCCAAGATACCTGAGGTTTTGCCGGATAGAACTTCTCAAACACCTCAAGACATGACGTCACACGTGCAACAATCTCACTGTAGTGCATGTGTGAATTTCCCTTAAAGATGAATACATGGAGAAATATAATACAACCACTTGAAATTGGCTGGTCCACATGTTTTAAGCACGGCAAAGAGCGAGTTACCTGCTTAGCTGTTCTGAAGAATGTCTCATTGGTCTGGTCATGTGCTATGCAATTTTGAAACGTTTATAATGCCACGTTTAGACGGCACTGTTACAATCTGGATTAGTTCCTGATCCTGATTAAAATGGCACGTGTAAACGCTACAGGATTTCATTATCGAGATTAACTGTACTCCAAAGAGGATTAGACCGATGCCGCTTCCATAATCGCGTTTGTGACCATTGCGATCCCCAGTGTGTTTTATTTCCCCAGCATCGGCTGAGGGAAGTAGCCGGTGTAAATGCTGGGTTTTTAATGAGAAGTATGCAATGTTGGTCATGGTGGCTGTAGGCCTACTGTATGTTGATTGATATCAGAGACATGGTTGGTTGGTTGGTTCCTCAGTTTAGGGGCTGCGACAACGCGGTCATGTAGCTCTGTGTTCTTTAGCTGTGTGTAGAATTTGTCTGATAGCCGGTGTTAATTGCGATGGCTCTATTAGTGTGTATTATCTGTAATTCAGATAACGACTGAAGACGATCAATTTCAAGTAGTTCCTACTTTTGCCACCAAATGCAACCGTCAACGACACCTAGCTGTGAACTTGGCTACTAGATGCCACCGCACCTGGCGACGAACGTTGGAACTTAATAGAGCGTTAGTAAAATCTAACCTACAAATTTAACTTCACAAATTGTAGTTAGTGGTAGGTTCATTTTCATGCTTAAATCTAAGACATTGGCCCGCCAGCTTTACTTCCCCTCCGAAGGAAGGCATACTGAGGAATTTTAATGCTCTTAAAAAAAACCGACGACTTAGGCCGGGTTTGAACCCGCGATCTTGGGCATAGAAGCTCAGCATGCTACCAACTACGCCACCGAAGCCCATGAGAGATATGAAGGGAGGGGAAGTAATACTGATATTTAAATATGGAGAAATTCCTAGCGTCAGGGGGAAGTCGTCGCAGACGAAATATAATGAAGAAATGCCTACGTATATGGTAACATAGACATGACAGTGTTGAATAAGACTGAGATTGTTGTCGTACTGCTCGAGCGGGAGCGTCAAGACGCTTACACCATAGCGCCTCAGGTCTCATTCCACAAGGGAAGTATCTGGTAAGACAGGTCGAAACCTATCTTGAAACTTTGTGAACGTAATCGTTGTACTATAAGAGGACAACGTGCGGAAAATCAGCCGCCAGATTGAACTGCAAGGCTCCGAATGTGTACCTGACATCCTGGTACGCAAGCATGACGGCCGATGGAACTGGACATCCCTGAAGCACTCGGAGTTGTCGAGTGGCAGGCCGTATATGCAGACGAGGCAGTCGCGCGACTGGCCTTGAGTGTCTGGGACGTCAGGGCTGTCCGTTCCAACATGTATGGTACTCTCCACTTCCCATTGATTTATATGAGAGATTCGTCACATGATTTCGGAGCCTTGCAGTTCAATCTGGCAGCTGATTTTCCGCAAGTTGTCCTCTTATAGTGCAACGATTGCGTCCACAAAGTTTCAAGGTAGGTTTCGACCTGTCTTACATGATAGTTCTCTTGTCAGATGGAGAATGACTAGAGGCGACTTCTTCAATGTCATAGAGAAGACCGCGTTTTCGTGTACAACACCTGAGCCACCTCGAAGTTCGAACTTAACTTGGATTTTTTGAAACATACTGTAGAAATGACCTTAGGGAATATCTCCGCTTGCATTGATCGTATCTGTCTTGCATGAGAGGCAACTAGTGTCCATTTTCTGCTGCACTTCGTATGTCACGCTCTTGAACTTTATCACGATCTGAGTGTACGTCTAACATTTCCTTTGTAAGTCCAATTTCTATGGTATATTCTACACTATTTCTGTCTTTCAAATTTGTATATTGTAAGAAATGTATTAGTTCCCTATATTTATTCATTTACTAATTCATTTTTTCCCATAATTATAATATACACAACATGTCTACCTCCCCTTCACTTTCTCTCTCTCTCTCTAGAATTTCAGCGATCGTATCATGTACCATGTTTTGACGACACATGGAGCACCAATGGAGAAAAGAATGGCTATTTCTCAAACCTGTGTATATAATGGTTATCGGTTTGAAAACCTTGGACACTCGAGATTAGATGTCAATAGAAAACAAAAAGTTCCGTGACGAACTAAAGAGCCTACTTTTCTTAAAATTTAAGATTCATGCCAATGATTAATCTATATGGATCTATCTAGAATAATGACGAAATTAAGTTGGTAATATCGAAATTTCTAATTAGTTCGAAATACTGTATACCGGTACCTGGCATAATGTAGCCTAATAGAGAACTACAGTTGGCAGCCCTGGTGACTGAATATATTGTTAGTTCCATCTCTTAAGGTACAGAATACAAAATTTGGTTGAAGTCCAATGGATAGCATGGACGTTACATGCAGTTAAACATTGGATTTAACAGCGCGCGTAAAATCATGTTTGCAACAATGACATACATGTATTGGTCAGAAATAATCTGAAATAATATGATCTATTAATGTGTCAATATTGAATGAAATCCATTAGTTAGTATAGAAGTTACATGCATTTTAAAATTGGACCTATCAGCAGGCTTAGAATCATTTTGGTAGCACTGACGTATATAAGTTACTCCGAATTAATATAGAATGTCAGGTACTATACGTGTGCATAGTTTAAAGCTGTCGGCTTGCATGCTTTGTGATTTATGGGTACTTAGATTTAAAAAGTTGAGAGCATTTATTAACAGTTGGCAGCCCTGGTGGCTCTTATGAATACACTCAGTCATATCTGTTTATGTATACATAGCACGTACAAAATTTGGTTGAAATCCAATTGATAGTGTAGAAGTTATATGCATTTAAAATTTGGACCTATCAGCAGGCTTATAATCATTTTGGCAACACTGCCATGTATGGCCTCCTGGAAATTAAACTGCAATATTTGTATCTATACGTGTGCCAATTTTGAAATAGCTCCCATTCATACCTTCCAAGATATCCAACATGGAGCTCAAATTTCAATTGCGATTTTTCAGCAGTTGGTAGCACTGACATCATTTTCAAATATGGCCGTGAGATATTCAGGTATAGATCTTTACTCCTACCAAATTTTGTTTCGATTGCTGCAGCCGTTTAGGAGTTGATAGGGGGACACACACACAGCCAGACAGACAGACAGAAGGACAGACAGACAGACAGACAGACAGACAGAAGGACAGACAGACAGACAGACACACATTTGCCCGATCTCATAAGACTACTTTTTCCTCATTTTTGCAAAATGTGAAAAGTAGGCTAAAGAACGTGAAGTGCAATCTCAAATTCAAATGGTCTCTCCACTCATAAATAATAACAATACTTTTTAGGACATTTTCAGCAAAGGAATTTTAGTAGCGCCTGTTTTGTTATTGTTGTTGTTGTTGTTTCGTTTGAAAATCTGGGAAAAGAAGATGCATGGTTCGACTAAGTTAACATTTTAACAGGCCTTTGACCTTTTTTTAATCGCTTATCCTCCAAGCTCGACTTCACCCCCGGATTCTGTGAGGAATCATTCCTCTACCTTCGCAACGATTGTGTCTGGGAGCTGAAAACACTTTGTCAGCAAATATAACTAGGAATGGTGACAGGCCGACCGCTCAGGTGACCGCTAACTTGGGTCTAATTAAGGAAGGGATGGGGAAGGGATTTTGGAAGGAAGTAGGCCTTTGACCTGATGAAAGGAACCGTTCCGGCATTTGCCTGGTGGTGAAAATGGCTAACCACGAAAACCTTTTTCAGTACGGCTGAGTTGTGATTCGAACCCACACTCTCCCGATAAGAGCGAGGCACGAAGTAGCACGTTAGCGCTCTCGGTCACCGTGGCCGGTCAACACGTTTACTAAATGGCAATATATCGCCTGTGTTTTGAGAGTTGCTTTTATCAATTTAACGACATTTTTGCACAGTACTGGGACGTCTTCATGTATCTTATAATAATGGATACTTATTGTAAAAGATTATTCATGACTGGATTTCCTACTGATTTCTTAAGAAACGTTGTTGTTGTTAATTCATTTTAGGGCCTTGGTACATCTTGGCCATAAGCCCCGTACACTTGGGTGTGAGTTGTACTCGTCTGATAACCTGTGTTTCTGTGATGGCTGTAGTAGTGCGTGTGCCTGTATTAGTTTCGGGGATAGGGTAGGTCCCCGGGATTTAAAATACGGTACTATTCCGGCATTTTCCTGGAGGAAGTGTGGAAAACCCGGGGATAATCACACTAGCTATAACCACTGTCAGCGCTGGGGTTCGAACTTCTGATCTCGGACTTCCTATAAGAAAAACTCTGTGAGCTACCAGAAAGGGATTGACAGTTATCGCCTCGCCATGTGGTCTGAGAACGAGGTTGCCAAACTGCTCGCTCCTACCGAGCACGCGTGGGCAAATGAGTTACTGCAGTACATTCAACTCGCTATAATATATTTAATAATATTATTATTTCAGTGATAAGCTACAGAATTATTTAGAATCTAGAATAGTTGCTACAGATGTAGAATATACAATATCTCCTTATTTTTTGCGATAATTGTAACGGCTTTAAGTAAACGCTGAGTTCGATAACTTACAATAATGTTAGCCTGCATTTTTTCTGTGACAATCTACTGCTTCAGGCTTAAAAGAGGATTTTGCTCCTATATTGCGTACGAAATAGTTAGGCCAGGTTTGCACTTAAACCCGAGAAATATTTATTCACATGCTTTCAACGTGTTTTTCTTACATCTTATTAAGTACCGTATGTTCGAGTAGAAGGTCTCGGCATTTCATCAGCTCTCACTACCATTATTACCGGGTGAGTTAGCCGTGGTGGTTACGGCATGACTGATGGCAGTCGCTCACATCCGGGAGGCGAGGAGGTTCGAATCCCCCCGCCGGCAACCTTGAAGATGGTCTTCTGTGGTTTCCCATCTTCCTTCCAGGCAAATGCCGGGGTTGGTCCCTAACTATAGGCCACAGTCGCTGCCTTCCAACTCCTCGTCCTTACATTCCAACTTCCCTCCTTCCCTCCCCAACGGTACTTGTAGCTCACCCATTGGGTGTCCGTCTCGAAGCAGCTACAAAACTGGCGAGCCGAACATGTCCTCGGACACTCCCGGCACTAAAAGCCATACGCTAAAAAAAAAAAACTACCATTATTGCTATACGCACCAGTCATAACGCTGTCAGTAATCTTGTTAGTTTTCATTGTGGCATCATTAACATTCATCAAGTCGGCTACTTAACTTAACTTTGGAGAGAGGAATTTGTTACTCAAAGCAAAATCATGTTTAAGAAAACACACATACACACAAAGTGAACTGTCAGTTCAGAGATTTAAAAAAAGGAAACTTACCATTTGAAGGATAGCATCAAGGACCTTCACACTGGTAGCTAGATGATGGGTGACCCACTAAGACTGACATTACTGGAAATTCTCCTTGCAGGTGTATCCGTAGATTTATTTCCAACTAGTCATTTTAAACGAAGGCTCAGGTAGGTAGTTATTGGAGTTTGACACATTTATTTTGACTTTCTTCGAGCTGGAATCTCTCCTTGCAGATCTTCACTACTGTATTCTTATTGATGTTTAGGGTATCAGAAGTTCTCTCGATAACTTTACTAAAAGGCACTAAAGGACCGCCGTTATCTCTCTCCTTCTCGAAATATTCCCGTAAAGTACATACCAATTCACGGGACTGACCTCGCAGAATGATTCCTCGCCCAGTGGTTTTCAGTTTACCCTTTCCCTTAGCCAACGTACCCGCCTCCGACATAGCAAAATAATAAGAAAATAGACTGTTAATGTCAATGAAAACTGAATAAAGTCACAAATATAAGTTTCTAATTACTTTTAACTACTGCTGTTCTACTCTACAGTACTACACAAACAATTATTAAAGCACTATTATTATCATTAAAGCACCAACACACGGTTAGAATAACAAGCGTTCACACTGTACAAGTCAGAGACACAGCTAACCATGCACTGACGCACGTGGGCTGTGATATTGCAACGCAGAGAATTATGACATCAACTATGCGATCATGGATTGGTCAAGAGGCAGAGAGGTGATGACTGAGGTGAAACATCCGGCCAAATGTCAATCCTATTCAGGCAGCTCCCAGAGTCCTCCTCGTGGTCGTGTTGCGTAAATAAACGTGTATGGTTACGCCTCAAAGTAGCGAAACGGTTAGTGATATTGTGCAGACACTGTGTGATGCGATATTGCCACCCAGCTGGAGATAGTCTGATTAGCGGAAGATCCACAAACTGGTGAAGGGTATGACTAATTATGCTGTCATTCCTTTATCTCCTGACTGAAAGTTATCGTAAATTAGTATGGCTACAGAGAAATTGTGATAAATCGCGCACCACATCCGCAAGCGGGAGCTGGAAGGTTCGAATCCTGGCACTGACAGTGGGCATCTTGAGTGTGGTTTTACATAGGGTCCTTCTACATTCCATCCAGGCTAATAAAGTAAGGGTTTCTTTTCTCAAGTCCCAGGGAACCTAACCTATTCTTGAACCTAAAGATTATAGTTACAACCGCAAATTACAGCTACTATAGAAACACAGGAAGGACATCCGAATGTAAAAACCATCCAGCACATAGGAATTCATCGCATCTCATCTCCGATCCCGTAGGAACGGGAATAAATAGGGGTCTTTGTGTAATCCTCGCTAGTTGTATGTTGTTCCATAAAGTGGCTAGTCTGTAAGCGCTATAGTGGTATCTCGTGCCTCCTTGGTAGAGGGAGAACGTGAGTTCGAAACCTACCTCGGCCGTCCTGAAAATGTTTTTTCGTGATTTCCCATTTTCACCCCAGGTAAATGCTGAGGCAGTTCCTTTCAGCAGGTCCACGGCCAACTTCCTTCCAAAAACCCTTCTTTATTTAGACCCAAGTTAGCGGTCACCTGGGTGATCAGTCTGTCACCATCCCCAGATGTATCTGCTGACAGTGTGAGTTCAGCTCCCTACACCGTCCTTGCAACGGTAGAGGAATGACCCCTCCGTGGTTGAAGCCAAGCTGGAAGGATAAGTGATTCAAATATAACTTGGAACACAATGAATTAAATGGTAAGTTTTGTCAAAATACCAACCCATATATTAAGAAACTATTACATAATAGTTGCCTATAATGGCAATAATTAAGACACGAGTATGTTTATAAAACGAGCGTATGCGAGTTTTATAATTTTCATACGAGTGTCTTAATTACCATTATAGGCGAGTTGCATACGACTGTTTATGTTCGACGATAATTAATGTAACTATTTTACGATCGAACATAAATATTCATAAATATCTGTCGAGATGTCGCCAGTTTTATGTACTGAACAGAGCGCATGAGACGCAGAGACGCAGAAAATGCCTTGTATTTGACCATGGCCTCCTCGATTACCCAACTATGACACTAGGCCAGGCAGTGAAATTTAAATTAGAAGGCCGTGGAACTCAGCGCATCTAATTATCTAATTGGTCAAACAACTGTTTTTTGAGCTCTGATTGGTGGGAGAAACTGTTTCATAATGAAAAATAGTGTTATAATGAGCCTAATTATGGTACAGTTTTCTGACATATAATAGTCAGGGTCGAACATAATAGTACCTACATTATGCAACTCGCCTATAATGACAATAATAAAGACACGAGTATGTTTATAAAACGAGCGAAGCCAGTTTTATAATTTACATACGAGTGCCTTAATTACCATTATAGGCGAGTTGCATACGACTGTTTATGTTCGACGATAATATTATAACTTTATTTTATATTCGAACAGAAATAATCACAAATAACTGTTGAGATTACATCACCTGAGTTTAGTGAACAGAGCGCATGCGCTGGGTTCCCACTAAGGATCAAAGAACTTCACAATGTCATGTTTCCAAGGCTTTGAAACATTGTTTATTGTACAATAGCTATATCCTGAACTAGCACCAATAGATAGCGTACAGGTACTATGTGCTATCATTTTGTTATTAAGTTCAAATAACACACAATTGGCTGTTACAAACACCTTGAAATTAAAAAGTATCGTATTATCAACTAGCTATTCTTCAAATTCGATGCGTATAGATGTCAACGGAAGGCAAATCAATGGAGTCCCATGTAGAACAGTCATGACATCTGGCGGAAAAGTTTCGCAGAAGAAATCCCTTTACTGAATAGAACTGGGTTATTGACTTCCGTGGATGTGATGCCATACGCCTGCTTCTTCCATGACGTTCTAGTGTGTTTATGTCAACAACAGTATTCACTAAAATTGTCAGAAAACTCGTACGAATGCAATGCCCTGTGTAGAAATTGGAGTTGCGGATATTAAGGTACAGTGCTATTTCTTTTCCCATATTCCCCAGTAACTGTATCATAATAAAAACTTGTAATATAATAAGCCTCGTTATGATGCAGTTCTCTAGCATATAGTATTTACATTTCGCCATTGTTTAACATAAAACATATTCATCTATAGGCCACAATTTGTGTTAAAACACAGCAACGAGTTACAAGTAGCCTTATTACTTCTAACCATTACCTTTTCAATATTTACTTGTTAATGGTACTTTTTAATGGACTTGTAATCCACAGCCAGAAGATTTGCGGTAATTGTTGCTTTTTCTTTTTTATTTACTCGTATTAATCAAAGCACAAACTACAGCTAAATAAATTAAACAAATCTCCTAACAAAACAAGTCCAGGTCAAGAACCGGCAGAATGTCCTTGTTCGTAGCCATGTCGTCAATGGCCAAGATGACAGTTCTAGATAATCGATACATGTTCGTGGCGTAAGCTTCTCTCATAAATTAAAACGTATATTCATGTTCAATAATATATTTTCAATTACGTTTCGAAATGTACCCGAATTTGCTCAGGTACCCCAAATGGTCTCGAAGAGTTTTAATACTGTAAAATCAACATTCAATGATAATTATGTTTTTCAGAATGGAGATGTCTTTTAGTTTATGTCTACTATCCAAACATGAAGGTCCGTAAAGAATTATATCCAAGTTGTCTGGTTCATTATATGATGAAAAATCCACAGCCTGCTTCCAGTCGACCGACCGGGTCAGGGAATGGAATGAATGAAGCCCCCATCTAGCGGCGAGGATATGAACTCTGCCGGCTGCCGAAGCCTGTCGCACTCCCCTGGGGCAATGATTAAATGAAATGATAGTAGAGAGTGTTGCTGGAATAAAATTTGTGACAGGGAAAACCGGAGTACCCGGAGAAAAGCCTGTCTGCCTCCTCTTTGTCCAGCACAACTCTCACATGGAGTGACCGGGATTTGAACTACGGACCCAGGGGTAAGAGGCCGGCGTGCTGCCGCCTAAGCCACGAAGGCTCTCATCTGACAGTGTTATTAAATTGGAAATGATGCCAAAATATTTGAAAGTGTAAATTTACGATCATTTTCTAATGATTCTTTTTTGTAACTGATCACAATTTAAATGAAGTAATTTCTTCGATGGATCTGTAGTAGAGCGTCGCCCATACGATTCCAGGATCGTAGGTTCGATGAACTATGTTTCAGCCACTTGTCGCCCAATGGAAGTCCGGTTTCACTGCCAGGTGGCACTGCAAAGGGAACGTTGTAATTGTAGAGTAGCTTCCCTAAACTGTTCCAAAACAAAATATCTACTCCAGGTCATTATTATTATTATTATTAATAATATTCCTTGGTGATCTGTGGTATACTGTTCGCATCGCGGGTTCGATTGCCGGCCGAAGAAGGCAGATGTTTGAAAGATGGCAAAAATCCACAGCACCCCAAGTTGTACGGTATTGGGTCGTGAAATGCCGCCCGTATCACATTTAGGATTACAAAACAAAATTAATCAAACCTCATCCACGCGACGCCCAGTAGAGTTCTGGTTTTCTCTACCAGATGGCAGTGATAAACAGAACGTCTAAATTGGAGAGTAAAGTTCTGTTGCCTACCACGGTAGCTAACACAATACGGTTATTATTATTATTGTTATTATCATTTCTACATTCATTTCACCACATAAGTGGGACATATCAACATATCGTCGGCTTGTTTGCAAGACGGTATGGTTAATTGTCTTAAGGTGGCACATTGAGAAACGAGCGAACAATGGAACAGGTCTCCAAGATGACGGCCTTCTGCATGGTGATATGTAGACCAGGATGTATTCCTAATATTTGTAGATTGCGAGCCAATAATTTGGGGATGATGCCGGTAGAAGAAATTACTATGGGCAGAACCACTACACTTTCCTGTCTCCACATTTGCCGTATTTCCTCAGCCAAAGGCAGATATTTGGTGATCTTATCACAGCAGGTTTGTTGCAGATTATGGGAATTGGGCACTGCAATATCAATCAGGAAGGTTCTCTTCTGCACCTTGTCCACAAGAACGATATCTGGTCGGTTTGCTGGTATGGTTTTATCAGTAATAACTGATCGGTCCCATAACAACTTGCGACTGGGATTTTCCAAAACGGCGTGAGGAACATACTGATAGTAAGGCAAAATATTATCAGATAATAAATGCTTTCGAGCAAGGTGTTGGTGCATTATTTTGGCCACTTGGTTGTGCCTTTTCATGTAATCAGTACAGGAGATTGCTTGGCAGCCTCCTGTGATATGTTGAATTGTTTCCGGTTCTAGTTGGCATCTTCTGCATTTATCATCCTGAATATTTGCCTTAACTATATATTTCAGGTAGTTTTTGGTAGCCACAACTTGATCCTGGATTGCAACCATGAATCCTTCAGTCTCAGTGAATAGGTCCACAAGAGTCAACCAGCTGTTCGACACATCAATGTCGACATGTTTCTGGTTGAGATCATACGGATGACGACCGTGCAGAGCTTTCTGCGTCCACTGCTGAAGCTTGATGGCTGAACATTCCTCATCAGTGGCTAACTGTATATCCCTTACGTGAAGAAGATCCAGCGGTGTGCACTTGTCATCTGCCTTCACAGAGGCTTGATGTATGGGAGAGTCATGTCTTCCCAGAAAATATCTCTGAAGGTTCCTCACTTGCCTTGCATGCAATTGGATAATGTCCGTGAGCCCTCGTCCACCTCTTTGACGCGGGATTGTCAATCGCTCAACAGCTGACTTAGGGTGGAGACATCTGTGTTTTGTTAAGATGGTGCGTGTCCTAATTAGGATGTTATCCAAGTCAGTCTGCATCCATTTGATAATACCGAAAGTATATGTCACAGCAGGAATAGCATAGGTATTAATAGCCTTAAAGGTGTTCTTTCCATTCAACTTTGATTTTAAAATCTTGTTAAGGCGTTGATTGTAGATAGCTACGGTTCTATCTTTAATACCTTTATGATCAGTTCGATTAGATTGCAGGAGACCAAGATATTTGTAGGTCTCATTACCTTCCATAGGCTTTATGAAACAACCGTCATCAAGTTGAAATGCTCGGGCCTCTAATTTTCCCCGCCGAATGGTGAGGGTGCGACACTTATCTAATCCGAAGGACTTTCCAATATCAGAAGAAAATGAAGCAGTAATTGCAATTAGATTGTCGATGTGTCTCTCAGAGGATGCATATAGTTTAATGTCATCCATATACATCAAATGAGAAATTTTGTATTTGACTATACCATTGTTATTATTATTATTATTATTATTATTATTACTATTATTATTATTATTATTATTATTATTATTATTATTATTATTATTATTATTATGTAGCCAACATTCACCAGTATTGAAGCCACGTGCCATGAGTTGTGAAATTACTAGGAAGAGAAACCTCCGTGGCCAAACAAAAATTCTTGGCGACTTACGTTTGGAAATCAATGCGAACAAATTGCTGAACGAAAGACGCAGATACGTTGACTCAGAGGATGGAAATGTATAAGCGAATAAGAGATGCCACAGAATCAAGGCAATGAACAAATTCCAATAAAAAGAAGTAGGCCTAAGACTGAAAGAAAAAGTACATCGGTAAAGGAGATTGTGTAAATAGATACAGAACGTTGTAAGGGTAAGGAAACTTTTTAAAAGAAAACTAAGGTATTTGTATTTGGAATTCTTCCTGTGAAGTTGAAAGAATACTTGTAAGAGCAAAGGAGCCTGTGTCATAGTTAGGATAATGGTATGCAATAACGAGCTATCCCAAGTTCAAAGAGTTACCAGTGTCTGAAAGGAAAACTGTTCCTCAGAACGTGAATGTTCTGTACCAGCAGTAGGCGCAGCAAGTTCATATTTCTATTGTGTTAATCAAAGGTTGATGTCTTGTTTATCATTCACTCTTTTATTTATTTATTTGTTCATTTGTTTATTTATTCATTCAATTATTCACTTATTTATGTATTTATTCATTCATTTATTTATGTATTTATTTATTCATTTATTTATTCACTCATGTATTTATTCAATTATTCATTTATATACTTATTTATTTACTCATTTATATACTTATGTATTTAATAATTCATTTAAAAATTCATTCATTTATTTATTTATTCATTCATTCATTTATTTATTTATTTATTCATTCATTCAGTTATTTAGTTAGTTATTTAGTAAGTTATTTAGTCTCTACTTCTCTACTTAGTATAAAACGAAGTCCCCGATTTGTGTTTGTTACGGGTAAACTCGAGAACCACTGGATGGATTTTGATGCGGTTTCCACCATTCTGTAAAGGATATCTCGAGGATTATGTATGTCGAAAATAATTTATTTATGATCAAAGGAAGCCGAGCAGTAACGATTTCAGTGGAAAAGTCGAAAAGAAAACTGGCGTCCGAGCGCTTTGAAAGCTTACGCTGGGCAAACCGTTAAAAATATCTCAATACTATGAGTGTAAGAATTGTTCAGCATGAAAAGTTCTACAAAAAAAGTCCGTGAGAGCATCTTCAATACATCGCCCACCATAAGTGTTTTTACGATTTAATTTCTTCCAAACATGTCCATTCAACTACTGAGGCGACAGAGTACGAGCTAGCTAAGGGCGAGTCTATCATCTCTGTTACAGCCTAGCTAGCGGGCGAACCTATTGCCCCAGATAGAAGCCAGCAGCAAACCGTCCAGTCGTGTTGAGTTAATAATCCTTAGAAGGGTGGTTGTGTTTGGAGTTTCCCTGGAAGTATAACTCAGGTTTTCTTCATTTCGCCTGTGAAACACAGTCAAGTTAAGATTGGAACGGAAAGGGGATTTGAGTTTCATTCACCTCGCCATTCCCTGGAAGTGCAACTCTCATTTCGCCTGTGAACTTTTCGTTCCGCAAAATTCACAGTCAATTTAGATTGGACGGAAGGAGGATTATATTATATTAAATTATACTGATTGGCGTATAATCTCTACTTAGTATAAAACAAAATCACCGATTCTTGGATGTTACGGATAAACTTGAGAACCACTGGATGGATTTTCATGCGGTTTCCACCAATCTGTAAATGATATCTCGAGGATGATTTCTGTAGAAAATAATTTATTTATGATCAAAGGAAGCCGAGCAGTAACGATTTCGGTGGGAAAGTAAAAAGAAAACCTGGCCTCCGAGCGCTTTGTAAGCTTACGCTGGGCAAACTGTTAATAATATCTAAATACTATGAGTGTAAGAATTATTCAGCATGAAAAGTTCTACAAAAAAGTCCGCGAGAGCACATGTCTATCTTCAATACATCGCCCACTATGAGTGTTTTTACGTTTTAATTTCTTCCAACTATGTCCATTCAAATACTGAGGCAACAGTTTACGAGCTATCTAAGGGCGAATCTATCATCCCTGTTACAGCCTAGGTAGCGGGCGAAACTATTGCCCCAGATACAGCCAGCAGCAAACCGTTGAGTCGTGTTAAGACTTCTAAGAAGGGTGGTTGTGTTTGGAGTTTCCCTGGAAGTGCAACTCGGGTTTTCTTCATTTCGCCTGTGAACTTTTCGTTCCGCAAAATTCACATTCAAGTTAAGATTGCACGGAAGGGGGATTTGTGTTTCATGCAAGTCGCCATTCTTAAATTAGGCTACGTCTGACAAGAATTTGTTGCACATGCATCTCCATGATAATATAACTAATAGTCCAGTCAGTGATTTTAACCCATCATGCCGAGACGTAAAACGGACATTGGTCGTTGTTCATTGACACTGGAGAAAAAAAAAGCGCTTATCACGTAATGCATTCTCCCGGGCGAAGCCGGGTCGGGTTGCTAGTTAGTAAATAAGCAAGTAAGTACGTAAGTAGGTTAGTTAGTAAGTTAGTTAATAAGTTAGCTTGTTAGTAATTAAGTTAGTTATTAATTAAATTAGTTAGATTTTAAATTAGTTAGCTAGTTAGTTAGTTAGTTAGTTTCCATACGTCAAGCTGTTAATAATATATTCTTGTGGCTAGTCCCATCGTACCGACAAAACTTCAACTGGACACAAAATGTCACGTTTTGTCAGTAACTATGGTGCGCAATTTATTTGATGAAAGTTTAAATATAGAAGGACGATTGTATGACCGTCCTATGCGTTATGGGACCTCAATATCCAACCCATAAGGCAAAATTCACTACCAGCATTACTTTACTCCACTATGAGAGAATTAGGGTGTAAGGCTGTCCTACAATTTTAGCCTATTTTCATTTATGAAAAAATAAGCTTATGAGATCACCTTTTGTCCGTGTGTGTGTGTGTGTGTGTGTGTGTGTGTGTGTGTGTGCGTCCGTGTGTGTGTGCAAATAAATAAAATCTAAACGGCTGGAGCGATTTCAATGAAACTCAGTAAGGTCATAGCACGATTTTGGCCGACCCCGACCGTGCCCTTCAAATTTTATTACGTCTCACCAATCCAACATGGTGGCTGTGCGAAATATTTCACCGGCTTTTTCTATCTCCAAAACTGTTACTGATATCACCCTGAAATTTTGTACGGAGATAAAGGGCACAACTAGAAGTTTGCATCTGTTACTTTCAAAACCGTGTTGACTACAGAACGAACATGGCTCCAAACGAAGTTAAAACATTTAAATAGACTTTTCTCGCGATTTAACCATCCGAACGCAGTTAAACTTGGTACAGCAAATTTTTATACACATTGAAATGCACCGACATTTAATTTAGTTCAATTGCTTACATAACCTTAAGATGGCGGCTGTGCAAAATTTAAAAATTTAGTTTTTACATGTTGTGTCCTAATCATGCGACGATCGAAGTCAACATTTGATTAATGAACCTACCTAATAATCGGCATCTAATAGTACATAACATTAAGGTCTACGTATATACAAATCAAACATGGTGACCACCCGAAATATCTACGAATCTCGAACGGCAATAAAACTGAAATTGTGTATGTTGATAGAGGCAATTAACATAAGTAGGATATATGAAAATAGGCTAAATAGTTCTTCACGGAACTACTCATTCTGTCTTAGAAATTTTCTTCATATTCGGTGTCAGGGATATGACCTAGAATTTGTCGTCATAAACAGACCTTTACGATATGAGCCCATGAATGCAGGGTGATAAAGCGAGATCTCGTGAACGAAGCGGGAAGTACTGTACTCACCATATAGCATTTGTGTAGCGCACGGATTCTAGTTCACGTGTAGCGATAGCTGCATATAACAACAGTTGCATTGCATCAAATAATCAACGAGCCATCGCTAGTCATACTTGAATATTTATAGTATACGGTTATTGTACTAATCCCGTATCCAGGTGTCGGCAAAATGTCGTGCCCCATCACAGTATAATACCCGCAAAACACGGAGGAGAAATGGTGGATGGAAATACTGTATACTACGCAGACAACGTAGCACTAGTGGAACCTGACACTCCCTGATAACCACCGCCAAGCGTAAGCGTACAGGTACTGTGAAATCTGGGGCGAGCAATCCCCACTCTGCTTGTTTAACTGGACAAACAATCAGCTTAAATCGAATATATTTCTATCCTTAGTGTTCTGATAGTGGAGCACCGCCTTCTGTAGTGCCTTCTTGAGGTGACTATTGAAACACACGCTCCAAAAGATCTGGGTCCGATTCCTGGTCCTGCCAAGAAATTTAATTCTCGTCTGAGGGTTGGACCGGGCTACACTCAGCCTCTTCAGGAAGAAACGGAGATGAGGTTCTCACCTCAGCCATCCTAGAAGTGGTTTTCCGTGTTTCCCACTTCTACTCCAAACAAATGCAGGGGTGGTTACTAATATAATGATACCCTCACTTCTACCTGACACCACAATAACACAGGTTATCAGAGAATTTCTATATCTCCACACACCCAAAGTACACGGGGCCGAAATGATCACGACATCCATGTCCCTAAATGAAACAACAACAACAACAACATGATAATGGAGACGGCCAATGATATGTGAAAGAAAGGAGAAACCACGTACTGTATATTCTACACTCAACCTGCCCCTATCAGGCTACTGACGTCACTGATTCCTGAATCAACTTTTGCCGACGACTGCCGTAACTATCTACTGTGTTGACAGCTCACATGTTCCAACAATTCAATTACAAAATACAGGGCTTAACTAATAAAGAAAGAGATGTGGTTGTAAAGTGGTATAGCTACTCACTTCATACCAAGGTGGATCGGATTTGACTCCTGCTTAATGCATATGAGATTTAAAAATGAAATGTTAATTTCAGTGGTTCATATTCTACGTAAAAGGGAAGCTCCATGGCTAATATAATGAGGTTAATAATAATATTATACAACAAACTTACTTCCATTTTAATTCATAAAAACACCACAATAACACAGTCTCAATAAAGTACCGGGGGCGTGATGATGCAGTGGTTAAGCTGCCTGCCTCTCACCAAGGTGGACAGGATTCGTGTCCCACTTAGCCTAATATTTCAAAGTGAAATATAACATCCTGTGAGTCGGACTCCACGCAAAAATGAAGGTTCCTTGGCTCATGATTAACGCTCACGTAAAACTACAAGCTAGGGTATGATAACCAAGGATACCCTACAATTTAAAATAACAACACTCTTCCATAAATTTGGGCTGTATGTGATCATTCCACAGTATAATGAGATTGTAACGATGGACAATGATATATGTGGAGTTTATTCTCAACTGGATGGCTTTACTATTCACTCCATCATAATAAGCGCAGTTATGTTGTAAACTGTTGATGTGAAACTTAGCACGTTGCCTGATTTTCACGACAGGTGCACTTGTTGTTTCCAGTTTTGGGAGTGTTCATGTTCTGTCAGAGTACGGTACTTCTCTTTACATATGTTGATACTGTAACAGAACAGCCCCGTTTCATGACTTGAGTAGCGCTGCTGTTTGGAGATCTAACGGTCAACCATCCTGTACTTCCATTAAAGGTATTCGAAGAAGAAGCACCAACATTGACTTAAGATTGAGATAAACTTCAAACGAATACGAAGTTTGTAACAATGAAAATAAACAAGAGCTTTAATGAATCACACATTAACTTTCCGTCATCATACGACCTTTCTCTTCTTCTAATTGGATTTTTAAATGATCTCTTTAGGCTATACTGTAATTTGAAATGTAAAATGTATAGTATCTTCTCGTCAGAGTGACCTTTCAACGGACGCACTGTAGAAGAAAGTGCGACTTTCACTGTTTCTTTTGTTTACTGCTTATACTGTACAATTGGTCCAAAGTCAAAGACATCGTCCATTCCATTAATTGTTATTGTGGTTGGGTTCCTATAACGGATTTTTAAAAATTGAGGTAGTGACTGAAGTGACTAAAGTAACGCGTTCTGTAAGCCCAATCCATAAGTCCGCCTCGTTGCGTAGTGGCTATCACTCTTGGCTGGCACCACGGAGCCCCGGATTCTATTCCCGGCTCTGCCAAGAAATTTAATTCTGGAACGGGGTACACTCAGCCTCGTGGGATAAAACTGATACGAGGTGGGTTTGATTCCCACCTCAGCCATCCTGAAAGTGGATTTCCGTGGTTTCCCACTTCTGCTCCAGGCGAATGCCGGGATGGTTCCTAAATTAAAGCCACGGCCGCCTCCTTCCCAATCCTAATCTGAATTATAAATGCATACACTAATACAGTCATCTCAATTACACAGGTTACTAAACAAATTCTACACACACCCAAGTACACGGGGTTACATGACCTCGATGACACAAAACCCCTAAATGAATCAACAACAACAACAAACTAATTCATAAAACGTATGTTCAAGTTTACTTGCCCAACTCACTGTTGTCATAATGATGCTGCTAATTCGTATTAGAGGCTTGGGATATCTTTGGTTATCAGCCCTGAGTTCTTGGATGTGTGTTTAATATGTTTGATAACCTGTGTATCTGTAGTGACTGCAGTAGTGTGTGTAGCTGTAAATATTAGGGAGGGGATAAGTTAGATGTCCCGGGATTTGAAATAAGGTACTATCCCGGCATATTCTTCTAGGAAGTGTGGAAAACCCCGGGGGAAACATTCTCAGGATATCCACTGTCAGCACCGGGATCCGAACCTCCGATCTGCAATTCCCTGTTGCCATCCTGGTGATTTAACGCACATCGCTGCACCACAGGGTTTCACCAAATGCAGCTGAATAGAGCAGGATAGTTAAATAGTAGGGATTCCGTCATCAGCAAAGAATTCATGACGAAAATCAATAATTGTAAAACAAAATAATAGAATACAGCTGAAAGAAATGAGAAACCCCTATTGACGTCAAATTGGCAGGTGAACAGATTTATGTTACTCAGGAAGCACAATAACCAGTGATGGACGAAGCAAAGTGTATATTAAAAGTACTTTGGCTCAGGTAAGAAAAGCATTTCTACAGAAAAGAAAACTGTTGACATCAAATATAGATTTATGTATTAGAAAATCATTTTTGAAAGCCATTGTCTGAAGCGTGGTACTCTATGGAAGTGAAAGAGTAATAATAATAATGTTATTGATTTTACGTCCCTTTTAACTGCTGTGGCGTTTAGAGGCGCCAGGGTGCCGGAATTTTGCCCAGAAGGGGATTTTTAAGTCTACTGACACGGCTGCCTCGCATTTGCGTACCCTCAAATGCCAACTGGCTGCACTGGGATTTAATCCTGCAACCTTGGGCACAGCAGGCGAGAACGGTATCGCTGAACCACGCAGCGAGTCTATGGAAGTGAAACTTGGACTGTTGGTGCAGCAGAAAAGAGGAGAATAGAAGCGTTTGAAATGTGGTGTTACAAGAGAATGATGAAGATCAGATGGGTAGATAGAGTACAAATAAAGAGGTATTAAAACGAGAGAGAAAAGAGATGATTCTGATGACTTCTAAAGAGAAGGGATAGGTTGGTAGGACACATATAAGACACTCAGGAATTGCAAACTTAGTTAGGGAAGGAAGGGTTGAGGACAAAAACTGTAGGGGTTGAACAAGTTAAGAATATTTTAAACAGATTGCCTCGGATTTAAGATGTGGTAGCCATATAGAGCTGAATCGATTTGCTCAGGACAGGGAGGCATGGTTAGCTGCATAAAACCAGTCAATCAAAAGGCTGAAGACTTGAACAACAATAGTTACACTCATGAAACCTCAACACAGACACCGATAAATGTGTAAATATTTAACCATGCAGATTGTGGGACGCACAACAGACATGCTTATCTCCGACAAATATTGTACAGTACTCGAATTGTTTTCACAGAAGATGATTCATTCACTGTGGTGACTCAAGTTGCTTCACTAATTGATTTGCCCGAAGTTACAATAAGACAAGTAATTCATAAACATTTTAGAAGATTTATTCTCTTTTACATGTGTAGGAGATAGCATTCTTGACTGTCGCCCCGGAGGTCCGGGTTCGATTCCCAGCTCTGCCAAGAAATTTAATTCTGGTCTGAGGGTTGGAACGAGGTATACTCAGCCACGTGAGACAAAACTTAGAAGAGTTGGGTTCGATTCCCTCCTCATTTATCCTGGAAGTGGTTCCCCACATCTACTCCAGATAAATTCCAGGATGGTTTTTAACTTAAGGCCACGGCCGCCTCCTTCCGAATCCTCACCTCAATTACAAATACACACACAGAAATCGTAATAACATAGGATATCAGACAATGTCTACACTCACCTGAGTACACCACGATACCCAAGGCCCTCAAATGAAACAACTCTTTTCTTCAAATCTACAGAGATATTTTCAGAGTGATGCGAAATTGCGGATTTTTGATACGTCAAGGAAACTATCACTTGAGGAGACCATGGTCTTAAGTTAAGTACCATCTCGGCATTGGCTTGGAGAAGAAGTTAGAAACCACGGGAAACCCCTTCTAGGATGGCTGAGGTGAGAATCGAATGGCAAGTAAATTTTGAGGAGATGCCAATTAAAAGCACTTTTGTTATCACAGCTGTTGGGAAGAGGTCTAAAGTAATTTCTAAGCAAGTTTTAGTAGACATTAAAATTAATTATCATATAGAAAAGCAGATTTGTCTTGTAATTCCAAATTTAGTATTCAGTGTTATCTTGGGTTCAGAGTGGCTAAGTAGAGTGTCTGGTAACTTATGTTATGATGTAGGGAGTTTGAAATTTAAAAGGGGTGATTCTGAAGTAGAAGTAGCGTTCAATGACCATATTCAGAGAAGTAGTATTGTAGGTGTAATTTGTACTTTAAATGAGATATCGCCAGCCGTAGAGCGGGGTTCTCCATGTTTTGTGGGCAGTGTGATTACGAACGGTAGTCTAGAGGACTCGTTACGTGATGCTGCATTTCAGGGAAATATAGAGGATGAACAGTGTGTTCGGCTCTATGATGTGTTATTGTGTAATAAGAGAGTTTTTGAGGATCGCATTGGTATGGCCAATTGCTATACACATTCATTGAACGTTTTTGATAGGTCAGTATTCACAGGACATAGATATCCTGTACCTTTCACTTATCAGAGTGCAGTTGAGGCACAAATTAACCACATGCTTGAAGATGGGATTATTGAGCACTCTAATAGTCCGTATGTTAATTCTTTGATCACGATACCCAAAGCCGACGGAACAGTTCGTATTTGTTTAGACGCTCGTTTTGTTAACAGTAGGATTAGTTCAGATCAGCTGAAATCTACACACATCAAAAAAAGTTTTGCATCACCTCGGTTCCCAGATCTCCGGCATATAGACGTTGACTGTGTATATTGTATCCAAGATACAGTCCCTTTGACTGTTCATAGATGTCACTAAAACTGCTCAAAGATGTAAACAACCATGCATGAGCAGGGCCTATTAGACGGAGGGGGTACGACAGCCGATCAGTTCCAGTCATTCCACCAGGACGAAGGTACGCTGCTCATGTTGTCTGTAGTTCTACCATGCCTAGAAGGTCAATACCGCAGTTCGATCGCGTCCGCATTGTTACTTTGTGTCAAGAAGGGCTCTCAACAAGGGAAGTTTCCAGGCGTCTCAGAGTGAACCAAAGCGATGTTGTTCGGACATGGAGGAGGTACAGAGATACAGGAACTGTCGATGACAGGCCTCGCTCAGGCCGCCCAAGGGCTACTACTGTAGTGGATGACCGCTACTTACGGATTGCCGCTCGGAGGAACCCTGACAGCAATGCCACCATGTTGAATAATGCGTTTCGTTCAGCCACAGGACGTCGTGTTTCAACTCAAACTGTGCGCAATAGGCTGCATGATGCGCAACTTCACTCCCGACGTCCATGGCGAGGTCCAGCTTTGCAACCCCGACACCATGCAGCGCGGTACAGATGGGCCCAACAACATGCTGAATGGACCCCACGGAATTGGCATCACGTTCTCTTCACCGATGAGTGTCGCATATGCCTTCAACCAGACAATCGTCGGAGACGTGTTTGGAGGCACCCTGGTCAGGCTGAACGTCTTAGACACACTGTCCAGCGAGTGCAGCAAGGTGGTGGTTCCCTGATGTTTTGGGGTGGCATTATGTGGGGCCGACGTACGCCACTGGTGGTCATGGAAGGCTCCGAAACGGCTTTACGATACCTGAATGACATCCTCCGACCCATAGTGCAACCATATCGGCAGAATATTGGAGAGGCATTTGTCTTCATGGACGACAATTCTCGACCTCATCGTGCACATCTTGTGAATGCGTTCCTTCAAGATAACGACATCGCTCGACTACAGTGGCCAGCATGTTCGCCAGACATGAACCCTATCGAACATGCCTGGGATATGTTGAAAAGGGCTGTTTATGGACGTCTTGACCCACCAACCACTCTGAGAGATTTACGCCGAATTGTCGTTGAGGAGTGGGACAATTTGGACCAACAGTGTCTTGATGAACTTGTGGATAGTATGCCACGGCGAATACAGGCATGCATCAATGCAAGAGGACGTGCTACTGGGTATTAGAGGTAGTGGTGTGTACTGCAATCTGGACCACAAATGCTGAAAGTCTAGCTGTATGATGGTACAACATGCAATGTGTGGGTCTCATGAGCAATAAAACGAGCTGAAATGTTGTTTGTGTTGATCTCTATTCCCTTTGTATTTAACGGTTCCGGAACTCTTGGAACCGAGGTGATGCAAAACTTTTTTTGATGTGTGTATGTCAATAGAGGAATTAATGCAAACATTTGAGGGGAAGAAGTATTTCACTTGTGTAGATTTGAGTTCCAGTTTTTGGCAAGTGCCACTTATGTACGAAGATAGACCATTTACAGCTTTTAGTCATAAATATAACCTTTATCAATTTTGTAGAACACCTTATGGGTTAAAGAGTAGTTCAGCAGCTTAAATTAGGGCTTTAAACATCGCATTAGGGGATGACACAGGAGAGTTTGTAACCATTTACATAGATGATATGGTAATTAGTTCACGCAGTTTTGAGGAGCAGCTACGCCATTTAGATATAGTTTTTCAGAAGTTAGATCAGGCAGGGTTCACTTTGAAGCTGTCAAAGTCGTCATTCTGTCAGTCAGAAGTGACATTTTTAGGTCATAGAGTGTCGAGTAGAGGTGTGACACCAGAGGAAAGTAGGGTTAACATGTGTGGACAGTAGCAACAGGGCATCGTTACAGACACTGAGAAATATGCTAGTGGAGCAACGTGATGACATTAAGTATGTGTCATAAAGTAAGTGTGTTTAGCTGGCGAGCCAGCCTATCAAATGAGTAAGTGTGGTATTTGGTGCGTGGGAGGAGATGGTCTTCCAGGCAGGCGTATCAGAAGTCACACAGGGGGGTAGTATGTAAGTAAATGAGAATTTTTAAGTTACAGGGAAATATGACATGATTGTTGGATGCTCTTGAGCACTAAAATGTCTCGATACACCAAGGACAGAATTTGGTAGCGCTGGTGAATTCCCATTTGTCTCCTAGAGATGGGTGAGCGCTTGAACAGGGTATTTTTGCTTAAGGCGTCCACGAGGCAAAAGATGGGCCATCAGAAGGCGAGACAGTCCTTCATGAAACTCATACATAACAGCACACGTGATTTCTGTTTACGGCCTCGCCATGTAAGGTTTGTAAGTGTGTAATTTAAGGTAATTTGTACAAGGGTATTATTTGTGTGAGGAGAACTGGTCTGTGTTGTGAACTAGTATTAAGTAGAATATGGTCTACAGGAACTTAAGAAGACAGGGCGATTACGGCACAGAAATATATGGTGTTATATGTAATGCGCATTTACTGTTTTTTTTTTTCAGAAATCAATATTAATTTCGTCTGTTATAAAGAGAGATTAAGTATTATGGTCACGATGCGCTGTCACAATAGTGTGATCATGTGCTCAGTGATATGTGGTATCAAATTTCACAATAAGGAAGGAACCTCCTGTGAAATTAGGAAGTTCTAGGGAGATATACATATATCAGAACACCTTGATGCGTGTGATGTGACATCTTATATACATAGTGCTCACACAGTAATTATGTCTATTTTTCCAACATAGAGAAATTTGAGAGGCGGAAATATCCGTGGAACACTATTCTATATGAAAAACATTGGACTGGTTGCAAAGTGCAATCCATAGTGACAACAAACTTTGACGCAAAGTGCGTAAAGAAAAATTATGAGTGTATATATCTGTAATTTAGGGTGATTTCATTTATGTAATATGTATTTTGGAAGGGGATTATTAACGTGTCTGTGATAATCGGATAATGGACCGTCGTCACGGTAAATCATCCGATGATCCGAGGCGAATATGTAACGTGTTTTTCGAGGGGTTTTTATGCCACTGGCATAAGTCAGTAGGAAGCCATTCTATGTTTATTTACGCGGCAAATTGTTCAGCCAAGAGAATTTTTCATGTTAATTTATTATAATTATTAACTTATTATTATTATTATTATGGTATTTTTTGGAGCATTTTATAAAATTATAAGCATACAGATAGGTTTTCAATTTCTTAGAAAACACTATCAAGCAAATTATTACGAACGATATTATCATAGAAAATTATGTGATTGCGGAATTTTACGGAGTTTCGTCAGTTAGGGTATTATGAGAGAGATGACTCATTGGGAATTCAGATACAGGCTTAGTCTTGTCAAGAAGCATTACGCAAGGCTGGGTCGCAGCGTCAAGAAAAGGCGGATAGTATGGAACGGCAATCGACTTCACCCTCCCGCCGAGTGTAATGAGCCAGAGGTGGGGAAGTAGCGCGTGGGGAGCAGCCAATCAGTGGAGACCTCGTAAGCTGGAAGTCGGCACTGGAGTGGGAAGCCGACGAGTGCATATATCGCTTGGTGCGCCGTGGAATAGAGGACAATCTGTGTAAGATTTGACCAGTATTGTTGCACGTGTGAGTCGCTCCGATAATCCGTGGAGGAGAGGACTATCTTTGTAAAACTTAACCAGTGTGGTTGTACGAGTGTATGGCTCCGATGTTCGGACCATAAAGTCACCAAATCTACAAGTATATCAACTACTAACGAAGAAGATGACGGCGTCCAGGAAACAGTGGGAAGCTCTCTGCATCATCCAGTACGAGGGAAATGCTTCGGCACTTTCCAGTGGTAAGCGCGAATGACGCAGAACTACTCAATCTCTCGTTTCTCTTTGTTTTATATTCAATATTTCAGTAACTTCATAGCTTGGGAATAAGAGTAAAATCAATAATTTATCAGACTCCATTCTCACGTAATTTTCTATCGGTAATATTAAAATCGCAACGCTCCAATTTAAATTTTAAACTTATTATTATTATTAATTTTGCAATACTTTTTTTATATAATAAATTCATTTCTTTTAACCATGCAATCTTTGCTTTCAGTAGGTAGCATTAGATATAGACCAATTCCTTCTCCTGATACAATTGTTGTTGGGTTAATGATCAAATCATACCACGATCTGAGTGAATAGAGTCTTGAAGGTGTTCTGCCCGAGCTAGACGTTGTTAAATACAAATTTAGATTTCAACATTGTGTTGAGGTCTTGGCGCCCATTAAAACAACATAGCTTAGGCAAAGGTCAACAGTAACATTTATCACCCAACAAGTAAGGACCAGTCAAAACGTTTCATTTGTACGTTCAACGAGGAGCGAAGCGAGACCGTTACATTTGTACGCTCAACGTGGAGCTAGCAAAACCGTTACATTTGACGCTCAACCAGGAGCAAAGTCAAACTGTTACAACAGTTCTGCCAGGGACTATTGTCTTGTTTATTTGTTCAAACACTCACAAATAAATATATTTCCGTCGACTTTTCAAGAAATGCAAGATTCTTCCACAAAAGGCTTGAGTTATTTTTCGGATGAACTTATCGTATTATATAATAGATTATATTTATTTATTTATTTATTTATTTATTTATTTATTTATTTATTTATTTTCGTCTTGGCCTTCTACGCAGTCAGTCTTTACATTCTCTACCTTGACTCTCTGCCAGTATCTTCTCATCCTTTCTCCTACTTCCCTCTTCTGTTCTTCTGTGTAGGTTCTTCTCTTTGTCACTGGCTCCTCCTCCGTCTCCTCGAAGCCTCTGGGCTCCTTAATTAGTCGCCTAAATTTTTCCAGATCTGCTATGTCGTCTTCGTGTACGCCTATCTTAGCTAGGTCCGTTCTCACTTCTCGAAACCATTTGAGCTCTGTCTTTCTCTTTTGTCAGTCTGTTGCCATCCATTCTCAGGAGTTGTCCGTAGAACCGTAATCTCTTCTTCTTCTTCATTTCAACCACACCTTCAGTTTTTCTGGTACAATTCTTTGTTTGGTCTTAGTCTTCTCTGTCCATCTTTTATCTTAATAATAATAATAATAATAATAATAATGTTAATGGTTTTACGTCCCTTTTAACGAATGCAGCTTATTGAGACGCCAGGGTGAAAATTTTACCTTAAAGGGGATCTTTAACCTGTCAGTAAATCTACTGACACTGCTCCTTCCCATTTGCGTGCCTTCAAATGCTAACTGGCTGTGCCAGGATTCGATCCTGCAACCTTGGGAACAGCAGGCGAGAACGTTACCTCTGAGCCACGCAGCCAGCCAAGTAGAGAAAAATGACCGGTTCCGACACATTTTATTCTTCGAGTTTATTCGAGGATCTAGTGCTGCAGAAGCCACGAGAAGAATTTGTGGTGTGAACGGGAGGGAAGCATTCGCTGAGAGGACGGCACGGAAATGGTTTTCGCGTTTTCGAGAAGAAAAATTCGACTCGTGTGATTAATTTATGACGTTATGTATCAGTCTTGTTATTGTGCTGTATTGTTTTCTAATAAGAACGGCCAGGACAATTGCACCAACCCAATATTTAGTCAGAAGGAATACCCCTCACACACAGTTACGGTGAAGCCATATATGAGAGACACCACAGATATCCTGCTCCAGTATCTCTACGGGAACTTGGAGAGCTTCTCGTATAATATTCCATTAAACACGATCCACGGGTGTATTATTCAATCTTTGTCATTGTCTACCTCGCGATGTAGTGACTAGCATTATTGGCTGTCACTGCGAAGCTCCGGATTTGATTCCGGCTCTGCCAAAAATAATTATTCTGGTCTGAGAGCTGAAACGGGGTACTCTCAGACTTGTGAGGCAGAACTGAGGTGGGCTCTATTCCTATTTCAACCCTCCTAGAAATAGTTTTCCGTGGTTTCCCCGCTTCAACTCTACGCAAATGCCGGGATGGGACGTAAATTAAGGGCATGAGCCCATCTTTCCCAAATCTGGCCCCAAATACAAATACACATTCTAGTACAGTAATCCCAATGACGCGGTTTATCAGACATATTCCACACACTCAAGTACACAGAGGGCTATCAGATCACGATGCCGCAAAGCTCCTACATGAATCAACAACAACTCAGGAAAGATCAGACTGCATTGAGTGCCAAAAGTATTTCTACTACACAGTAATATTTATCGTGTTGGAAGCCCCTTTTAGCCAATTTTCATTAATGAAAATAAAATAAAAAATGGCTTATGAGATCACCTTTTGTCCGTGTATGTGTGTGTGTGTGTCCCCATATAATGAAATCCAAACGGCTGGAGTGATTTCAATGTAACTCGGTAAGGGCATAGTACTACTTTGTCCAATCCAAACCGGTCCCGTCAAACTTTATTACGTCCCACCAATCCAACATGGTGGATGTGCGAAATATTTCATCGGCTTTCTATATCTCCGAAACAATTACCGAAATCACCCTGAAATTTTGTACGGTGATAAAGGGCACTATTAGAAGTTCACCTGTGTGACTTTCAAAAAATCTGTTATGTACAAAACGAACATGGTGGCCGAGCGAAGTTGAAACATTTAAATAGACTTGTCTCATGACTTAACCAGCCGAGCGCAGTGAAATATGGTACAGTAAATGTTTATACTCATTGTAATGCACTGACATCTAATTTAGTTCAATTGTTTACATAACCTCAAGATGGGGACTGTGCGAAGTTTTCAAATTGAGTTTTTATTCTTATTTCTTGTGCCCTTATCATACGACCGAAGTCAATATTTGAATAATAAACCTACGCAATAATCGTCATAAAATACTACATAACTCTATGGCCTACATATATAACAAGTAGTTCCGTGAAGAACTATACAGCCTATTTTCATATATCCTACTTATGTTAATTCCCACTATCAACATACAAAATTTCAGTTTGATTGCTGTTATAGATTCGTAGATTTTGAGAACCGACTAAATATTTCGGATGGTCGCCATGTTGGATTGTATATATGTAGGTCCTAGAGTTATGTACTGTTACATGAAGATTATTGTGTACGTGAAGCACTCAAACTTCAATCGCATGATTAGGACGCAAGAAGTAACAAAGAGATTTTAAAATTTCCCACAGCTGCCATCTTGTGGTTATGGAAACAATTGAAATAAATTAGATGCCAGTGGATTAATATCCGTATAAGGATTTACTGTACCAAGTTTCACTGCACTCGGATGGTCAAATTGCGAGAAACGTCCATGTGAGTGTGTATACTTCGCGTCGCCGCCATGCTGGATTTGTGATCACCAGGTTATTTAAAGTCCTATAGGTGAGCTTAAGTTCATAGCCCCTATGAACATAAAAAAAATCAGTTTGATTGCTATAATAGATTCGTAGATATTCAGAGCCGTCTAAATATTTCGGATGGTCACCATGATGGATTGTTAAATGTATAGGCCATAGTGTCATGTACCATTAAAGGGAAATTATTGCGTAGGTTCATTATTCAAACTTACAATTCGATCGCATGATTACGACACAAGAAATAAAAACTTAATTTTAAAATTCGCACAGCCGCCATCTTGAGGTTATGTAAACAATTCAACTAAATTAGATACCAGTGCATTAAAATGTGTATAAACATTTCCTGTACCAGATTTCATTGCGTTTGAAACATTAATTCGCGAGAAAGGTCTATTTAAAATTTTCAAATTCGCTTGCCCGCCATGCTCGGTTTGTAGTTAACCGGCTTTTGAAAGTCTTATATATGAACTTCCAGTAGTGCCCTTTATCTTCGTACAAAATTTCAGGGTGATAACGCTAATAGTTTCAGAGATATAGAACGCCCGTGAAATATTTCGCACATCCACCATCTTGTGGTTATGTAAACAATTGAACCATGTTAGATGTCGGTGCATTACAATGTGTATAAACATACACGGTACCAAGTTTTATAGCGTTTGGTTGGTTAAATCGCGAGAAACGTCTATTTAAAAGTCACAAATTCGCGTGGCCGCCATGTTGGTTTTGTAGTTATCAGTTTTTCAAATGTTACATAGGTGTACTTCTAGTAGTTCCCTTTATCACCGTAAAAAAATCCAGGGTGATATCGGGAATAGTTCCGGAGATATTGAATGCTGGTGAAATATTTCGCACAGCCGCCATGTTGGATTGGTGAGACGTAACAAAATTTGAAGGGCACGGTCGAGGTCGCCCGGAATAGTGCTATGAACTTACCGAGTTTCATTGAAATCTCACTAACCGTTTAGATTTTATTAGGGGGGGACACACACACACCTCACACACACACACACACACGCACACACACACGGACAAAAGGTGATCTCATAAGCCTATTTTTTCAAAATTGAAAATAGGCTAAAAATCGAACATGGCGAGCATCCAAAATATTTAGACGGATCTCAATATCTACAAATCTATGATAGCAATCAAACTGAAATTTTGTATGTTGTTAAAGGCTATTAACATACATTCACCTATGGAACCTTCAACAGCCTGAACACAAATCCAACATGGTGCCGACAATAAATTTAAATATTTAAAAGGACGTTTCTCGCGATTTAACCATCCGAGCGCAGTGAAACTTGGTCGGTAAATGCCTATACAAATTTTAATCCACTGATATCTAATTTATTTCAATTATTTTCAAAATCTCAAGATGGTGGCTGTGTGAAATTTTAAAAACTCATTTTTATTTCTTGTGTCCTAACCATGCGATTGAATAAACCTACGCAATAATCTTCATCTGATAGTAGCCAACATAACTCTATTGTCTACATATAAGAATCCAACATGGCAATCATCCATAATATTTAGACGTTTCTCAATATCTACGAATCTGTTACAGCAATCAAACTCAAATTTTGTATGTTGATAGAGGCATTTAACATTAGTAGGGTATATGAAAATAGGCTATTTTGTTCTTCACGGAACTACTTGTTAGGTGTTCCTTTAAGGTAAGAAAGACCTGCCTATCTCGCCCATGTTAAATCTTCAAATTTTTTATACTCTTTACTCAAAATCTGTTTGGGTTAGCCAATTGAAACTTTCAGTGATTACTGTTTGGATCATTATCTGAAATAATAATACGGATTATTGACAAAAACGAAATACTTTTGACAATATGAATTTTTGTTTAACGTACTATATTTTAATCCAAAATTATGTAGAAAAATATTTATATTTCATTTTGTAAATTATTTAAAGGGATATCCCTTCTTATTACTGTTCATTAGGATAATGTTGATACGTTTAAAACAAATTATGGACCTATCTTTATTAGTTTTCTTACAAATGGTACCAAAGTAGTGAAAAATGTTTAAGCAAGAAAAATGAGGTTGAAGTTTTTCATTACATTTTGTTACCTCTGACAATTCTTCGAACATTCCTGCCCCATAACTTGCATCACTTCGTCCATCACTGCTTATTTTGCTTCTCCAACTTAATTTAGCTTTTACATAAATAAATGAACAAATAAATAAGTAAACAAGTAAATAAATCATACTAATATATAAAAATGAAATGGTGTTTGTCTGTCTGTCTGTCGTCCTGTCTGTTACTCAATAACGCAAGAACCACTGGTCCAATTGAAATGAAACTTTGCATGGATGTAGCTGATGTACCAGGTTTACACATAAGCTACTTTTGATTTCGATATTTTGCACTATTTAAAAATGGCGACCATTTTAGTGACGTCACTACACCCTTTGGTTTCAAAATTTCATATTTCCATTTCAAATAGAGAACGCTAAGAAATAGAAAACTTTTGATGGCACATGCGACCTTTAAAATTTAATTTCCTAACCGAAAGGTTCTTATCACTTTTCGTGTATCTCCAACGGTTAGCGAGTAAAACCTAAATTTGTGCAATAAAACACGGTCAACACCGAGCGGTACAGTCTATCTCTCTATATATAACAAGTAGTTCCGTGAAGAACTAAACAGCCTATTTTCATATATCCTACTTATGTTAATTGCCTCTATCAACATACAAAATTTCAGTTTGATTGCTGAAATAGATTCGTAGATATTGAGAACCGACTAAATAATGCGGATGGTCGCCGTGTTGGTTTTTTATATACTGTATGTAGGTCTTAGAGTTATGTACTGTTACGGAAGATTATTGTGTACGTGTAGTATTCAAACTTCAATCGCATGATTAGGACACAAGAAGTAAAAACGAGATTTTAATTTCGCACAGCTGCCATCTTGTGGTTATGGAAACAATTTAAAAAAAATTAGATGCCAGTGGATTAACATTTGTATAAGGATTTGCCGCACCTAGTGTCACTGCACTAGGATGGTCAAATTGCGAGGAACGACCATGTGAATACTTATACTTCGCGTCGCCGCCATGTTGGATTTGTGATCACCAGGTTATTGAAAGTCCTATAGGTGAACTTATGTTCATAGCCCCTATGAACAATAAAAATTTCAGTTTGATTGCTGTAATAGATTCGTAGATATTCAGATCCATCTAAATATTTTGATGGTCGCCATATTGGATTGTCATATGTACTGTATAGGCCATAGAGTCATGTACCATTAAAGGGAAGTTATTGCGTAGGTTCATTACTCAAACTTTCACTTCGATCGCATGATTACGACACAAGAAATAAAAAAATAATTTTAAAATTCGCACAGCCGCCATCCTGAGGTTATGTAAACAATTGAACTAAATTAGATACCAGTGCATTAAAATGTATATAAACATTTCCTGTACCAAGTTTCATTGCGTTTGGATCATTAGATCGCGAGAAAGGTCTATTTCAAATTTTCAACTTCGCTTGGCCGCCATATTCGTTTTCTAGTAACAGGTTTTTGAAAGTCTTATAGGTGAACTTCCAGTAGTACCCTTTATCTCCGTACAAATTTTCAGGGTGATACCGCTAATAGTTTCAGATATATAGAATGCCGGTGAAATATTTCGCACAGCCGCCATCTTGAGGTTATGTAAACAATTGAACGAAGATAGATGTCGGTGCATTACAATGTGTATAAACATATACCGTACCAAGTTTTATTGCGTTTGGTTGGTTAAATCACGAGAAACGTCTATTTAAAAGTCCCAAATTCGCTTGGCCCCCATGTTGGCTTTTTAATTACCAGGTTTTCAAAAGTCACGTAGGTGAACGTCTAGTAGTTCCCTTTATCGCCGTAAAATATTCCAGGGTGAATGCTGGTGAAATATTTCGCACAGCCGCCATGTTGGATTGGTGAGACGTAACAAAATTTGAAGGGCACGGTCGGGGTCATCCGGAATAGTGCTATGAACTTACCGAGTTTCATTGAAATCGCACCAGCCGTTTAGAAGTTATTAGGGGAGGGGGACACACACACCACCACACACACCATCACACACACATACGCACACACACACACACGGACAAAAGGTGATCTCATAACGCTATTTTTTTTTTCATAAATGAAAATAGGCTAAAAATGAAAGTTTACCCGTTTTTAGCCTATTTTCAATTTTGAAAAAATAGGCTTATGAGATCACCTTTTGTCCGTGTGTGTGTGTGTGCGTGTGTGTGTGTGTGATGTGTGTGTGTGAGGTGTGTGTGTGTGTGTCCCCCCCTAATAAAATCTAAACGGCTGGAGCGATTTCAATGAAACTCGGTAAGTTCATAGCACTATTCCCGGCGACCACGACCGTGCCCTTCAAATTTTGTTACGTCTCACCAATCCAACATGGCGGCTGTGCGAAATATTTCACTAGCATTCAATATCTCCGAAACTATTACCGATATCGCCCTGAAAGTTTGTACGGTGATAAAGGGCACTACTAGAAGTTCACCTATGAGACTTTCAAAAACCTGGTGACTACAAAACCAACATGGCAGTCAAGCGAAGTTGAGACTTTTAAATAGACTTTTCTCGCGATTTAACTATCCAAACTTAATGAAACTTGGTTCAGCAAATGTTTATACACTTTGTAATGCACTGGAGTCTAATTTAGTTCAACTGTTTACATAACCTCAAAATGGCGGCTGTGCGAAATATTTCACTGACATTCTATATCTCCGAAACTATTGCAGATATTACCCTGCAATTTTGTACGGTGATAAAGGGTACTGATACAAGTTAACCTATGTATATTTCATAAACCTCTAAAGTACATAACGAACATGGCGACGAAGCGAATTTGAAATATTTTAGTAGACTTTTCTCGTGATTTAACTCTCTGAGCGCAGTGAAATGTGGTACAGTAAATGATTTTTCACATTGTAATGCACTGCCATCTAATTTAATTCAATTGTTTACATAACCTAAAGATGGCGGCTGTGCGAAATTTTAAAATTAAGTTTTTATTTCTTGTGTCGTAATCATGCGATCGAAGTGAAAGTTTGAATAATGAACCTAGGCAATAATTGTCCTCGAATGGTACATAACTCTATGGCCTATACATATAACAATCCTAAATGGCGAGCTTCTGAAATATTTAGACGGTTCTCAATATCTATGAATCTTTTACAGCAACCAAACTGTTTTTTTTTAATGTTCATAGAGACTATGAACATATGTTCGCCTATAGGACTTCAGTAACCTGGTAAGCACAAATCCAACATGGCGGCGATGCGAAGTATAAATATTTAAATGAACGTTTCTCGCGAATTAACTATCCGAGTGCCGTGAAACGTTGCACGTTAAATGCTTATACAAATGTGGATCCACTGGCATCTAATTTATTTCAATTGTTTGCATAATCACAAGATGGTTGCTGTGCCTAATTTTAAAATCTCGTTTTTAGTTCTTGTCTTCTAATCATGCGATTGAAGTTTGAATACCACACGTACACAATAATCTTAATGTAATAGTAAAAAATAAAAATCCAACCTGGCGACAATCTGAAATATTTAGACGGTTCTCAATATCTACGAATCTGTTACAGCAATTAAACTGAAATTTTGTATGTTGATAGAGACAATTAACATGAGCAGGATATATGAAAATAGGCTGTATAGTTCTTCACGGAACTACTTGTTTTTTCTGAATTTCTACGGAAATTTGAGTTATTTACGCGTTTCAGACTGTTTTATGATGGATGTCCGCGAAAATATTTTTTTGTCTGTCTGTCTGTATGTCCGTCTGTCTGTCTGTCTGTCTGTTTGTTTGTTTGTTTGTTTGTTTGTTTGTTTGTTTGTTTGTTTGTCTGTGGACAACTTTGTTCCCTTATAACTCGAGAACGGCTGGGTGTATCAACGTAAAATATAAATCCTCAGTCAACGTAAACACGATCTACACTCGTGGTTCCAAAGGCGGCCGGCTGCGTGCTAGCAAATAGGCTACAGTTTGAAATGACCTTTGTGTACTGAACAAAGGAAGCAAAATAATTATTTTCTGTGAAGCAATAACTTCACAAACCCTTAGATATCAAACCCAAATCCCCTGTGTTCCAGGCAGGTGCGATCTCCAACTGAACCATACCGATACGCCCGAATGCTCTTGATGCATTATCGTTGAAGATATGGAGCGACTAATCAGTCGTATTTGTGCCTGGGATGCGAAAATTAATGTCAGAGAATAGGCCAATTGATCTGGTTCTAGTACCGAGGGGTCTCATATTCGCCTCTGGTCCGGCTGCGTGGCTATAGTGACAGGCCATACCTTTGATCTGAAGGGTGATGGGTTAGATTCCCGGTAAGGTCGTGGAATTTTAACTTAGCCCTGTTGATTCCCGTGGTTCAAGGCTGAGTATTTATGAAGTCTTCATCATTCATGTTATCCTCATCGCGTTTCACGCGAGTTTAACCTCGAAAGACCTACACCTGGCCTCTCAAGAGGCCGCACGCCTTCATTCGTATGCTTAAAGCAGTATACTTAAAAGTAATTTCCATATATCTTGATAGAAAACGCGAACAAAAGAGGCCAGCATTCTTGGCTGTCGCTCTGGAGTTCCGGATTCGATTTCTGGCTCTACCAAGAAATTTAATTAAGGTCTGAGGAATGGAACGGAGCACATTCAGCCTCGTGAGGCAAATCTAAGACGAGGTGGGTTAGATTCCCATCTCAGTCATCCTGGAAGTGGTTTTGCGTGGTTTTCCACTTCTACTCCATGTAAATGCCGGGATCGTTCCTAACTTAAGACCACGACCGCATTCTTTCCATTCCTAGTCTCAATTACAAATAGATACACTATAGCCATCACATTGACACAGGTCATCAGACAGATTTTGCACACACCAACGTACACGGGGCTACGTGACCACTAGCATGTCACTACAGATTGATATAATAAATCTTCTCTGTAAGAAAAAGTATATCTAAACACGTGTTTGGGACACACAGTAGGCTACGGCACGTTGGGCTTATTTACTATAACCGGTTCGTGTTGACAATGTTTCAACGCAAATTGGTGCACTCGATATTGAGTGTGTGCAACGCCCTGAAAGTGATGATCGAGCTTTCTGGGATTACGCAGGTCTGAGTCTGCAAACCCTGATGAATATTGTTTTATTAGTTTATATTCAATTATTGCAGTAAATTTCTAATAGGTAGTCTATTCACGTACTGAGAGCAGTCCATTCGATTGGTTCCATGTGTCTATTTAATGAATTGTAAAATGTGATGTATTGTGTGGGGGGTACTCAGTACACAGTAAGAAGCAGGTTTATTGCGCTATTAGAACGGCGAAAAGTAATTAGAAATACAATAAAAGCTGCAGAGTTAGATATTTATAACACTTATAGTGCTGTATCCCAAACTCTACAGGTCAGTTCAATAACTCTGTTGTCTTTTAGATTCGGTTTGGCATGTGTGCGTTAACCTACCTGCTAATTTAGTACAGCCATTAGTAACTGAGAACATAACGAGCACACGTCAAACTGGGTTTTAAAGAACTTAAAGGGTTCCGTAATGCACACAATCAGCATTGAGAAAATTTTATTTTGGCACCATATTATTCTATGGAATTTTAGCCTTCTAACGGTACATATATTTTTTAATATCTCATTCCTGAGGTTACTTTCCTTATAATTTCCCCCAATGGTATTAAAAAACCCACCAAAGAATATTTTTATTTTTATTTCTAATGGACGATAGATACAAACAAGTAATTCCATGAAGAACTAAATACCCTATCTTCATATATCCTACATATGTTAATTGCATCTATCAACATACAAAATTTCAGTATAATTGCTGTAATATATTCGTAGATATTGAGAACCGTCTATATATTTCGGATGGTCGCCATGTTGGATTTATATATATATAATATATATATATATATATATATATATATATATGTAGGCCATGTACTATTAGATGAAGACTAATGCGTAGGTTCACACTTCAATCGTATTTTTTTTTTTTTTTTTTTGTGTATGGCTTTTAGTGCCGGGAGTGTCCGAGGACATGTTCGGCTCGCCAGTTTTTTAGCTGCTTCGAGACGGACACCCAATGGGTGAGCTACAAGTACCGTTGGGGAGGGAAGGAGGGAAGTTGGAATGTAAGGACCATGAGTTGGAAGGTAGCGGCTGTGGCCTATAGTTAGGGACCAACCCCGGCATTTGCCTGGAAGGAAGATGGGAAACCACAGAAGACCATCTTCAAGGTTGCCGGCGGGGGGATTCGAACCTCCTCGCCTTCCGGATGTGAGCGACTGCCATCAGTCATGCCGTAACCACCACGGCTAACTCACCCGGTATCGTATTATTAGCAGTGGCGACTGGTGGTTACCGTTCTTGGTATACCGCACCATTTACCCCTTACATCCCCCCCCCCCTCCTTTTTCACCATGCCTCAACCTCTTGTCAAAGTTGAATTTTATTTTTTTTATTTTGTATTGGAGAACATTTACATAACTTCTAAGAAACACACTTTATAGCTATAATTTTGGATAGGTTATCCCAATATATTGAGCCAATTGTTTTGGCCGGGGATATAAGGTCGGATTCCCTTCCTAACGCCACGTGATATTCCATGTGAAATATTTAGCGTGCTGTCACCGGAATACGAACCTCGACCGTCCGGGTAAAGCCAGTGCGTCACCCTCCCTCTGCAAGGACTATCTCCTTATACATTAAAAAATCTTCGTTTAACGCCTGAACACGGCCTACATGAAACTGCTTCTAGGTAAATGGCATTCGAATCCCCTCGCCCTCCTAGTTCATTTTGACAACGTACAGAGTACATTTCATCTTTACGTTGCCTTCTCTCTCTCCCCGTTCTTGGCCAGGTCTTAAATTTTACGAAAACAAATAAACATTGATCCATTTCCGAAGGATCTCAATTATACATTGTCTCATCATTAGACATGTCCAAACATGAGAAGCGCATTCATTCATAACCAATGTAATAATGCAATTAAAGAACAGCCAGTATCTCAAAGTGAAAATATCTTCTGGAAAGCGAACATTCAGCCTCAATCAATAAAATAATACCGGGTGAGTTAGCCGTGGTCGTTACGGCATGACTGCTGGCAGTCGCTCACATCCGGGAGGCGAGGTGGTTCGAATCCCCCCACCGGCAACCTTGAAGATGGTCTTCTGTGGTTTCCCATCTTCCTTCCAGGCAAATGCCGGGGTTGGTCCCTAACTATAGGCCACAGCCGCTACCTTCCAACTCCTCGTACTTACATTCCAACTTTCCTCCCCAACGGTAGCCTACATGTAGCTCACCCATTGGGTGTCCGTCTCGAAGAAGCTACAAAACTGGCGAGCCGAACATGTCCTCGGACACTCCCGGTACTAAAAGCCATACGCTAAAAAGAAGAAAAAAAATATAGTGTAAACTACCTTGACATATTGTTTCCCAACCTTGGTCTGCCAGGAAGAATTTTACTTGAAAGTAAGTTCCATTCACTTAGATTTCTAAAGGTCCACCTCGTGGCGTAGTGGCTAGTATTCTGGGCCTGTTACTGCGGAGGTCCGTGTTCGATTCTCTGCTCTACCATGAAATGTAATTCTAGTCTGAGGGTTGAGATTCACTCAACTCCCAAGAGGCAGAAATGAGAACAGGTGGTTCGATTCCAACCACCAAACATCCTAGAAATGGTCTTTCGTGGTTTCCCACTTTCACTCGTACATATCTCAAGGCCACAGCCGCCTCCTACCAAAATCCTGGCAACGGTACAGCCATCATAACGACATATCTCATCAATTTCCACACGCACCAAGCCAGGGGTGGATTTAAGGAGTGAACGATTCATCTTGCTGTTATACATTAAAAACATGACGAAAACAGTGGCTTTAGACAAATTCTTTCACACTTAAATACTCTGTATCAAAATGCACATTTTACGATAACGTACTATTTTGAGTGTTCGGCTGTAGAGGATAACAGAAGCAGAGGTAGAGCTATGAGGCGATGGTTAGTTTCAGTGTTGAACGATTTCAAAGTCAGAGATGTAGAAGCAGAGGGAGCCGGATTGCTAACTGCTAATAGGGGATCATAGAGGCGACTTGTTCGCAAACAGAGGCTTGCAGACTGGACTGGACGCTGAAAGGTAAAACCATCTCAAATGAAAATGTATGTATATTTGAAAGAATACTACACATTTTTGCCAGTTCTCTAAAAAATGGCTTTAAACCACGCGTTGGCTATGACAGTAAATAGTAGAACTGCCAAAACTAAAATAATTTGGAATACAATAAATATTTGACTTAAAATGGCTAATATCACGCAAATTTTTCCCAACTCACAAAAGGGACTCTGCGAGGGATCATTCCCCTACCGTCGCAAGGATGGTGTCTCGGAGCTGGATACACTTCGTCAGCAGATACAACTGGGGATGATGACAGGTGACCGCTAACTTGGGTCAAATTAAGGAAGGACCAGGGAAGGGATTTTGGAGGGCAGTCGGTCGGTCGTGGACCTGTTGAAAGGAACCGTCATGGCACTTGCCTGGTGGTGAAAATAGGAAACCAAGACAACCATTTTCCGGACGGCTGAAGTGGGATTCAAACCCACACTCTCCCGATGCCAGCGAGATACGAGCTAGCGCGTTACTGCTCTTGGCCACCGTGATCGGTAACATTTATTTTTACTCCAAAATATCAAAAATAAATTTAAAAAATGTCCTATTACTCACTAATTTGGGCCTAGTTTTAGCAAAATTATCCTATCCCGGACCTTCCCCACCCCTCTCCAAGCTAAGGGTATTCCATACTCTCTAGACTCCTTGGTGTGTGTTCGCCTACCCCCATGATCTTGCCTTAAATCCGCCCCTGAACCAAGTACACGGGGCTAAATGACCACGATGCTTCAAATCCCCTAATTGAATCAACAACTGCAAAGCAACAAATATTCCTAGTGTAAAACTCTACCTGATTTCGGCAGAAACCAATGCCTTCATTTTCTTGCACAAAGAAATAGATCGCTTTAATTTCAACTTACTGAGGAAATCCAATGGAATAAAATCCTTTCAACAACGCTACTATCCACTTCCAGTGTTTCACTTAATCTAAACATGTTAATATTTCAGTGGGAAGTAATTCACGCCAAGACGAACTCACAACATAACTGAAGTGTATGAGGCACTGCGCTGGTATGCCTTCCCTTGTGAGCAGAGTGAAAGTACTGTTTGAAATCAGCCAATCAGCAATACACTCACCGCTAGTCTTGAGCGCGATACCCCATACGGAACGTGGCTGGGCTACTGTTTCCCTCCCCCGCCCCGCGGGCCAGTGCCGAGCCCTTTCAACGACCGGGCTAGACTTGCGGTATACCAAAGTACAGTCACTCACAGCTAAAAGTGTGTACCCCAGAAGAAAATTAGCGAGTTAAGCGGGATTCGAGCGCCAGCTTCCTTGACAACAATCGGCGGAACATGAATGATAACAAGCTCGATTTTCCTGACTGCACTGCTACATACAAGTCGAGAAAATGTCGACATAAACATTTTATATTTTTATCACTGGTGGTATACCGCCGGTATATGCGATGCATGGGAGAATTCGCCACTGATTATTAGTACACACGAATTAAAAACGAGTTTTTAAAATTTTGCACAGCCGCCAATTTGGGGTTAAGGAAACAAATGAAATAAATTAGATGTCAGTGTATTAAAATTTGTACAAGCATTTACCGCACGGAGTTTCACTGCACTCGAATGGTTATATCGCGAGAAACGTCCATTTAAATATTTAAATTTCGCGTCGCCATCATGTTGGATTTGTGACAACCAGGTTATTGAAAGTTCAACATACAAAATTTCTGTTTTATTGCTGCAATAGGTTAGTAGATATTGAGATCCGTCTAAATATTTCGGATGGTCACCATGTTGAATTCTTATATATGTAGGCCATAGAGTTATGTACTATTAGATTACGATTTTTGTGTAGGTTCATTATTCAAACGTTGACTTCGATCGCATGATTAGGACACAAGAAATAAAAATTAATTTTTGAATTTACGCACAGCCGCCATCTTGAAGTTATGTAAACAATTGAATTAAATTAGATGTCAGTGCATTATAATGTGTATAAACATTTGCTGTACCATGATTCATTGCGCTAGGATGGCTAATCGCAGCAAAAGTCTACTTACATGTTTCAACTTCGCTTGGCCGCCATGTTCGTTTAGTACTTAGAAATATCATAAGTGAACTTCTAGTTGTGCCCTTCAACACCGTACAAAAATTGCAGGTTGATATCGATAATAGTTTTGAAGATATAGAATGCCGGTGAAATATTTCGCACAACCGCCATGTTGGATTGGAGAGACGTAATACAATTTGAAGGGCACGGTCGGGGTTGAACAATATAGTAATATGTTCTTACCAAGTTTCATTTAGATTTTATTAGGAGAGGGGGGGGGGGGGACATACGCACGCACACACACGGACAAAAAGTGATCTCATCAGCCTATTTTATTTTCATAAATGAAAATAGGCTAAAAATAAGAAAGAGGCTGCGTTAGAAGCCAGGGAAAAGGTACATGGAACAACAGTAAAATGGATGCTAGTTCTTCAAATAGAAGAAGAAGAATCATATGGTAATGACTAGGGCTCGGATGTTATAAAATATGACCATAAAAATGACGAAATATGACTCAAAAAAGACAAAATATGACCTGAAAATGACCGATTTAAATATGGCCGTCTTTTTAAAATTATAAATCCAAGCGACGGTTGTCGAGATTAAATTGTTAACTAAATTATTCCTATTTTTATACTAATTTTCTCAACTCATAACAATATATATATATATATCACTCTCTTAAGTCTACTCCAAAAATATAAGTATAAATTTAAATATACATGTTTAAGTGGTTATTTACAGTCTATTTCTGTAAACACTAGTTCCCGTTCGGTAAGTTGAGGATGATTGCACTCCTACAGCTGCCGTCAAACTACCGAAATATGGCGTTCTTACCCAAAATGCTCAAAATGTGACCTAATGGTAAATAATGTTCGAAATATGCATTTATATTGCAAATAAAAACCACTGCATTGTGACGATAATCACTTGATTTGCATCAGAAGCCAATCGGGCATGAAAATATAGGCAAAGAAAAAATATGATTTTTCCCAAACATCCGAGGCCTAGTAATGACATGTTCTAAAAAAAAACAGAAAAATCTTTGATTCCAGTTTCTCGGTAAGATATTTCTTAAAATATAAAATTTTCCCTATTTTCTGGAACTATTTAATATACAAAACTGAAATATTTAATGTATTCCTCCTCATGTGTGTTATATTTTAACACGTCTGTTTGTTTTAATATACTTTAGTTTAATTTTGCCAGATATAAAATGTTCTTGAATGTGCTGTTAAAATTATGCAATTTTAAAAAGATTCATGAAAATTAAAAAATACATTTATTTCTAAAAAGAGCCTGTATTAAAATGAGCATGGAGTGTGGAAGAAGATCCCTAGAAATCGATTAGTTCCTGTTAATAGTTTATGAGAAAAAGGTTAACAACAAGTTGAAAATTAGCCTAGTTGTGTAGTTGCTAGCATTCCTGGCTGTCACCATGGAGGCCCTGGTTCGATTTTTACCTCAGCCTTCCTGGAAGTGGATTTCCGTGGTTTCCCACTTCTACTCCAGGCAAATGTTTGGATGGTATCAAACTTAAGACCACGGCCACTTCCTACCCAAATCCTACCTCAATTGCAATTACGCACATTAGTGTAGACATCACAGTGGCACAGGTTATCAGACAACTTCTACACACATCCAAGTACACGGGGCTAAATGACCACGATGTCACAATGCTCCTAAAAGAATCAGGAACTACGACATCCTAGAGTATATCAAATGCTTGGTTATCGGCGTTAAACGTTAAATGCCGTATCTTAAATATACTTTCTCCTCAATTAATCGACAAGAAAAATTATATTTGACATTCTTTTGTACCTTATTTGTACCTTATTTGGCCTAGTGCCTTTTCAGTCGAAACTAACCTAAACTATACGATATGTACCTACAAAACTAATTGCGTACAGATTTCGACCTACTGATTGCGGTACGTGTGAACCGCGGTGATTTTAAACAGGTGTATGCACATAGCAATATCCGCGACATCTGCTGGGAGTGACTGACTGCTCCACTGTTTACATGTCAACAGCGCCCTAACCTCGAACTAACACTCGTGTTCGGTGAACATCAGGCGTGTGAATCGATAACCTCACTTGCCCTAACCTAAAAGCATTTCTGTATTTTCAGATGCACAAAACAGTAGAATCATTCCCTGAGAATTAGTCTTTTGATTTGTTTGGTTAGGTAAATAATTCGCCATTATACAGCATATGCTTATGTGTTGCACGAATCCATAGGCATCCGTTCTTAGTACATAAATAACTATGAAAAATATTCCTTCGAATACCAAGTTCTTAGAGAAACACATCAGTCTTCTCTCTTAATTATTTCATATTTTTGCGGGATTATAAATAGCAGTGGTGAAAATAAACAAAAGGTTGTTACACAATCATCATTTTGATAGCTTTGTGAATGCCAGGTAATATTTCATTGGCACAAGATTTGTTGGGCATATTTATTCACAATGCTACATGGTATTTCATGACATGTGTCATTAACACTGACAACACATGTGTCAAAGAGTGGGGAGCATGCGCCCATCGCTACAATCAAGGCGTGATCCGCAGTGTCCCACACAGCTACACTATCTAACAATCAAATGATCACGGCACAACATTATGTCTGTATATCTCAAGTTTTAAATATATCAGATGGATTAAAACCAGTCAAATTCCGCGTGGCATTAGAGTGCACACCACATTATTATTGTTCACTTCTAGACGGTACCTTTATTCTATCAAATGTTCTAGACCAAAATATGCATGAATGTACACAACTATACCACATTTGGATTAAATATTTTACCTTTTAACAATATATTAGTGAGAGATGTGACTGATGTCAATTATCATCTGTACATTTACTTGTTTTAAAAGTACATGCAGGTATTGAAGTAAGTATTTTTCTTACCTGTTTGTCCTTTCCCCAGAGTCTTCTCAAGTCTGAAGGGGCCCACATACTGCTGATGTTCCCCCGAGGTGGGGTTGCCCTCTTTCTGCATGATTGTGGAGTGTCTAGTCCTCGGGCGACGAACCTGGGCCCTGCACATCCACTACCACTCGTCAGCCATTCCGCACAACAACACTAATAATTCATTTACTAACATACCTCGCTATTATCTTAAATGATTCTTGAGTAAAATTCTAGCGTTCGTAAATGTCGGCGAAGAATTGGTAGCCGCCATGTTGAATTGGTTCTCATTCTGTCTCCCCCCGCTGGCTCTCCTCGTCGCCTTTTTTCGGTTATCACTGAGCAATCGCAGTGCAGCCTAACTTACAGGGGCAGCGCGCTAGATTCTGCGCCCACTCTTCCTCGCTCTTAACATGCCGTTCTTTTCACGTGAAGATGTATTCATCAAAATTAAAGTTACGGTAGTTAACTTCGAAAACTACAGCATATCATACACTCAAGAGTTATTCCATACACAAGAATTTCCATATATTAATACAATATTTACGTCAAACGTTCAGCTGTGGCAATGATATTTAAGCTTACAAACATTTATCTATTCCACTGTTTTGAATCATAATTCTTTAATAACAATCACGTATTTAGTCAACAATATTCGGTTTAATCACCTGTGTTAATGTATCTTAATCCCCCTTTTTGGAAAAGTAGAATTCATTGCATAGTATCTGTAAATATAATAGTTCCAAAGTTACTAGTCCACTTAAAACACTTCATATATTTTCAGCATTTTGAAAACTTCTATCATTATCAATGTTCCGTAAAGTATTACAGCCACTATTACACCAGAATACCCGTAGTTTGTAGAATAAAAGAACCATACTTGAATTACTTATAATTTATAATCATTCTTGATCACTGATGCACAATATATTCGATAAATTTTCACAAAAAGTACATAACCATTCCTATCTAGTGAGCAAATCTGCTCATACCGTTATCAAACTTCCCCCTTTAATATGATGACTATAGAGTCACATGGCAGCAACGCAAAAACAATGAAGATTAGAACTCGTAATTGTCGTAATCAATAGTGTTCACAAACAGAGACATCGCTGGGGAAAACCATCTCCATTGACAGGGAACACTTACTCATGTTGGTTGAGATACTCCACATGACGGTCGGTCATTTCGCTGCACTCACATCATATCACTCGACAAGCAATCAAGAATAACAGACCAGCTGGAGAAGGATACAAAGGGAAGACTGACTATGTTGTTTATATTGTGTTTCCCGTGCTAAATACCAGATGGCACGACGTCTCGTCATCGTAGCGTTCCATATCGATCGTTTGGGGTGGCCGTGGCTGACAGGCGCGCCACCTTTAGCAGGCCCTTCCACAACTGCCGCCACCGTGACTCACCGACCGCGAGTGAGCCGGCATGCGGTGCGTGCGTGCGTGCGTGCGTGCTCACCAGGACCAGGTGCCATTTCCTACACTACTAGATCGTGAATGGGTTCGAATCTTCTTATACCTCGAAACCAGCAGAAGTGTAGTCGAACTGGAACGCTGTATCGCATCTGGATTCCAATTAGGAGGAGGCTGGGGGAAACCCCCTCTCGATACCGTCAAAATCCCACACCTCTGGCGCACCATTGTTTTAAATTGTATTTAACACCAAAATTACCTTCAACGGACATAATCATGAGAATATTTGTATCACCCCTCACTGAGCACTGATAGAAGAGGGTTGCTGGTTGTTAATCCATTTTAGAGGCTTGGGACATCTTGGCAATCAGCTCCATGACCTTGGGTGCGTGATCAATTAGTCTGAGAGGACGTTGGTAGCCCAGTGGTCAAGCTGTTTGCCTTTCATCAAGGTGGAACGTGTTCGATTCCCGGCCAATGCATGTGAGATTTCCGAAACCAACCTGTGGTTCGGATTCCACGTTAAAAGGAGGTCCCGTGGCTCATGATCGCGAGATTAACGGTCACGTAAAACTATAAACTTTTTCTGATAACCTGGGTTTCTGTGGCGACTGTAGTAGTGTGTGTAACTGGTATTTATTAAGATCGGGAATGAGGTAGGTACCCCGGGACTTAAAATACAGTACGATACTATCCCGGCATTTGCCTAGAGGGAATGTGGATAAACCTGGGGAAGAATCACACTCAGGATAGCCGCTATCAATACTGGGATTCTAACTTTTGTAATCAACACAATAATTAATGAGATTTACGTAAATATCTTCGGATTCCTTTATGGATACAGCAATATAATTTTGTTGTAGTGACTACATGTTGTAGTTCAGTGCGAATAGGTCTCTTGTGCCACAACCTAAATGTCTCCAACAAACGACACATTAGACTGACATACGGAAAAGTTAGAAAGGTTGCCTATAGAAGCTACCTCACGGCGCAGCGTAAAATTCATCCTTGTATAGGGTTCACCTAATCCACGCAATTGAGAAACTAAAAGTGTTGCTTATTAAAACTACATCATGGCGTAACAACTTAGAATGAGTATTGTTTCATGGCGACGTAACATCGAGGTCATCTATCCCATTGCAGCAACCTATCCACATGCAGGTGGTGGTGGTGGTGGTGGTGGTGACGGTAATTGTTGGTTAAGGGTAGGAGCAACGAGGCTATCTGCCACTGTTAACAAAACAGTTACGCTACAGCAGAAGTTTGGAAAAGAAAGGGTTTTGAGCCCTCGCAAAAAGGGCAGAAAAAAGTCGGGAAAGACGGGAAAATGAACGACTCCCTTGACCTTGAAAGCACTACCAAAGTCTGAGTTAACAAAGGGAGATCGATAGGAAATATGACGGCACAAATAAGTTGAAACAAAACCAGTGCCCCTTGGTTGCCATATCACGGCTCACAAGTTGTGAGAGTTAAGTGACAGGCTACAGAGAGTGGTGAGTGATTCCCTAGGTCGACACACTCAATAGAAAAGTCTGCACCAGGCGTTCATTTGTTTTAGCCTATTTTAATTTATGAAAAATAGGCTATGATGAAAAGTAGGCTATGGGATCACCTTTTGTCCGTGTGTGTATGCGTGTGTACGTCCGTGTGTGTGTGTGTGTCCCTAATAACTTATAAACGGCTGGAGAAATGTCAATGAAACTCGGTAAGGTCATAGCACTACTTTAGCCAACTCCGACCGTGCCCTTCAAATTTTATTACGTCTCAACAATCCAACATGGCGGCTGTGCGAAATATTTTACCGGCATTCTATATCTCCGATACTATTACCGATATCACGCTGCAATTTGTACGGTGATAAAGGGCATTCCTAGACGTTCACCTATGTGACTTTCAAAAACCTGTTAACTACAAAACGAACATGGCGATCATGAGAGTTTGAAACATTTGAATAGACTTTTCTCGCAATATAACCATCCGAACGCAGTGAAACATAGTACAGAAAATGACTATACAAATTGGAAAGCACTGACATCTAATTTAGTTCAATTGCTTACATGACCTCAAGATGGCGGCTGTATGAAATTTTAAAATTAAGTTTTTATTTCTTTATTTCATGCGATCGAAATCGACGTTTGAATAATGAACGTAAACAATAATCCTCATCTAATAGTACATAACTCTATGGCCTACATATATTAAAATCCAACATGCCGACCATACGAAATATTTAGACGGTTCTCAATATCTATTAATCTACGACAGCAATCAAACTGAAATTTTGTATGTGTATAGAGGTTATAAACATAAGTTCACCAAAGAGACGTTCAATAACCTTATGAGCACAAATCCAACATGGCGGCAACGAGAAATTTAAATATTCAAATGGACGTTTCTGGCGATTTAACCATCCGAGTGCAGTGAAACTTGGTACGGTATATGCTTATATAAATATTAATCCACTGGCATCTATTTCATTTAAATTAATTTCATAATCACAAGATGGCGGCTGAGCGTAATTTTAAAATCTCGTTTTTATTTCATGTGTCCTAATCATGCGAATAAAGTTTGATTAAAACACCTACACAATAATCTTCATGTAATAGTACATAACTCTAACGTCTATATATGAAAATCCAACCTGGTGGCCATCCGAAATATTTAGACGGTTCTCAATATCTACGAATCTATTACAGCAATCAAACCGAAAATTTAGGGGCAGATGACCTCTTAGTTCCGCCCCTTTAAACAACAATAACTAACTGACTAACTAAACTGAAGATTTGTATGTTGATAGGGGCAATTAATATAAGTTGGATATATAAAAATAGGCTATTTAGTTCTTCATGGAACTAAGCCAACTTGTTGAAACTTTGAGCACCACCTACATGGCATGCCAAGTACTGTAACGTTTCGCGGCTAGTGCACAGCTTTCCCCATGCTTGGGTGACATGTTGTAACGTTTCATAGCTCGTGATATAAAATGAGTGCAGTAAATAGCTCGGTTAATAGGGTGCCAATCTCCAACAGACGGTTGTGAGATAAATTTATATTTATTAATTTGAGATTCTTTACTTTCGGGGGAGGGGCAGCAGAGGCTAGCTGTAAAACACCTTATTCTATTATCTTGACCTCTGGGAAGTCTAGCATTGAGTAAATATTGACTGAAAGTCATAGAAGTTAAAAATAATTTATTAACAAAAAGGATGAGATGAATGACGTCTTGCGACCTTCCAAACAGATAAAATACAAAGGGGAAGTTATTTCTTCAAATTATTGAAGTTAGTAGTATTTACGTCCGACTTGCAATTGACAAATATGCATGAGCTCACCGGGTTGTAGATCTTCATGGGCGATGTTGGAGGAGGTATCTCGTTCCTGAAGTAGACATCTCGCGTAGTCTTCCATGGTTCCCAGTACCAATCCTACCTGATAAAGCTATCTGCCCACTAATTGCACAGATACTGTTGCCTAGCTGAGTGAATGGAATGGTTTCACTCGTCTCCGATATTCAGCGCAATGCTGGAAATATCCTAGCTAGATCTCCACTGAGTTTACTAGTTTAACTTTATGAAAATTTTGTAGTGGAATCTCAACAAGTGAGGTCCAAGTTTAGAATTTGATGTGCTTTCAAGTGAAAACATAATAATATTCTTCCTTTCCATACAGCTCTGTTCCGGCTTATATGTGGCAATTATATCTCCCACCAGCAGTAGGAGATCTGCCAATTGCAATATCAAAGTATTGTCTACAGAAAGTGACGCTCCTTCCTTATTGGCCGAAGTAAGTCCTTTATCAAGCACCAAGTGGCTATATTGGGGTGAAGGTCTCTCCCCCAATGACACACTTCCATATTGGTATCATGTAGCGGTATCTTCCTTAAAAATCACAATGTTGCAGTTTTCTCGTCGTAAAACAATTTATTCTAAAAAGCTGTAGGGTCCATTGTTCCGACATCTTTTAGAATTAGCCTGTTGGCTACCGATGGTCTCTCCTGGTTGCGGCTCCCTTTCCATTCTTCCTGCCTCTTCATAAGCGGTTTATGACGGTTCAAGCGGTATCTATTGTCAGTTGTTAGTTCGGCAAGTGAGCTCAAGAAATATATTTATTGGGGGAGGGGTTGTAAATTTACAGTTTGAAATCTCGGGTGACGTATAATTACAAGAATGGATGAAAATGAACATATGATTTTATACTACCCTTAAATATAATAAATATATACATGCACTATCGTTGCAATTGCACATCAATATAGTACTCTTAGTTCAATTGTTTTGGGTGTGGTGTACAAACACCACAATCGCCCCCATGAGTCGACGAATAAATTCTCAATTTTGAGAATGACTCATCCCCTGAAAACAATTACACAACACTTAAATACATATACACAATACACTCAAATCTTCAGATCAACATCATCATCATCATCATCATCATTTCCCCTTATCCAGCTCCTGCCGGGTCGGGGTATTTATGGCACTTCTCCACTTTCCTCTTTCCTTCCACAATTCTTCTTCCACGATCTTGTCCCAGTCCAGATTTCTTTTTCTCACGCTGTTCTTCACTGAACCAATCCACCTTGTTCTAGGTCTTCCCCTTGCTCTCTTACCCTTGCACTTCGCCTCCAGCATCTGTCTTGGTATTCTATTTTCCTCCATCCTCTTTACATGTCCAAACCACCTTAGTTTATTCTTCTCAATTCTCTCATTTAGTTTTCCCATCCCAACTTCCTTCCTAACATCTTCATTCCTCACTCTGTCTTTCCTTGTCTTACCTATCATACTTCTTAGGAATTTCATTTCACTGGCTTGGATTCTACTCTCTTGCCTGCTCGTCAGGGTCCAAGTCTCAGCTGCATACGTTAATATGGGTACATAGTACATTTTATACATTACCTCCTTGCTTTTCCTTGGTACTTCCTTATCCCAAACAAGTTTTCTTACACTTTGATAGAATGCATTGCTCTGCTGTACCCTCCTGCCAATCTCCATGTCCAACCTACCAGTTTGCATCAATTCACTTCCTAGGTATTTGAACGTGTCCACAATTTCCAAACTCTGACTTCCAATTTTCACAATGCCCTTTCCTTGTCTTTCCCCTCTTGTCATCACCATGGTCTTGATTTTCTCTATACTGATTTTCAGGCCATACTTCTGAATATTTTTGTTCAGTGCATCTAGTTGTTTTTGCACTTCTTCCGTGTTCCTTCCCCAGACCACAATATCGTCTGCAAATAATAGTAACTTCATTTCTTTATGTCCATATGCTTCCTTTGTTTCCTTTACAATTTCATCCATTACCATTATGAATAAAAGAGGTGACAGCACACTCCCCTGTCTTAGTCCAGTCTTGTTCCTAAACCAATCTGTCTTTCCAACAGGGGTCAGAACCCTGCTAACACAGTTGTTGTACATTGCTTGCACCATTTCCAACATTTCTCTTCCCAGTCTCTTCTTAACCATGGTTTCCCATACCTTCTCTCTGGGGACACTATCATATGCCTTTTCTAGATCTATGAAAGTCATGATCAAATCCTCTCCATATTCCCAGTTCTTTTCCATCACCTGCCTCAAGCTAAAGATTGGGTCCACTGTGGATCTTCCACTCCTAAAGCCATACTGTTCCTCTTGCAACTCTCCTTCCACCTTTCTTCTCATTCTTCTTTCTAATATCCTTTCCAGTATTTTTACTATCTGTGATATGAGGGTGATCCCTCTATAGTTATCACACACTTTCTTGTCCCCTTTCTTAAACACTGGTATTATTAGCCCTTTCACCCAGTCTTCTGGTACACATTTCCGTTTCCACACACACTTTGACAGTCGATACAGCCATTGCATACCAACAGGTCCAGCAGCCTTTATCATTTCTACACTGATCTCATCCACCCCTGTTGCTTTTCCCATCTTCATCTTCTGTACTGCTAATTCTACCTCCAGCATTGTTATATCATCTTCTGTTATAGAGTCGTCAGGCTGTGTCACTTCGATCTCACCAGTACAATTGCTCACGTTCAATAGCTTATCGAAATACTCCTTCCATCGTCCCTTTATCTCTTCCGGGTGTGTTAACAACTCTCCATCTTCCTTTTTCACCAGCTTTGTAGTAACCCTTTCTTTCCTCTTACTTCTTAGAAGCCCATACAGCATCCTTTTACTGCCACTTACATCTGTTTCCATTCTTCGTGTAAATTCTTCCCAACTTTTCTTCGTTTCTTCTCCTACCACTTTCTTACACCTCCGTTTGCTGTCGTGATACTTCCTTTTGCTTTCTTCTGTTTGATCTCGGTTCCATTCTTTCCATGCAGACTTCTTTTCTTTCACTGCTTTCCTCACTTCCTCATTCCACCACGGTGTCTCCTTCTCTTTCACTCTTGTTGACGTCCTACCACAAGCACTCTCTGCTGCACCAGCAAATGCCTTTTTAAAGTGGGACCATTCCTCTTCTACATTTTCCACTTCAGTAACTGGGATTTGTTGCTTCAATCTCTCCAGAAAATCTTCCTGTACAGCTTTGTCTTTCAATTTCCATACTTTTATTTTACTTTCTCTGATCTCCTTTAGGTTTTCCAATTTTCCCCATCTAAATTTTGCCACCACAGTTCTATGGTCCCCATCAAATGCTTCTCCTGGTAAAGCTGTCACATCCATCAGCTTTCTGCGATTTGTCCTTTCCACCAGGAAGTAGTCAATTACTGATTTTGTTCTTCTATCACCCCACCCATATCTCGTAATTTTCCTGCTGTTTTTCTTCCGAAACCATGAATTACCCACTATCAGTCCATTCCTTTCACAAAAGTTTACAAGTTCCTCTCCTTCCCGGTTCTTTTTCCCATATCCATATGGTCCAACGACTTGTTCCTTTCCTTGTCTCTCATTTCCGACTTGTGCATTCATATCTCCCATGATCACCACTTCTACATCTGAGATTACTCTTTCTACATCCTCCAGGAATACTTCAATATCTTCTTCTCTGTTTCCAGTCTGTGGTGCATACACTTGTATGAAGTCCATCACGTCATTCTTCATCTTCATTCTAATTTTCATTATTCTGTCACTCACACACTCTACCACTTCAACATACTCCTCCAGTTGTTTCGAGGTTATCAGTCCCACGCCATTTTTTGCCTCTTGGCCACCACTCCAGTATAATGTATATCCTTTCCTCAATTTCTTCCTTCCTTTACCTTTCCATTTCACTTCACTCAGCCCCATCATTCCAACCTTCTCCCTCTCCATGAAGTCTACCACCTCCTCCACCTTGCCTGTCAGGGTCATGACATTCATGATTCCCACTTTCATTTCGGTTACTGGTCACCCATTTCTCACAGTTCCCCCAGTACCAAAGGAACTGCGCGTCGCCTGCAGGGTACGCCCTAACCTTTTCCGAATCATTGGAAGTGCCATTTCCATTTTAGGCTATTATTACGATGGGGTCGCCACTCCCAAAGGCATTTTATGAAACTACTGCCAGCTATTATTCAGGCCGCCCCTAACATGGAGAACAGACGCCCTTGCAGCCGCCCCTAACATGGGAAACAGACGCTGCCGATTGATGCTGTACTCATACTATTCCCCGAGTACTGGGTTGCCTCTTCCGCAATCTCCACCGTTCCGAAGTCCATCTTCTCCGCTGCAGATTCCGTTGAGGTCTTCGCACGTAACCCTGTGCACGGGGCCTATGTTATACCCCATAGGACTGGGTCCTCACCAGAACTTAGCCGGTACTGTAGTTCCATGGTATATTACAGTACCGTTGCCCACCCCCGCGACGTGGACGCGCCTGGCAAGAATTATCCATGTAGCCAATTAGGATTGACTCATGGACCGGGTTAAGGAGCTGTCTAAATCCAGCCTCCAAGGCTTTCAGATCAACAATACATTTAAAATGTCATTTCTTTCAATGTTTCTTGTTATCTAGTTTGTCTGAACTTATTTCACTCTAAGGGCGTTCTTTATGGCATACAGCATTTCAACTGTAGAAGATTGAATTTTACACGGATAATTGCACACGCATACACACGCAAAGTGTTTGCTCTTACAAAATGCAATTACAAGTCGGAGGATAAGATCTGTCTTCCGCCTTGTGTAACACAATCTTCCAACAAAACATTATTCTTCCCAGTAGTCACTACTTACAGAAAATATATTCTTAACAAAACTTCATGGTATCAAAATTAGACAACTTAGCGACATAGTGGTACACTCTATCTAACCAACTACCTGCACGCCTACCAGCCTATATCCTTACATTAACTCAATGCGTTACCATTACTGTTTATCTAACACTATTATTATAACCATCCTACACTATCTTACTCACAAATCTAAATCATATTCACACCCTGTATCTTAATCATTATTATATGAAAAACACCCTCAATTCTTCTCCGCCTCATCAAATTGCTGTCATCGCTTCTGACATAACTTCAGAGTTCAGTAGCCCTCAATGCTTTCTCTCTCAAACTACTGGTAAACCGCTACTCAATTTAAATTTCTCACGAATTCGTCGTATTTTACTTACCTCTTTCTCTTCTTCAATCCTACTACATTTAACTCAATTAACTTCGAATTTTAACAAATTCCTTTCAATAATTTTATATATTATGCCAACCATCTATTATTATTATTATTATTATTAGTTTTACTTTTATGTGTGCCGGACAACAACACATCACACCATCAACTCGCTATCGCTCATCATAAGTAACATTTACAAGTGGTTTAACTAGGTATTTGGCCTTGCAATATATTTGGCTACGTTCCAAAACTTGCGTATTAAGATCTTGAAACTATAACTTGGATCATCTCTTGGGTGTACTCCCTCATTACTCTGTTTCCTTGTGTGCATACATTCGCTATTGTTATACTTCAAAACTCCCAACCTCTACGAGTACTTTTTGTATTCACGTAGACACCACAAAAACCTCCTCAAAACTTCCAACATCTACGAGTACTTCACGTATTCACGTAGACACCACAAAAACCTCCTCAAAACTCCCAACATCTACGAGTACTTCACGTATTCACGTAGACACCACAAAAACCTCCTGCTCAGAGTTATTAATCTCCTCTGGCATACTTACTTCTCCAAAACCTTCCTCCTCCATAACTTCATTTGGCCACTTACCAACCCGAAACCTCATTGCTCAACGGCATTAAACCTCGCTGGCGTCCTTATATATTACCTCACTCACGTCATTTACGTGTAGTTTACACACACACATACATACTTACACACACATCCATCTCCAAGTACCAGATGTCCTATAGTTTAATACTTCCTTATTTCCATCATATGTTGGTTATTTCACACCCTGCCTTACCATCCATCACTTCTAAACCACTTCTAAATTTCTCCAACTGTAGTCACTGATGACTTCGCTGTTCTCAAATGAAATTTCTTTACTGCACATCAATACTTACTTCAATTCATTAATTTTATTCTCATTGTATCACATCATCTTAAATCAGTCATGAATCTCTACATTATTATTATTATTATTATTATTATCATCATTATAGTAGTCATACTATTTCTTACTTTCATTAGGTGGTTACTTACCATTTTTGTTATTACTTTCTCAGATATTCTTAGAATACTTCTGCAGACTACGCACATTTTAATACAGTATATAATTATCAATCGATAAGCGGTTCACCGTCTTTACCTAGTTTATAAGCGTAAGCTTCTATTTGCTGCTCCCTCACTGTTTCATTCAACTCTGAACTGATACAAGATTTCAGGCTTCAAAATCCACCAAAATTTTAATCTACGCCCCCCACACTTCTATTTAAACAATGAGCTGACATGCTCCACGACCTTGCTCTATATTAATACTCTTTACCTCCTTATTGTAGTGTATAATTTTAATATCTACGTCATAACTCCCTAATTTAATTACAATAAATAAATACACTTTAACTACACGACTAAGTCTCCGACCTATCTTTACACTCCACTATTCATTTAGATTCCTTGTACAATTGCTCCATTTCTTTCTTTCTCCCTGGTTTGATTGTTACTCTTTCTTCTCTTCTCATAATAATAGTCTCTACTTCCTCATTACTACATTTATCTATAGTAAAGCTACTCTTAGTCTCTCCTCCTAACGTTTCACGTAACATCTCTACTTCTAACCTCCATTCCAAATAGTAGTCTTCATCCTTATCTTTATATCTCTTTCTAATCTCATCTAACAATGTGACCTGGCTTTTCCGCTTTGTCCTACTCTTACCGATTTTAACTCTCGTCATCTACTTTCCTCGTTCACTGTAATCTACCTACTGGCTTTGTGCTAACGCACGCATCTCCATCTCAGCTAAGTTTACGTTACTAGAAACTCCTCCTAATTTAGGAAGACTTTTCCTAATGTCCTGCTCTATTTCCACTATCCTACTTTCAACATTTACTCTACCCTGATTGTTCTCCTCTTTAACAACTGCCTGGATTCTACTATCCTGAGTACCTATTGATTTCTCTACCTCCCATATTTCTACTCCTAACTGTTCTTCAAACATATTCTCCTCTCTCATTCTCTGATCTATCATCTCTTCCTCCAGTTCCTCAACTCTCTCCAAAACTGTTGATTAGGCTTACATAATTTGCTATGACATATTTCTACTTTCTGCTCTACTTCTGATCTTATTTCAGATAATCTTTCCTCCTCTTGATTCTGTATTTCTAATCTACTCTCATCTTCATTCGCTTCCTCCCTTTTCTGTTCTACCTCTTGCTCTTTCTCACATAAACTACTATTGACTATTTCTAGCTTCTTATCTTCTTCTGTTTCCTTATCCAGCACTTGCCATCTTTGGTTGAATTCCACATTCTGTTTTATCATAGGCTCTGATACTATTTTATTTTTCTCTAGTTCATATTTTGCTTCTCTGGTGCTTTGGGCTAGTTCCTGATTCCAATGAACTATGTCATGTTTTATTTCTTTAATACTTTGATCTAGTTTCTGGCTGTTTTGGTCTATTTTCTGACTTAATTTTTGATCCAGTGCATCAAAAATATCTCCCATCATCTTGCGTAATCTATCTTCTAATCCATCATACTGTTCATTTGTGCTTTTGTTGCTCTTTTCTCGTTCATCCGCGCCCCCCATCGTACTATTCTGTGATTCAACCGACTTTTCTACCTCGCCGCAACTCTGAACATTGTTACTCCCGCTAGCTAAGTCTTTCTCCACTACCTCTGCCTCGGTACCCTTAACTATGTTACCACTACGTAACGTCATCATCTCGTTCTCATCTCCCATGATTCACTTTACAAAAGTTACTTTATTATTATGAAAAACAATTAATTTTATTTCCAAATGCAATTTACTAATTTTATTTATTTCTTTAAGGTGTTTTATAGCTTTCGAGCTCCACGTTGAAGTGCCATGTTGTAACGTTTCGCGGCTAGTGCACAGCTTTCCCCATGCTTGGGTGACATGTTGTAACGTTTCATAGCTCGTGATATAAAATGAGTGCATTAAATAGCTCGGTTAATAGGGCGCCAATCTCCAACAGACGGTTGTGAGATAAATTTATATGTATTAATTTGAGATTCTTTACTTTCGGGGGAGGGGCAGCAGAGGCTAGCTGTAAAACACCTTATTCTATTATCTTGACCTCTGGGAAGTCTAGCATTGAGTAAATATTGACTGAAAGTCATAGAAGTTAAAAATAATTTATTAACAAAAAGGATGAGATGAATGACGTCTTGCGACCTTCCAAACAGATAAAATACAAAGGGGAAGTTATTTCTTCAAATTATTGAAGTTAGTAGTATTTACGTCCGACTTGCAATTGACAAATATGCATGAGCTCACCGGGTTGTAGATCTTCATGGGCGATGTTGGAGGAGGTATCTCGTTCCTGAAGTAGACATCTCGCGTAGTCTTCCATGGTTCCCAGTACCAATCCTACCTGATAAAGCTATCTGCCCACTAATTGCACAGATACTGTTGCCTAGCTGAGTGAATGGAATGGTTTCACTCGTCTCCGATATTCAGCGCAATGCTGGAAATATCCTAGCTAGATCTCCACTGAGTTTACTAGTTTAACTTTATGAAAATTTTGTAGTGGAATCTCAACAAGTGAGGTCCAAGTTTAGAATTTGATGTGCTTTCAAGTGAAAACATAATAATATTCTTCCTTTCCATACAGCTCTGTTCCGGCTTATATGTGGCAATTATATCTCCCACCAGCAGTAGGAGATCTGCCAATTGCAATATCAAAGTATTGTCTACAGAAAGTGACGCTCCTTCCTTATTGGCCGAAGTAAGTCCTTTATCAAGCACCAAGTGGCTATATTGGGGTGAAGGTCTCTCCCCCAATGACACACTTCCATATTGGTGTCATGTAGCGGTATCTTCCTTAAAAATCACAATGTTGCAGTTTTCTCGTCGTAAAACAATTTATTCTAAAAAGCTGTAGGGTCCATTGTTCCGACATCTTTTAGAATTAGCCTGTTGGCTACCGATGGTCTCTCCTGGTTGCGGCTCCCTTTCCATTCTTCCTGCCTCTTCATAAGCGGTTTATGACGGTTCAAGCGGTATCTATTGTCAGTTGTTAGTTCCGCAAGTGAGCTCAAGAAATATATTTATTGGGGGAGGGGTTGTAAATTTACAGTTTGAAATCTCGGGTGACGTCTAATTACAAGAATGGATGAAAATGAGCATATGATTTTATACTACCCTTAAACATAATAAATATATACATGCACTATCGTTGCAATTGCACATCAATATAGTACTCTTAGTTCAATTGTTTTGGGTGTGGTGTACAAACACCACAGTACCTCAGCACCATTAAATCGAATATAATAATAATATTAATAACAATAATACAACAAGCTTGCACCCCTCTTACCTTTCTATCTCTCTCGTTCTCTCTCCTTCTGAATTGTAGAAATAGCTAGGGATTCATCGATCACCAGGCATGCTACAACTACTTGCATGACCCATGCAGATAAGATACACTTACGTGTGGACAGTCGAGTCAAATCAGCATCTTTCGTGTTACTCATAAAACATAAACATAAAACATGTGCTATTGTGTGTTTTGATTTTCTCTTGTTGTTTTCATGTTAAAATCTTATATATAAAAGTGAAAGTCTGTATGTATGTATGTATGTAGGTGGGTCTGTTTCGTATACAAATCTACACCGTTCCACCGATCTCAACCAAATTTTGCATACACATAGTTTAGGACCCAGAAGGAACCGCTGGCTACATGAATTTTCGATAGTCTTTCTCATTCTTCTGATTTCGGCCCATTTGCACTCAAGCACAGGCTAATCAAATCATAAAATATACTCATGAAGGAATGGCAAGGCAGATAGTTTCCATGGCAACATAGCTCAAGTCGAGACACGGCCGACTGGATGCACTACCGGTATAGAAAATGAGGATCGTTACTTGAAATCCCGTTAGTTACTCAACTGCTCACACAGCACTCTCAACCGAGTTTAGCATAACAAAGACTTGACACTATCTACTATATATTTGTCAAATACCTCTCACTCACTCATTCATTCATCACGAAATCTCAGAAACCACCGAACGGATGGTATGCAGCTTCCTCAAGGGTCGCAAATGCCCACTAAGAGAGGATTTTTGGATATTCAGGTTCTAAAGGGGTGTTAAGGGGGTAGACCTGCATTTCATTGAATAGCAATATCTCCCGATTGGTTTCATTGGTGGATGTGATACATGGCATATAAACTCATCATTAAAAATAAGAAGACACGTGTCGGAGGGTTTTTCGATGTGGTGTATATTATGAGGTGAAAGGGGTGAAAAGTGGGGATTGAAAGATTCCTAACGGAACGTGTATCTCTTAAACGACATAGGCGAGGAGTTTGAAACTCAGTGAAAAAAAATCAACATAAAAAGAAGTAAATATGTGTTTGACCGTTTTCTCATAAATCCAATTTAAGGGGCCCATGGGGAGGGGTGAAATTCTGGGGGGGGACAGGAAAGAAAGTGTCCTAACTGATTCACTGACCGACTCAATCATCAAACTCAGGGGGGAAAACTGCTTTGAAGTAAGTAAATAGCTGTTCGACAGTTTTATTCTAAAATCAAATTTAAGGGGTTCATGGGGAGGGGTGAAATTCTGAAAAAAGAACATTGAAAGAAAATGTCCTGACTCACTCACTCACTCATCATCGCCCAGCCAAAATTATTGAAGTTAGAAACAAGACAGTTTGGAGATATGTTCGTTGTATGTCAAAACCGTCTACTAAGGGAGGATATAAACTCATCATTAAAAAGTAAGAAGACACGTGTCTGAGGGTTTTTTGATGTGGTGTATATTATGAGGTGAAAGGGGGTGAAAAGTGGGGATTGATAGATTCCTAACGGAGCGTGTATCTCTTAAACGACATAGGCGAAGAGTTTGAAACTCAGCGGAAACAAGTAGTTCCGTGAAGAACTATACAGCCTATTTTCATATATCCTACTTATGTTAATTGCCACTATTTAACATACACAATTTCAGTTTGATTGCTGTAATAGATTCGTAGATATTGAGAACCGACTAAATATTTCGGATGGTCGCCATGTTGGATTTTATATATGTAGGTCCTAGAGTTATGTACTGTTACATGCAGATTATTGTGAACGTGTAGTATTCAAACTTCAATCGCATAATTAGGACACAAGAAAAAACAAGGAGATTTAAAAAAAATTCACAGCAGCCATCTTGAGGTTATGGAAACAATTGAAATAAATTAGATGCCAGTGGATTAACATTCGGATAAAGATTTACTGTACCAAGTTTCACTGCACGCGGATGGTTAAATTGCGAGAAACGTCCATGTGAATATTAATAATTCGCGTCACCGCCATGTTGGATTTGTGATCACCAGATTATTTAAAGTCCTATAGGTGAACTTAAGTTCATAGCCCCTATGAACATTAAAAAATGCAGTTTGATTGCTAAAATAGATTCGTAGATATTCAGTATCGTCTAAATATTTCGGATGGTCGCCATGTTGGATTGTTAAATGTATAGGCCATAGAGTCATGTACCATTAAAGGAAAATTATTGCGTAGGTTCATTATTCAAACTTTCACTTCGATCGCATGACTACATCACAAGAAATAAAAACTTAATTTTAAAATTCGCACTGCCGCCATCTTGAGGTTATGTAAACAATTGAACTAAATTAGATACCAGTGGATTACAATGTGTATAAATATTTCCTGTACCAGGTTTCAGTGCGCTTGGAACATTAAATCGCGAGAAAGGTCTATTTAAAATGTTCAAATTCGCTTGGGCGCCATGTTCGTTTTGTAGTTAACCGGTTTTTGAAAATCTTATAGATGGACTTCCAGTAGTGCCCTTTATCTCAGTACAAAATTTTAGGGAGATACCGCTAATAGTTTCAGAGATATAGAATGCCGGTGAAATATTTCGCACATCCGCCATCTTGTGATTATGTAAACAATTGAACGAAGTTAGATGTCGGTGCATTACAATGTATATAAACATATACTGTACCAAGTTTCATTGCGTTTGGTTGGTCAAATCGCGAGAAACGTCTATTTAAAAGTCGCAAATTCGCTTGGCCGCCATGTTCGTTTTGTAGTTACCAGGTTTTCAAAAGTCACATAAGTGAACTTATAGTAGTTCCCTCTATCACCATAGAAAATGTCAGGGTAATATCGGTAATAGTTTCGGAGATATTGAATGCTGGTGAAATATTTCGCACAGCCGCCATGTTGGATTGGTGAGTCGTAACAAAATTTGAAGGGCACGGTCGAGGTCGCCGGGAATAGTGCTATGAACTTTCCGAGTTTCATTGAAATCGCTCCTGCCGTTTAGATTTTATTAGGGGGGGACACACACACGAATCACACACACACACACACACACACACACACACACACACGCACACACACACGGACAAAAGGTGATCTCATAAGCCTATTTTTTCAAAATTGAAAATAGGCTAAAAATCAGCATAAAAAATAAATGCATATGTGTTTGACAGTTTTTTCATAAATCCAATTGAAGGGGCCCATGGGGAGGGGTGAAATTCTGGGGGGGGGGGGGGGACAGTAAAGAAAGGGTCCTAACTGTTTGACTGACTGACTCACTCATCAAACTTAGGGGGGGGGGGGAGTGGAATGCTTAAAAGTAAGTAAATAGCTCATTCACTCACTCATCATCGCCCAGCCAAAAATATTGAAGTTGGAAACATGGCATTTCGGGGATATGTTCGTTGTATGCCAAAACCGTACACTAAGGGAGGATTTTTGGATATTCAGGTTCTAAAGGGGTCTTAAGGGGGTTAAGCCTGCATTTCATTGAATAGCAATATCTCACGAGTGGTTTCATTTGTGGATGTGATACTCGGGATATAAACTAATCATTAAAAATAAGCAGATAATGTGTCTAAGGGTTTTTCGATGTGATGTATTATTATGAGGTGAAAGGGGTGAAAATTGGGGGTTGAAGGATTCCTAACGGAGCGTGTAGGCCCATCTCTTAAACGACATACGCGAGAAATTTGAAACTCAGCGAAAAAAAATCAGCTTAAAATATAAGTAAATCGGTGTTCGACCGTTTCTTCATAAATTAATTTAAGGGTCCAATGGGGTGGGGTGAAATTCTGGGGGGAAAAAGGAGAGAAAGTGTCCTAATTGACTGACTGACTAACTCACTCACTCATCAAACTCAGCGGAAAGAGACAGCTTAAAAAATAAGTTAATAGGTGTTCAAGCTTTTTTTCATCAATCCAATTTAAGGGGCCCATGGGGAGGGGTGAAATTCTGGTAAAAATAATTGAAAGAAAATGTCCTGTCTGACTCACTCACGCATCACGCCCAGCGAAAACTATTAAAGTTGGAAACATGAAATTTTGGGAATATGTTCACTGTATGTCGAAAACGTCAACTAAGGAATCATTTGTGTTTATTTGGGTTTTAAAGAGGCGTTAAGGGGGTAAACGTGCATTTCATTGATTAACGATATCTCATGAGTTGTTTCTTTGGGGATGTGATATTCGGTAAATAAACTAATCATTAAAAACAAGTAGTTCCGTGAAGAACTATACAGCCTATTTTCATATATCCTATTTATGTTAATTGCCACTATCAACATACACAATTTCTGTTTGATTGCTGTAATAGTTTCGTAGATATTAAGAACCGACTAAATATTTCGGATGGTCGCCATGTTGGATTTTATATATGTAGGTCCTAGAGTTATGTACTGTTACATGCAGATTATTGTGAACGTGTAGCATTCAAACTTCAATCGCATAATTAGGACACAAGAAAAAACAAGGAGATTTTAAAATTTTTCACAGCTGCCATCTTGAGGTTATGGAAACAATTGAAATAAATTAGATGCCAGAGGATTAACATTCGTATAAGGATTTACTGTACCAAGTTTCACTGCACTCGGATGGTTAAATTGCGAGAAACGTCCATGTGAATATTTATAATTCGCGTCACCGCCATGTTGGATTTGTGATCACCAGGTTATTTAAAGTCCTATAGGTGAACTTAAGTTCATAGCCCCTATGAACACTAAAAAATGCAGTTTGATTGCTAAAATAGATTCGTAGATATTCAGTATCGTCTAAATATTTCGGATGGTCGCCATGTCGGATTGTTAAATGTATAGGCCATAGAGTCATGTACCATTAAAGGAAAATTATTGCGTAAGTTCATTATTCAAACTTTCACTTCGATCGCATGACTACATCACAAGAAATAAAAAACTTAATTTTAAAATTCGCACAGCCGCCATCTTGAGGTTATGTAAACAATTGAACTAAATTAGATACCAGTGGATTACAATGTGTATAAATATTTCCTGTACCAGGTTTCAGGGAGCTTGGAACATTAAATCGCGAGAAAGATCTATTTAAAATTTTCAAATTCGCTTGGCCGCCATGTTCGTTTTGTAGTTAACCGGTTTTTGAAAGTCTTATAGATGGACTTCCAGTAGAGTCCTTTATCTCCGTACAAAATTTTAGGGAGATACCGCTAATAGTTTCAGAGATATAGAATGCCGGTGAAATATTTCGCACATCCGCCATCTTGTGATTATGTAAACAATTGAACGAAGTTAGATGTCGGTGCATTACAATGTATATAAACATATACTGTACCAAGTTTCATTGCGTTTGGTTGGTCAAATCGCGAGAAACGTCTATTTAAAAGTCGCAAATTCGCTTGGCCTCCATGTTGGTTTTGTAGTTACCAGGTTTTCAAAAGTCACATAAGTGAACTTATAGTAGTTCCCTCTATCACCATAGAAAATGTCAGGGTAATATCGGTAATAGTTTCGGAGATATTGAATGCTGGTGAAATATTTCGCACAGCCGCCATGTTGGATTGGTGAGTCGTAACGAAATTTGAAGGGCACGGTCGAGGTCGCCGGGAATAGTGCTAAGAACTTTCCGAGTTTCATTGAAATCGCTCCTGCCGTTTAGATTTTATTAGGGGGGGACACACACACGAATCACACACACACACACACACACACACGCACACACACACGGACAAAAGGTGATCTCATAAGCCTATTTTTTCAAAATTGAAAATAGGCTAATAATCAGACATATGACTAAGGGTTTATCGATGTGGTGTATATTATGAGGTGAAAGGGGTGAAAATTGGGGGTTGAGGGATTCTTAACGGAGCGTGTATCTCTGAAACGACATGGGCGAGAAGTTTGAAATTTGGTGGGAAAAAACCAGCTTAAAATACAAGTAAATAGGTGTTCGACGGTTTTTTCATAAATCCAATTTAAGGGGCCCTTGGAGAGGGGTGAAATTCTGGAAAAAAAAACAGGAAAGAAAGTGTCCTAACTGATTGACTAACTTACTCACTCATCAAACTCAGGGGGTAAACAGCTTTAAATAAGTAAATAGGCGTTCGACCGTTTGTTTCATAAATCCAATATAAGGGTTTCATGGGGAGGGGTGAAATTATCAAAAATAAATGAAAGGAAGTGTCCTGACTGACTCACTCATCATCGCCCAGCCAAAATTATTGAAGTTAGAAACATGAAATATTGGGGATATGTTCGTTGTATGTCTAAAACGTCCACTAAGGAAAGAGTTTTGGATATTCAGGTTCTAAAGAGGTGTTAAGGGGTAAACGTGCATTTCACTGAATAACAATATCTCACGAGTGGTTTCATTTGGGGATGTGATACTTGGCATATATACTAATCATTAAAAATAAGCTGACACATGTCTAATGGTTTTTCGATGTAGTGTATATTATGAGGTGAAAGGGATGAAAAGTGGGGGTTGAAAGATTCCTAACGGAGCGTGTATCTCTTAAACGACATAGGCGAGGTGTTTGAAACTCTGAGGAAATCAATCAGCTAAAAAATAAATAAATAAAATAAATAGGTGTTCGGCCGTTTTTTCATAAATGCAATTTAAGGAGCCTATTAGGAGGGGTGAAATTCTGTAAGAAAAACGTCCACTAAGGATGGATTCTTGGATGTTGACTCTCATCGACCAACCAAAACTATTAAAGTTAGAAGAATTGTATTTTGGGGATATGTTTGTTGTGTGTCGAAAACGTCTACTAAGGAGGGATTTTTGGATATTCAGGTTCTAAAGGGGTGTTAACGGGGTTAAACCTGCATTTCATTGAATAACAGTATGACACGACTATGACGCGAGCGAAGCGAGGCTAAAAATGAGATGGTGTGTGTCTGTGTATTACTCAATCACGCAAGTCCCACTGGTCCGATTTACATGAATTTTACATGGAAGTAGCTGATTTACCTGGTTAACATATAGGTTACTTTTGATTTCAATACTTTGCACTATTTAAAGATGGCGACCATTTTAGTGACGTTACTACACCCTTTGGTTTCAAACTTTCATATTTCCATTTCAAATAAAAAGAGAACGCTAAGAAATAGCAAACTTTTGATGGCATGTACGAGGTTTAAAATTTCATTTTCTATCCGAAAGGTATCTCCAACGGTTAGCGATTAAAACATAAATTGTGCTATAAAACACGATCAACGCCGAGCGGTGTAGTTGGACAAAATGTTCCATCCTTAATCTCCCTCTGCGCAGCACCTCGCCTATCCCCTGTTTTAACTGTCACTTTCACATTTTAATTTATTTTTGACGCGTAGCGAAGCACGGGTACTTCAGCTAGTAAACCATAAATTCCGAAACAACAGTTCTTTGTCAAAGACAATTCACTTCAAAATGGCCATTGCAGCAGGAAGATACATACAATAACCTACAACTTCCAACCTTTGCTGCACTCCGCAAAGAGCCTATATGGAGGTCACGCCCTGTTGACCATCGCAGGATATGTATGCTTTAAAAAAAAGTTTAGTCTGTTTTATAGTAATATACAATCACCAACTGTTTAGATATGCCATTTTCACTAAATTAATTTATGTTACCATCAATTTATGGTCCATAATTGTTACAGATCAGATTTTTCACCTATGTTGACATATTTTTTATTACTTTTTCAAAGGTAAAAATCCAAATAGGCCTATAATAATCGACTTTGCTCGCAATTATAATAGTTTCTTTTAAAAACAATTACTGAGGTGGGTCACTATGTGGTCGAAACTAGTATAATTTAGCGGCTTTGGTGGCGTAGTTGGTAGCATGCTGAGCTTCTATGCCCAAGATCGCGGGTTCAAACCTGGCTGATGTCGTCGGATTCTTTAAGAGCCTTCCTTCGGAGGGGAAGTAAAGCAGGCGGGCCCATGTCATAGATTTATGGTATGAAAAAGAACCTTCCACTAACTACACTTGTGGAAGCTAAAATTTGTAGGTTAGTTTGATAACGCTATATTAGTACCAACGTTCGTCGCTGTAACATTTCTGATAGGGGTAGTGAAGATATTGGGGTTGCTTTTTTTATCGTATGGCTTTTAATGCCGGAAGTGTCCGAGGACATGTTCTGCTCGCCAGTTTTGTAGCTGCTTCGAGGCGGACACCGAATGGGGGAGCTACACGTACCGTTGCGTGTGGAGTGTTGTCTGGGGAGGAAGGTTTCAATGTAAGGACGAGGAGTTGGAAGGTAGCGGCTGTGGCCTATAGTTAGGGACCAACCCCGGCATTTGCCTGGAAAGAAGATGGGAAACCACAGAAGAGCATCTTCAAGGTTGCCGGCGGGGGGATTCGAACCTCCTCGCCTCCCGGATGTGAGCGACTGCCAGCAGTCATGCCGTAACGACCACGGCTAACTCACCCGGTTGGGGTTGCTTAGTGGTAGGCACACAAGAAAAGTACTAACAGACAATCACTTCTTAGGAAAATACTCTGTCAATAATTTAATTTCTTTAAATAATGAAGCATCCTGCATTTCATACACATCTCTCTATACATGTTCTTTCTTTTCAAACCTTTCATTTAAACTGTCCACTCAAGTTTGCTTTTCTTTTTGACATCAGATCCTACACATTTTTCCCTCTCAAAAACATTCCACCATCATAATTCAGCACTGCATAACCAAAGCCCCCTGCCACCTATTTTTGGTCCACTACAATCCAGTAGGCTCAATCCACTAGACTCAATTTAGTGCCCCAGCAATAGGTGGGCATTTTATACCCTAATGAACAGTGACAATTTCGTCCCCATGTGATTTTCACGAGCGTATCAAGTGAGAATCACACATATACAAAACAATATACATAATTAAATTGAACAAGAAGTTCCGTGAAGAACTATACAGCCTACTTTTCATGCCAATGATTATTCTACGGTATATGAACCTATCTAGAATAATGACGAAATTAAGTTGGTAATATCGAAATATCTAATTAGTTCAAAATATACCTGGTATAATGTAGCCTAATAGAGCACTACAGTCGGCAGCCCAGGTGACTGAATATATTCTTAGTTCCACCTCTTAAGGTACAGAATACCAAATTTGGTTGAAGTCCTATGGACGTTACATGCAGTTAGACACTGGATCTATCAGCACGCGTAAAAGCATGTTGCCAACAATACCATGCGTGTGCTGGTCAGAAATAATCTGAATTATTATGATATCTTGTTGTGCCAATTTTGGATGAAATCCATTTGTTAGTATAGAAGTTACATGTATTTTAAAATTGGACATATCAGCAGGCATAGAATCATGTTGGCAGCACCGCCTTGTATTAATTACTCCAAATTAATCTAGAATGTCAGGTGCTATACGTGTGCAAAGTATAGAGCTGTTGGCTTGCATACTTTCTGATATATTGATATTAGGGTAAAAAGATTATAGACAGCATTTATTAACAGTTGGCAGCCCTGATTGCTCTTAACAATACTTATAGTCATATCTGTTATGGTACACATTGCACATACGAAATTTGGTTGAAATTCAACTGATAGTATAGAAGTTACATGTATTTAAAAATTGGTACTATCAGCAGGCTTATAATCATGTTGGTAGAACTGACGTATATAAGTTACTCCAAATTAATCTAAAATGTCAGAATATACGTGTGCATAGTTGAAAGCTGTTGGCTTGCATACTTTCTGATATATGGGTATTTGGATTTAAAAACATAGAGAGAGCAATTATTAACAGTTGGCAGCCCTGGTGGCTCTTAAGAATACGCTCAGTCATATCTGTTTATGTACAGATATTACATACAAAATTTGGTTGAAATCCAGTTGATAGTGTAGAAGTTATATGCATTTAAACATTGGACTTATTAGAAGGCTTAAAATTATTTTGGCAACACTGTCATGGTTGGCCTCCTGGAAATTAAATTGAAATAGTATTATCTACATGTGTGCCAATCTTGGAATAGCTCCCATGCATACCTTGCAAGATATCCAACATGGAGCTCAAATTTCTAGTGCGTATTTTCAGCAGTTGGTAGCACTGACATCATTTTCAAATATGGACGTGAGCTATTCCGGTGCACATCTTTACTCATACTAAATTTGGTTTTGATTGCTGCAGCCGTTTAGGAGTTGATAGGGGGGACACACACACAGCCAGACAGACAGACAGACAGACAGACAGAAGGACAGACAGACAGACACACATTTTCCCGGATCGATCTCATAAGACTACTCTTTCCTCATTTTTGCAAAATGTGAAAAGTAGGCTAAAAATACACTACATCTTGCATTCACTGACTAATACTACCAACAATCACTATGTTCACATTTGCACACACAAAGTAAAACAAACTGTAAACTAAAACCTGTTCTTATGATAAACCTCATAGCTTTAAGTGTTCCAAAATCATAGTGAGTCTTCTAATAAATTATCTTTACACACTTTTCTCCAACGCTTCACTACCACCAACTCTTCCTAGAAGAAAATCGACCTCTACTACCCCCTGAGATACAGTAACTATTATTTCTACCACTTCTATTGGTTCTCCTTGTCTTCTTTCTACGCCGATTTTTTATCTTCTTCCTTTCCTTTCCTTACCCTTCCTTCCTTCTTCCATGTCACCTTCTCCCTCTTTTGTTTCTCCTTTATCTTCTATCCTTTCTCTTCCCTCACCTGCTTCCATTCCTTCTTCACCTTCTTCCAAATCAGCTGCTTTCTTTCCTTCCTCCACTTCACCTTTTTCACCCCTCATTTCTCCCTTTTCTTCTACCTCTTCCCTTCTCTCATCTGCTTCATTTCCTTCTTCCAATTCACCTGCTTTCTTTCCTTCTTCCACTTCACCTTATCCCTTCTCTTCTACCTCTTCGCTTCCTTCATCTGCTTCCCTTCTTTCTTCACCTTCTTCCATTTCACCTGCTTTCTTTCTTTCTTTCTTTCTTTCTTTCTTCCGCTTCTCATTCTCCCTCCTTCCTTTCTTCTCTCTCTTTTACCTCTTCCCTTCCTTCATCTGCTTCCTTTTCTTCTTCACCTTCTTCTATTTCACCTGTTTTCTTTCCTTCTTCCGCTTCACCTTCTCTCTCCTTCATTTCTCTTTTCTCTTCTACCTCTTCCTTTCCTTCTTCACCCTCTTCCATTTCACCTGCTTTCTTTCATTTTTCCACGTCATCTTCTCTCTCCTTCCTTTCTCCTTTCTCCTCTACCTCTTCCCTTCCTTCATCTGCTTCCTTTCCTATTTCAGCATTTCCCGTATCACCTGCTTTTTTTCCTTCTTCCGCTTCACCTTCTCCCCCTTCCTTTCTCCTTTCTCTTCTACATCTTCCATTCCTTCACCTGCTTCCTTTCCTTCTTCACCTTCTTCCAAATCACCTGCTTTCTTTCCTTCCTCCACTTCACCTTTTCCCCTCGTCATTTCTTCCTTCTCTTCTACCTTTTCCCTTCCCTCATCGGCTTCCTTTCCTTCTTCCAATTCACCTGCTTTCTTTCCTTCTTCCGCTTCACCTTATCCCTTCTCTTCTACCTCTTCCCTTCCTTCATCTGCTTCCTTTTCTTCTTCGCCATCTTCTACTTCCCCTCCTTCTTCACCTTCCTCCCTGTTCTTCCTTTTCTTCTGCTTCTCCATCTTCTCCTTTTCCTTCTTTTTCTTCTTTTTCGCCTTCCCTTCCTGTTTCTCTCTCCTTCCCTTCCTCATTTTCCTCCTCTTCCTCCTTATCTGTCTTATCTTGCTCAACAGTTCCTTTCTTCTTATCTTTTCTTTCCTCTTTCCCTTTATCTCTTTTATTTTATTTTCCTTTTTTTTCTTCTCATCCTTCACTCTCTCATCTCCATCTGCCTGACGCCCCCCACCCCTCTGATGATTTTCCTGTTTCTTTTCCTTCTTTTCTTTTCGTTCTCGTAATGTCTCTATGAATGTTCTTCTCGGCTTCAACTTCCAAAATCATAGTGAGTCTTCTAATAAAGTATCTTTACACACTTTTCTCTAACACTTCAGTACCGCCTTTCTCAGAAATGATAATACTTTTGGCTCATTGTCATCATCATCATCATCATCATCAGTATCTGCATCATTAAATTCATTATAGTATTGGGCTGCATTTCTCATACTTGCTCTAACATAAAAACTGCTCTTCTGTACCTCGCTCTATCATTTCTTCTAAAGCAAAAAGTATTCCCAGTACCATTTTCATGATATCACGCCTTCGATATCCACCTCCTCTATTATCATTATAACGTCCTCTTCTGCTACGTCGGCGGCGACCTCTGTGTCTACCTCCGCAACTACTACTCTCTCTTCTTCGCCTGCTATGGTCTCTCCGATATATGCCTCTACAACCTCGCCTTATCTTGTCCACTTCTTCATTTAATTTTCTGTTGTTTCCTTTTATTTCAGCTACTGTATTATCACATACTTCACTTCTGTCCTCCACTTTCTCTATGCTGCTGCTCATTACAGTCCTATCTTCCTGAATCTCTTTGATCAGCTCGTCTATTCTGCCATTAGTTGCCGCTATCTGCTCCTAAGCTGATTCATGAACATATTACTGACTCTACTTGTCTAGTAACAGACTCCTTTAATGCATTAATTTCTGAACTAACAGACTCTATTCGCTGGCTTACTAACTCTCCTTGTTGTTTCATGGACTCTTCCATCTCCGTGATTTTGTTAAGCAGCATTCGTAGCAAAACTGATTCCATATACTCTCCCATTCCTTTCTCTACTGATAATACAGTATTATCCTTGACATTGTATTGCTCAAAACTCTCTGATCTTTCTCTTTCCTTCTACCACAGTTTATGTTTAAAAGAAGTCTTCACCGTCTCGTTGAACGTCGCTAAATTCTTAATCTTCTTCTGCACACTGTTCAAATTTTCCACCTCAATTATATTTCCAACTCTTTCTTCTTTAACTTCCCCATCACTCTCACTCTCTTCTTCCAACAATTCATAATCACCTTTAATCCTAACATCATCTTCTAATATAACATCAAATTAACCTCTCTTTTCTTCACTCTCTTCCTCCAACAATTCATAATCACCTATAATCCTAACATCATCTTCTAATATAACATCAAATTTAACCTCACTTTTCTTCACTCTCTTCCTCCAACAATTCATAATCACCTTTAATCCTAACATCATCTTCTAATATAACATCAAATTAACCTCACTTTTCTTCACTCTCTTCCTCCAACAATTCATAATCACCTTTAATCCTAACATCATCTTCTAATATAAGATCAAATTAACCTCACTTTTCTTCACTCTCTTCCTCCAACAATTCATAATCACCTTTAATCCTAACATCATCTTCTACAATAACATCAAATTTAACCTCGCTTTTCTTCACTCTCTTCCTCCAACAATTCATAATCACCTTTAATCCTAACATCATCCTCTAATATAACATCAAATTAACCTCACTTTTTTTCACTCTCTTCCTCCAACAATTCATAATCACCTTTAATCCTAACATCATCTTCTAATATAACATCAAATTAACCTCACTTTTCTTCACTCTCGTCCTCCAACAATTCATAATCACCTTTAATCCTAACATCATCTTCTAATATAACATCAAATTAACCTCACTTTTCTTCACTCTCTTCCTCCAACAATTCATAATCACCTTTAATCCTAACATCATCTTCTAACATAATATCAAATTTAACCTCGCTTTTCTTCACTCTCTTCCTCCAACAATTCATAATCACCTTTAATCCTAACATCATCTTCTAATATAACATCAAATTAACCTCACTTTTCTTCACTCTCTTCCTCCAACAATTCATAATCACCTTTAATCCTAACATCATCTTCTAATATAACATCAAATTAACCTCAAATTAACCTCACTTTTCTTCAAATTTAACCTCACTTTTCTTCACTCTCTTCCTCCAACAATTCATAATCACCTTTAATCCTAACATCATCTTCTAATATAACATCAAATTCATAATCACCTTTAATCCTAACATCATCTTCTAATATAACATCAAATTAACCTCACTTTTCTTCACTCTCTTCCTCCAACAATTCAAAATCACCTTTAATCCTAACATCATCTTCTAATATAACATCAAATTTAACCTCGCTTTTCTTCAGTCTCTTCCTCCAACAATTCATAATCACCTTTACTCTTAAAATCATCTTCTAATATAGCATCACATTTAACCTTACTTTCCTCATCGTTCCCCACGTTGTGGTGCAATTTGTAACGTTTCTGATAGGGGTGGTGAAGATATTGGGCTCGCGTAGTGTTAGACACACAAGAAAGTACTAACAGACAATCACTTCTTGGGAAAATACTCTATCAATATTTTAATTTCTTCAATTAATGAAGCATCCTGCATTTCATACTCATATCTCTAGACATGTTCTTTCTTTTCAAACCTTCCATTTAAACTGTCCACTAAAGTTTGCTTTTCTTTTTGACATCAGATCCTACAAAAACATAACACCATCAAAATTCAGCACTTCATAACCAAGGCCCCCTGCCACCTATTGTTGGTCCACCACAAAGAATCCAGTTGACTCAATCCACTAGACTCCATGTAGTGCCCCAGCAATAGGCGCGCATTTTATACCCAATTGCACAGTGACATCGCCAAGTGCTTGCTGTGATGTCATCTAGTAGCCAAGTCCACAGCTAGGTGTCATGGACGGTAGCATTTGGAACTACTTGAAAAATTCCTTGTCTGCAGTCCTTCTACCTGAATCACAGATAACACACACTAATACAGCCATCACAATTAACACCGGTTATCAGACCGATTCTACACACACACAAAGTACACGGGGCTACATGACCGCGTTGTCACAGCCCCTAAACTAAGGATGCAACCAACCTAGTATAATTACTTAATGTTATTAATTAAATTTTATTGACACAAGGTGTAATAAAATTATTAAATATTCATTGGTATTTCTGTTAGTTCAAACGTCAGTTAGGAAACGTTTAGAGTGATTAAGTTCTTATCGCTAAGCAACAAAGCTATCAAATGCAAATGCTGGTTGGCATTGCGTATATAAGTTATGAAGCTTACAGCCTATACGAATTTACATTAGGCGGCTTCGGTGACGTAGTTGGTAGCATGCTGCGCTTTTATGCCCAAGGTCGCGGGTTCAAACCCGGCCGAAGTCGTCGGATTTTAAGAGCGTTAAAAATCCCTCAGTATGCCTTCCTTCAGAGAGGAAGTAAATCCGGCGATCCTATGTCATAGATTTATGGCATGAAAAAGAACCTTCCACTAACTACACTTGTGGGAAGCCCAAATGTGCAGGTTATGTTTGATTAACGTTCTTAAATTCCAACGTTTGTCACCGGGCGCTAGTTGCGGTGGCATCTAGTAGTAGCGAAGTACACTGCTAGGTGTCGTGGACGGTAGCATTTGGAGGCGAAAGTAGGAACTACTTGAAATTATCGTCTGCGGTTCTTACTTGAATCAAAAACAGATAGCACACACTAATTCAGTCATCACAATTAACACCGGTTATCAGACAGTTTCTACACACACCCCAAGTGCACGGGGCTATGTGACCGCGTTGTCGCAGCCCCTAAACTGAGGAACCAACCAACCGAATTTACATTAGATGCAACTTATCGCACTATGTAATAGTGGTCTAGTGCATAGCGTATTTGAAAATGTTGCCCCATTGCGTAGTGGCTAGCGTTCTTGACTGTCATCCCGAAGGTCTGGGTTGGATTCTAGGCTTTGCCAAGAAATTTAATTCTGTTCTGCGGGCTCGAACGGGGTACACACAGACTAGTGAGGCAAAACTGAGAAGAAGAGGGTTCTATTCCTACCTCACCCATCCTGGAAGCGGTTTTCCCAAGTTTTCCATTTCAACTCCAGGTAAATGCCGGGACGGTATCTATTTTAGGGCCACGCCGCTCCTTTCCCAATCCTCATCTGAACTACAAAAGAACACACTAATACAGCAATCACAATAACACGGGTTATCAGAAAGTAATACACACTCACCCAAGTACACGAGGCTAAATAACTACGATGTCCTCAAATGGAACTACAACAAAACAACTTGATGATAAATGAAGCAACTAATACTGGGTGGACCATTCTCAATCCTCCCTACACGGTATATTTGCTTGCCAATTTTCGTTTCCTTTATTTTGGTGTCATATTATATTCTATTTATTTCTAACAGACAAAGTCCTGTACTGTTCGGGTCTAATCTCTATGAACTTGCAGAGTGGGGTGACGCGGGAGCCCGCCGTGTCTTCTGGAATTCCCGTATATTCCAATACTGCTAACATAGGGCCGTTGCCTAAACCAGTGTGGTGTTGCGAATGTGTGAGTAAGTGACCGACCAATGTATTTGGTTCTGTTATTATGCACGGACCGGGAATCCCACACATCTCTCCTCATCATCCACGATCCACATTCCTCTCAGGTTCACAGAGCTTGGATTCAAGCAGTACACGTTCTTATATCAGTAATCGACCGGCCGTGGTGGCCGAGAGCGCTAAGGCGCTACCTCGTGCCTCGCTGGCATCGGGAGAGCGTGGGTTCGATTCCCACCTCGGCCGTCCTGAAAAAAAAAGTACATGACCATTGGCTGCATTAATAAAATTATAACAGTAATCATCTCTGTACCGAATTCTTGAGCCAATCCTTGGTCCACTAAAGAGACGCGTGTAAATTAATTAAATATGACTGTGTTTTCAACAACTATGCAACACATTTTGGAGTCAGTCAAGAGAACAATCAAGCGTTGAAATATTATGGTTAATGAAAAATAGAGTCGAAGAGAATAAATTACCGGTAAGAATATTCGTAACGAAGGCGAATGTTGATCAGACGCAGGCCAAATCATTTTGAGTTCTTTGTACGGTCTAGATTGAATTACATCTAATGGCACGGAAAGGAAATGCCCTCAACCCTCGAATAATGAGGACTGAGGGACTTGGATAGAAGTAGAGCCATGAAAGGCAAATCGGAAAGGATGAGAGTCCACCCCAAACGTTAATGGAAGGTGCGAAAAACGGGCCCAGCTCAGGAAGCCCTCAGGTTCACCAATTCCCGAGCAGCACCATCCAGGATGCACCATAAGTGGTGGGACTACATATACCCTGCCCCCCCCCCCCCACCTTAGGGCTTTCTACAGAAGGCCGGAGACACCACAAAAAAGAAGTCCGACCCCTCGAAGAATGGGGATATCAGGAAAGATGAGATAAGGGCCCAATTAAGGAGAAAAAAGGAAAGACATTCTAGGCCTTGGATACCCTAATACCGTCGGGGCAAGAAGAGAACAAGAGTTGGCCAATAAAGGTCGACAGGAAAGATGACAGGGTCTGGCACAAGTAAATGGAAGCAATGCCAGACTCAGCTGGGGTACCGTGGTCGCCAACCTACGTCCCACTAGTATTGGGAACCAATTAATTAATTTAATATAATTGCAAGTGTACAATGCACCTGGACAATTAATTAATCTCACATTTCATGAGTCAATGTTGGTTTAACAACGACTTACCATGGTCTAAAAACAGGCTTGTCTGGTAGAGCCATGGGCTTTGACTTTTGCCAGCCACGGTGTTTTCACCCCGCGATAGATCTATCCACCATGCTGGTAATAACAAAGCCGAATTAATTACGAACTTTCCCTTTCATTCACCAGGGGAGCCACTTCGCACAAAAGAACTAGCCACCGATTACTATGTCTAACAATATGCACACAGAAATTCGGTTAATCAAGTAAGTTACGTGTTTCAATGTTGGCTTTCTATAAGAATGTATTTTGCTTCTAGTTAAATAAGTTTCCAATATTAAGTTGCTCTTTGTCGATGAGACTTCTCCCCACGTTTCATTGCCCTTACATTTTCAGGTTTACACTCATCTTTAGTGTACCTGTGATGAAGTTGGTCAGCTAACATTACCCAACAATCTTGTGTATTCCGGATGGGTCAACAGTTCTTCTTCTAAGTCCCTAAATGAAAACGCCGAAAACAATAATAATGATAATAATAATAATCTTATGCGTTAACAGAAACCCCTATTGACGTCAAATTGGCAGATGGAAAGCTAAAGGAAGTGGGTGACTTCTGTTACTTAGGAAGCAAAATAACCAGTGATGGACGAAACAAGGAGGATATAAAAAGTAGGTTAGCTCAGGCAAGGAAAGCATTTCAACAGAAAGAAATTTGTTGACATCAAATATAGATTTAAGTATTAGGAAGTCATTTTTGAAAGCCTTTGTCTGGAGCGAGACACTCTATGGAAGTGAAATTTAGACTGTTGGTGAAGCAGAAAAGATGAGGGTAGAAGCGTTTGAAATGTGGCGTTACTGAAGAATGATGAAGATCAGATGGGTAGATAGAGTAACAAATAATGTGGTATTAAGACGAGCGGGAGAGGGGAGATATTTCTGGCGATTGCTATTGAATAGTAGAGATAGGTTGGTAGGACACATACTAAGTCACCCAGGAATAGCAGACTTAGTTATGGAAGAAAGGGTTGAGGACAAGAACTGTAGCGATACACCAAGATTAGAATATGCTAAACTGATTGCCTCAGATATAAGGTGTGGTAGCTATGTAGAGAAGAAATGATTAGCTCAGGACAGGGAACCATGGAGGGCTGCATCAAACCATCAAAATACTGAACACTCAAACAACAACAAAAACATGTTAACAGTTGCAGTTAACTCAATACTACAACAGCATTTCTGGTGGATGCACACGCAAGTCCAGTAATTTTTGGGTTTGAGGTGGGAATAATTAATGTAAAGTCAAGTTTCTACACAGTGGTCCTATTTGATGTACTCAACATATTAAAAGTCCCCACATTCCTATGTCGGCTTCCTTGAATTCCAGGCTCTGGAATTTCTGGAATTCTGGAATTGGCATTTAATGCGAACGGTTGTACCAAAATCGAAGTGGTTGAAGTGCATATCGTATAATAACTTATCCGGCGCCACCGGAGGCGCCAAACCGGTTTTTTTTTAGAAAAGTTCGCAAGTTTATGTTAGTGTTGAGGCGGGCTGTTTAATATGGCAGATATCACTAAAATGCTTTAAATAAACCTTTTAGGGAATAAATCTATCTTTCCAATAGTGTATTTATTGGTATTGTACTGCCAATAGGGACTGAACCACGAGCGTTTAAGGGGTAGCGTGCACATTGTTTCTGCAAGGCCCGCAAGCCATGTAAGGTGTGCGAGCGCAACGCTGATTATGTGATGCCATTATTCTATGAATGGGATTTTCACGTCAAAAGTAAATGTAATGATAATAATAATAACCCTTTGGCACTACAACCCTTGAAGAGCCTATGCCTGCCAAGCGACCACTGCACAGCCATTTGGCCTGAAGATATTGGGGTGACGCGTGGTAGGGCATCGGGTCCCCTCGGCCGATAATCTTGGTTTCGTGACCAGGGCGCTGTCTCACTGTCAGACAACTACTCAATTGTCCTCACGAGGCCGAGTGCACCCCGTTCCAGCCCTCACGTAATTTTCTAAACTCCCTGACGGAGCCGGGAATTGAACCCGGGGCCTCCGGGTTAGAGGCAGGCGAGCTACCCCAACACCACAGGGCCGGCCAAAAATAAATGTACTAATTAATAAATATACTGTGATTGCACGTTGTCGGTGCGTTTATATGAGAGTATTTCTATTGTACATTGCACAAACGTAATTTACCTACCGTACCTACAAATTGTCAGGATCAGCTTCGTCATCCACAAATACATCGGCAAACATGTAAAGACAGACATATTGTCGAATAGGTAATTACGTATCATCCCTATGTACTGAAACCAAAGTGCAGAAGTACGACATTTTGAAGAATACTCCTCGAAACGTTCCTCCATAGAAAGAACCACAGAGTTCATAGTATTGCTACTCTCAAAGATGCAGATAGTTTTGGTGCTATCCATGAATGATTGAAAAGTGGTTTCCAATTCACTCTTAAAATTAGCTTGTCTACTTTTCTGGACACTTTCAAAAGAAGAGTGATGAGTGTCCGTTGAATCAGGAAGTGAGCTCTCAGTGATCTTGCATATGCATGATCAGAAATCGGTGTGGCACGGACTTTTTCGCGTATACGAATGCCCACATTTCCTCCAAGCCACTTCCAAATATGACAGCCAATAGAACCTAGAAATGACATAAGCAAACGGAAGCCACCGAGGCGCACTACAACTGATTTTAGTTCATCTGGCGAAGATGCGACTATTTCTGAAGCTTTTGCAAATAGTGGATGATCGAAAGTCACACAGCAGGTCTTTTGTCTACGACGCTTGCAGTCATCAACAGAAAAGAGCAAAACCGTCTAAATTGCGCTTGGGTAACTGGGCCAACTCCTGCATGTGTCAAGCCATAGCGCATCTCTACCGATTGGACCGTAGTCCGCATAGAGGAGGACAGTCCACTCCACTCCAGCATCCCAATGCCCAAAAGGATATTCACAGCACTTGATTTCTTGATAGACCTACAAATTACACATTCCTCTTATATTGAATCGAAATATTTCAACACATAGTATCAATACTACATGTACTTACGTTAACGTTTCATGAGATAGGTTTTTCTACTCTCGGATTTAGACACCACTCAAACCAAGAGTTTGAGGCTGTTTGTACCACCTAATAGCTGCTGATCCTTTTGCAGCTATTTCATTGGTAGGTGGCGGATTTAAGACACGGCTTATTATTATATTTTGTCTTCACTTGGTGTAGGCTTAGGAGTGATAAATCTCATACCACCTAGGCTATGGAAAGTGCCATGGCCTGTCAGTGTCCTAATATTGAAATCAGCGCTGCCGTATGCATATTGCGTCAGATTAGCAAAATGATCACAATTCTCAGCGGTTTCTTCGGTTACTTTCATGGCAGAGAATTCGTATTTGGGTAATAACAAGGAGAGAGAAACAACTACTTTCCAACCGAACAGAAGTATTTTGTAAATAAAACAACCAAAGAAGAAGTAGTAAAGAATTAGAAAAGAGATATGTCAATATCGTATATTTATAACTAAGAACTTACCGTTGAACCCCTCTAAAACTGACTGAAAACGACAAGCTGCTCAGCATATCTACTAGTTCTCGGGTAGGCCTACCCGTTGGATGAGTAAAGATTCCTACACTAAGTGGATAGGTGGGATGTAGGAATATATTTAAATATAAATGAAACAGTGTAAAATAAGGCCCATATTAATTAACGGAATAAAAATAATATATTTTATAATTAAATAAACGGCTGGAGAAAGTATGATCATCAAATATTTGTGAGTGTAATAAATGCTAGCGAGATTCTAATGATGGGCGAGGGAGTGCCTAGTTATGGCTATTGGATATTCAAATTAATGTGTATTAAAATACAAACAATAAAAGAAAACTACAAAGAAACCTGCCGTAGGCTATACAAAAGAAAGCGCGCGTCAAACCGCGCGCGATATTGAAATGTGGACTTGCAGAAACAACGCTCACGCTACCCCTTAAACGCTCATGGTTCAGTCTCAATTAGTGGTTCAAAAACAATAAATACACCATTGGAAAGATAAATGTATTCACTAAAAGGTTTATTTAAAGCATTTTAGTGTTATCTGCCATACTAAACCACCCACCACAACACTAACATAAACATAGAGACGGAAATGCGAACTTTGCAAAACAAATTCCGCCATTTGGCGCTTCCTGCGGCACCGGATATAATAGGATATGAACTTCAACTACTTCAGAATGTATCTCTATCCTTCTTCTTTAATTTGGGACATCTCCGATCAATTTTGGTACAACCGTTCGCATTAAATGCCAATTCCAGTGAGAGCATGTACTTGTCCAGGACTCCAGAAGTTCCCGAGCCTGGAATTCAAAGAAGCCGGCATAGGAAAGTTGGGGACTTTAAATATGTTAAGTACATCCAATAGGATCACTGTGCAAAAATTAGCTTTTCATTAATTATTCCCACCTTTGGCCTCGTTTTAACCTAAAATTACTGGGCTGCATGCAGCTGATAAAGGAGACGTATCTTGGAATGATGACCTAGAAGTCCCTAGGCCTGAAGTGGAGTAATGACAAGCTGTGGAGTTGAATTGTCTGTCTTGACACGCTAGTGCTCGTAGCGTGTAATAAGTGTCGTGACGACAAGAATGTTTGGTACACAATTGTTGTCACAGATGACTAATGAGCTCATGTCACAATATTAGTCTTCACATCATCGTGCAGCAGTTAAAGTGGATATATAGCTCTCGTTTTATTACCCTACTTTCCAATAGATCACTATAGCCTATGTTGTTTCATTAAGAGGCTTGGGCATCGTGGTGATCAGTTCCACTTACATGTGTATTGATCTATGGAATTTGTCTGATAAATTGTGTTGTTGTGGTGTCTATACGATGTATAATTCAGCTACAACAAAATTGGAAACTTAAATATGAACATGTGGTTAACTGAGAAGATGTGGGGCTGATTCTGGCCTAAACCATCCTAGAAGTAATTTTCCGTAGTTTTCGATCTCCACTACAGGCAAATTCCGGGACGGTGCTTAACTTAATGCATTTTCCTAATTCTTCCATCAGTTACACATTTGTACAGGCACCATAACAAACTATCAGACATATTATACACCACCCAAATACACGAGGCTGATAACCAGCATGTCTCGAACCTTTAAATGACACCACGCAACTCTCCTCTCTTCGATTGATTCCATAAGGAGAAAGGCAGGCAAATAATTAATAATGTAAATGTATCAGCTATACATTAATGTGAATCTTCTCACCGAATTGAGGCACTCAACAACTTGCAACAGTTTGAAGCAACATCTACGTCACACTGCTGTAAACTCTTGCTGGTGCCCAACTCAAAGACGCCTTTCGAAGCCCGCAGTTGTGTTGTATTCTGGCGACCACAAAGACGCCCGCCTGTGATTCAATCACCGTCTCCGCCTCTCCTTTCTCCATGGCCGCCGACCATCTGCCTTAGAAGGGTGGTACATAATGGACAACTCAATTAATTTCGGGTAAGTTTGGGTACGGGCGGAAAGTAACACGCTGTTACTTGATGTTGCAGAAGGTAAATGTCATCATCTGTCTCTTATATATTGAAATAATAAGTCATATCTTCATATGAAATGTGGGCTTCAGTTATCACATTTTGTCGCCTGTGTGTGGGTGTGTCACCCTAATAAATTATGATTGGCTGGAGCGATTTAAATGAAACTTGGTCAGGACCTACTACTATCCCGTCCAACTTCAAATATCACCAATCCAATATGACGGCTGCACGTAATATTTCACTGATACTCAATATCCCCGGAACCATTGCAGCAATCGACCTGAAATTTAGTATAATGATAGAAGACAAATGTGACTTTCAAAAACATACTAAGCAAGAAACAAGCAAGGCGGCAACGCAAAGCTCAAATACTTAAATGAGATTTTCTGGCGACTCAATCATCCGAGTACATTAAAACTTGGCATTGTAAATCTTAACTTATAGCTTAATATATTGCCATCTATTGTAGTTCAAATGTTTTGAAAATGAAGATGAGGGCCGTGGTATATTTCTAAAACGTATTTTATTTCTTACTAGCAACCCGACCCGGCTTCGCCCGGGAACAGTTATGAATACATTACGTGATAAGCGCTTTTTTCCAATGTCAATGAACAACGACCAATATCCATTTTACGTCTCGGCATGATGGGTTAAAATCACTGACTGGACTATTAATTATATTATCATGGAGTTGCATGTGCAACAAATTCTTGTCAGACGTAATTTAAGAATGGCGAGGTGCATGAAACACAAATCCCCCTTCCGTTCAATCTTAACTTGACTGTGAATTTTGCGGTACGAAAACTTCACCGGCGAAATTAAGAAAACCCGAGTTGCACCTCCAGGGAAACTCGAAACACAACCACACTTCTCAGAAGTCTTAACTCAACACGACTCAACGATTTGCTGCTGGCTGTATCTGGGGCAATAGGTTCGCCTCAGTAGTTGAATGGACATGGTTGGAAGAAATTAAAACGTAAATACACTTATAGTGGGCGATGTATTGAAGATAGGCATATGCTCTCCCGGCCTTTTTTGTAGAACTGTTCATGCTGAACAATTCTTACACTCATAGTATTTAGATATTTTTAACGGTTTGCCCAGCGTAAGCTTACAAAGCGCTCGGACGCCAGGTATTTTTCGACTTTTCCACTGAAATCGTTACTGCTCGGCTTCCTTTGATCATAAATAAATTATTTTCTACAGAAATCATCCTCGAGATATCCCAGTGAAACCCGCATCAAAATCCATCCAGTGGTTCTCGAGTTTACCCGTAACATCCAAGAATCGGGGACTTTGTTTTATACTAAGTAGAGATATCCTAATCAAGCGATCGAATTGAAACTATATTATAACTACAGTACATAACCCTATTAAAATAATCCAACATAGCAGCCACGTGTGACTTTCATAAATCTGATGAACTCAGAAACTACAAGGTGGACGTGCAAATTTAATTCCTTTTTATGGGCATCTAATCATCGGAGCACTGTGAAACTTGGCACAGCGAATCTTAATTTAGAGCTAAATATATTGATATCTAATGCTGTTAATTTATTTCCAAAATTCACGGTTCCAGCAGCGCCAAATTTTAAAATATGTTTTGTATTTCTCGTATCCTAATCAAGCGATCGATTGAAACATTGTAGAATGAACCACTACTATAATATTGTAGGGGACCTGAGTGGGGACCCTCTACAATGTAGTGTTCAGAGGGAGGAGAAAAGGAAATTTGGGGGAATGCTGGAGATTAGCGTGTAGAGAAAGGGGGCGTTGGAGCAGTCCAAGAGCGTAGACGGGGCTCGCTAGGAGAACTCCCAATTGTGCTGTATGGTTGGGTAGTTCGCGGGTACGGTCTCTGTGTTAAGGGCTGCAAGAGGTTCCGAGCAGCTGAGCGGCTGCTACTTGGAATAAGCAAATGTGAGCGCGACTCGCGCTAAGAGCGAGACACGTGAAGAGTGACGTAGGTGCGTGGCTGACTACGAGCGCCACGGAGCAATCAATTAAGTGTTCCCTGAATCCTACCGGGAACGGGGGATGAAGGGTAGGATCTTAACACTAGACAAATAAACTAGATGACCAGATACTTGTAAAAGGCATGGCTTTAATTGGTACTTCCAACTGGGAGTACTTCTAGAATTTGCAGAGCAGTTATTAAACTTGATGCTATCACAATTCAAACAATAAGGGGCGAAAGTGTGACTGTGTGCGTGAGGAGTGAAGATCGCTGAGACATTTAACCTTCAGCGGAGCGGCGTTCTGCAGTGGTCTTGCACAAGATGACACTGAGGCAGACTGACCTGGAGTTACCTCACCTCCACCGTTTTATAACCTTTTATTGGTGAGTGTGCATAATTGCACTTTTCACAGGATGTGCGGAGCTAGCCGGGGGTCGTTGGAGTCCAAGTTGCTGGGTCATTGAAGGTTGTTGCTATGAGATGTGTAGTAGAATTTCTATGAGCCGTTTATGTGGGGATGGATGTATTTGTAGATAATAGAAGGATGAGGGTGCATCCCCCGGATGCAATAATATTTATTATTGGTACGTAACTGCATGGCTTACATTTAAAATAATCCAACATGAAGACCAAGCGAAATATATCTCCGGCTCTCAGTATGGCCGAAACTATCACAAAATTTAAACTGAAAATTTGTACGGTGACAGGGGACGATTAAGTAAGTAACTTTCAAATACGTCATAAGCACAAAATATACAACATGGTGACCACGTGAATTTCAAATTTTTAAAGTTACTTTGCTGACGATCTCATCATTTGAGCGAATTGAAACTCATGAATCCCTCGGGATCGTTAATTTATGAACTCATTATAAAATTAATCCCTGACACTACAGCTCATGAAGGGCCTAGGCCTAGAAAACTATTCTTAATAAATTTGCAGAGGGCTTCAAGAAGTATCACTCTCCTGCGAGGCCGTGTCACTCGTCTGTCCCAATCGTGTGTAATCAGGGATTGATGTCGATCCGGACTACGCCCTTTGAAGTGTGTGAGATTCTGTCATCATTGGATACTGCAAAATCGTTTGGGGTTGATGAGATACCAGGTCTTGTACTTAGAGAATGTGCTTCTCAGTTGGCGATACCTCTCAGTGCAATTTTAAATATATCTTTTAAATCTGGATGCTTTCCGTGTGAGTGGAAGAAGGGATACGTAATTCCAGTATTCAAAAAGGGTGACAAAAGGGTATTTGACAACTATAGACCAGTCGTCCTGCTATCCCTCCTATCAAAGGTGGCGGAGAAGATTGTGTACAATAGGATATACAGGTCAGTTGGCCAGTACATTAATGTTGCTCAGCATGGATTCGTGCAGAAGCGCTCGACTGTTTCGAACCTGGCAGTGTACGTCAACTTCATATCAAATGCCTTGGACAGGAGTCAACAAGTAGATGCCATATACACAGATTTTTCCAAAGCCTTTGATTCCGTACAACATGAGGCATTATTAATCAAATTGTCGGCGTATGGAATAGGCGGCAGCGTTTTAGAGTGGATTAGAAGCTATCTCACTGAAAGAATTTGCTTTGTTAAATCCGATGGTCAAACTTCAAATCCATACTTTCCAACTTCTGGTGTTCCTCAGGGTTCCATCTTGGGGCCACTTTTATTTGTAATCTTTATTAATGATTTAACTGGGGTCTTCAAGAATAGTAACTGCCTTCTATACGCTGATAATTTGAAACTGTTTCGAGTAATAGACCACGAGTCAGACTGTGACTTGCTTCAATTAGACCTACATCTACTAACAGATTGGTGTACTAGCTGGTTACTTGACCTTAATATATCAAAATGCAATGTGATAACATTTTCTAGGAAGTTGGCGCCTGTCATGAGGAATTATAGTATAAGTAACTCTGTATTAGTGCATGTGAATGAAGTAAACGACCTAGGTATAACAATTACCAACGATGACGGGCTGTCATTTCTAAAACATGTAGATAAGGTGACAAGTAAGGGGTTCAGATTACTAGGTTTTCTGAAGAGAAATTGTAGTGAATTCGCCAATATAGGTTCTCTCAAAATTTTATTTTTAGCATATGTAAGGTCGACTGTTGAATACTGTTGTGAGGTATGGCTGCCTTCTCAGCAATATGCTATTCAGCGGTTAGAGAGAGTGCAGGTGAGATTCATGAAGTGGATCAGCTGTAGGTATATGGGCATCCGACTCTCTACATTGGACTGTGAGACCTTCTGTGGAACCATGGGTATGCGGTCTTTGAGGTCTCGCCGCATGTGTGCCAACGCCATGTTTCTATATAAGTGTCTGACCAATAGAATCGACTGTGCGCCCCTTTTGTGTTTGATTCCGCTTCATGTTCCAGGCCGCAATACAAGGCAAAGACTCACTTTCCGGATCCAGAAGTGTAGAACTGTAGCCCATGCCAATTCCTGGTTATTGATGGCGTTGCGCTCTCTAAACCATCTTGATAGCGCTATAGATATATTTTACTCGAAGCCTACTGAAATTCGTAGATCATTGTTGAACTCAAGATCGTAGGTGTTTGTTGTATATATTGTGTGTAATAATTGTTATTTTAATTTAAGTGTAACTTAGTTTATAAGCTTGAATCAATGTTTGTTTCTAGGTTGGTTAAATAGTTGCTTTTAAGTAAATTTAATGTTTATTATGTTTTATTATATCATCTGTAATTGGGTGCCTATCCTGTTGATGGTAAATAAATCTATCTATCTATCTATCTATCTATCTATCTATCAAGTGACCGCTGCCCAGCCATTTGGCCTGCTGATATTGGGGTGACGCGTGGTTAGCGCGTCGGGTCCCCTCGGCCGTTAATCTGGGTTTTCGTGACTGGGGCGCTGCCTCAATGTCAGGCAGCTACTCAATTGTCCTCACGAGGCTGAGTGCATCCCGTTCCAGCCCTCACTTCAGTTTCTAAAATCCCTGACGGAGTCGAACCCGGGGCCTGGTATATTCTATGGAATATACGTTTCCTTAGAGTTAGCAGTCACTGCTCTTTGCTTTCCTTCTTTTCATTAGTTCTTTTATTTCCCTTCTCGTAAACACCAACAGTGACCCTTCATGTTTCCTGTTTCTTTGTACTCTTGTTTATTTGTTTGAAAGTCTGGTTCAGATGTGTATTTTCCATGTAGCCTCTTCACAGCTCTCAACGTGGTAACCTGATGAAGCATTGGACCCAGCGACTCCAAGAATTGATTCAATCCATGGAAGCAGATGTCCTTGTCGTTATCTACAATCTCTATGAAGACTTCTATTCTATGAACCAAAATTGTATTATGTAGATTTTTTCTGTTCTTATGTTTCCTACTCTGTATTTGTTCCTTTGTTTCTTCCGCCCATCCCCTTGCTGCTCTGGCTACAAAAATGTCTGGATATCTCGTTCATTCCATCTACGGTGCTATAGTGTGACAGTCTTGCTCCCTTCTCAGGAGAAGCTTTCTTCTCAACCATGTGTTGAATTTTTTAAATAGACGCCATGTCTTAAAGTCTGTGTAACGGCTAGCCGAGAATCATCAACTACGCTGCAATGAGAAGATAAGTACCAATCTAAAGTGTTTTAACCACATTTTAAAATGTTTTAAATAATTCTGTAAAAGACTATACTCAGCAACGTTAAATTACTGGTAACTTCCAATTTAAATTGAACTATAAACTGCAATAGTGACGTTTCCCTCGTGGTCTACAAAATTGTCAGTGCTACGAAAAGTGTATGTGTTGCCGTCTTCCGCGTCGCGTTTCGCTTGAACCAATAAAATCAGCCAGACTTTAATTGCCCATTTCCTCAACTCCCAATTTTCCTTTACTAACAATTTAGGGTAATTTAAACTATTTTCTTGCAATTCAACGAGTCTTAGTCCAAAGAGGCTCCCTCCTATTCAAATAGTACAGGTCACATTAGTGACATCTCTTAATTTTTGTATAAATACTCTATGTGGTTATAAATCCACTTTTTAATACGCACTTTATTTTCCTGCTGCGTTCAGGAAGTTATAATTTCCCCATTTTAAACGCTTGTATCTATTATTATGTAATCCAGGTTTCACTAATGTGACCTGTACTATTTGAATTTAGTATCTCTTAATTTCTATATAAATTATCTAAGTGGTTATAAATCCACTTCTTAATCCCCTTTTTCTTCTCCTTCTGTGCCCAAGAATTTAGAATTACGTACTTACTTATAGCTTTTTTGCTTTCTACAAAAGCATTCTTATAAAGCATTGGTATTCTACCTACCTAATCTAAAGCAATCTTATATATAAAAGTGAAAGTCTGTCTGTCTGTCTGTAAGTATGTATGTATGTGGGTGGGTTTGTTCCGTATACAAATCTAGACCGTTCCACCAATCTCAACCAAATTTTGCACACACATAGTTTAGGACCCAGAAGAAACGGCTGGCTGCATGAATTTTCGATAGTCTTTCTCATTCTTCTGATTTCGGCCTTTTTGCACTCGAGCAAAGGCTAATTAGGTCAGAAAATAAACTGATAAAGTAATGGCAAGGCCGGTATCTCCATGGCAACAATAGCTCAAGACGGGACAACCAAGTTTCTATCTCGGTAAGAGGCCATGCTACACCCACTGCCAGTTAGATCACATCCCTCCAAACTGCCTGTCCATTCAACAAAAGATAGGTTGCTGCACAAACCAACTGTGATCACCGCGGCATTTTCACTGCCCGCTGGATCGCATCCACACTGGCCGCTTAAAACTGCCTGCCCATTCAACACTCAGACGCTTACAGGATATACTGTATATTAATTCACCGTTAGTGTTCGTCAAGGAGATGGACTGTCACCACTCCTCTTCAATATTGTCCTAGATAAAGTAATTAGAGAATGGGAAAAGGAGCTGAAATACGAACAACACTGGAAGCCCATTCAACTTGGACGAGCAAAATATGACATTAAGGTTATTTGCTTAGCTTTCGCAGACGACCTAGCGATACTAGCGGACAGTGAAATCACTGCAATCAAACAGATAGAAGTCCTCGAGGAATGTGCTGGAAAGGTTGGTCCACACATCTCTTTTGAGAAAACTCAGTTCTTCTCTGCTGGGTTCAACATTCAGAAATTGAACAGCAAATATGGAAAAATCAATTGCGTCTCACACTTCAAGTACCTAGGGCCCATCTTGGAACCAACAGGTTTAGAAAAAGAAGCACAAAGAGTTCGGCTAAAGAAATTGAAGAGCGCGTATGGGAGAACGCGTGACATCTACAACAAAACGTGCATGTCCGCACATACACCTGTACACCTGCAAGATGGCGTCACAGTGAAAGTGTAGTGAAATAGCAGCTAGTGTAAATATTTGATAAAAGTGGTAAAATATTATAACAGAGGTTTAAAATATATAAAGTTACTTTCCTTAGGTCAAGTGAAATATGGAATATTGATAATATTTAGAAATTCTTATTGATAATTTAATAAACTTAAACTAAGTTGTGGGAACGTGTATCCAAAGATTCGGTGACTTCTTCAATCACTGTTTGAACCAAGTGGAGCAGTGGTGCTTTTACGAGATTTCACCCGATTGGAAGATACACGTATTTCACATTCTTCTTTAGTGGTAGGTAATTAGATTAATTCATTTAGGTAGTAATAATTAAAATAAATGTAGTGTAATTTGGTATAAACATTTAGGCTAACTTAGATCTCTAGCAGGCTATGTCGTCAGGTAGTGTAACCGTTACGGATTTATGCTCGTCGTGCAAAATAAAAGTAAAAAATGCAAATAAAATAATCACAAGATCTCAGGTAAAATTGAGTGAGGAGAAAAGTGAAACCGATTGTCCTAATGTAGGCCTACCGGTACCGTCATGCGAATGGCATAACCTGAGAAACGAACTGTCCTCAAAAGATGAAGTTATAAAGCTGCTAAAGGAAGATATTGCTAAGTTAATGGAAGAGTTGAATAAATTAAAAGGAAACAGAGAGGAAAGCAAGGAAACTTGGTCGACAGTGGTTGCTGGTAGTGTAAGATTGATTAAGCTTAGGCCAGTACATCTAACTGAAATTCCCGTCTCAAATTTATTTGGAGCGCTCGTCGAAGAAAATGATGACTTTCCTCAAGAAGAAAAGAAGAAAGTGATAGAGAAAATCCAGGAAGAGGCGGATATTTGCGGATAGTCACGGGCGAGATGTAGCAGCAAGCGTATTGGAGAGAAACGGAGAAATGGAGGTCACTTCGACAGTGAAACCAGGAGCTTCCATTGCAGCGGTCACGAATGGAATGGTAGGAGAGTGTGCGACCCTTACTTCAAAGGACTATGCAGTAATCATCGCTGGAGCAAACGACGTCTATAGAAACGAGAGTAAAAAGGTAATCAAATATTTAAAGGGTACATTGCCATCCATGCATAACACGAATGACATTATTGTAAACATTCCGCAGAGATACGACTTAATTCCCAATCATGTGTAAATCTAGAAATAGAGACTACAAATGGAAAAATTCGTAAAATTTGTAAGAGTTTTCCAAATGTTCAAATTATAGATGTAAGTAAATTAGACAGGAAGTTCCACACTCGACATGGCCTACATTTAAATAGGTTAGCAAAAGAGTATCTTAGTGATGAAATCTGTAAAATTGTAAATTCAAATGGTAAGAATAGTTCAACAGTGGAAGCAGGGAAGCTGGTAAAAGAAGCCAAACGTGAGGTTTGGCATTCAGATCTTTCGATGTCAAATTTAACTGAGTGCAACAATTGTATTTCGGATTTGTCTAGCAACAATGATAATAACAATTATGATAATAACAATGTAAATAAATCAGCAACACAAGCTTGCAAAAGTAACAAATTTAAAATTTACCACCAGAATGTTCAGTCTCTCTATAATAAAATTGATTACATAAATCTAATGCTTAAAAATGAACTTAAAGACATCTCAGCACTATGTATTTCAGAACATTGGCTGAAAGAGGAACAACTCGAATTAATTCAATTCCCAGGGTTTATACTAGCTATTAAATACTCTAGATCTAATATTAGCCATGCTGGTACTTGTATCTTCTTAAGAAATAATTTAGATCATGAACAGTTAACAGCTTATGATTATCTAATTATGGAACAGGATTTTGAATTCTCGGCCGTAAAAATACAGCAGTTTAAGTTAATAATTGTAGCGTATACTGTTCTCCGTGAGGAAAGTTTCGTTTATTTATAGATAAATTAGAATTGTTACTCAATAACATGAGCAAAGAAAATTTCGATATATAATTTGTGGGGATGTAAATGTGGGTTTCTTAAAATGTGATAGAAATTGTGAATTATTAACACAGTTACTAATTTCCTATGGACTGAAACCTACAGTAAATACCCCAACAAGAATAACAAAATTTAGTAAAACCACTCCTGATCAAATTTTTATAAATACATATAAATATCACCATTCAATAGAAGTCTATTGTCCGGGTTTTAGAGAGAACCATGGACAAATACTGAGTTTTGAAGTACCCAAAACAATCAATAATAAAGATAATGGAATACAATCAAAGTGCAGGTCATTCACTGAAACAAATGTTACATATTTCAATGACTTATTAAATAAGGAAACATGGTCAGAAATTTATAAACTAGAAAATGTAAATGTTAAATTTAATGCATTTAACAGTACCCTAAAGTACTATTTTGAAACAGCATTCACCTTTAAACAAAGAACTATTCAAAATAACAAAACTAGCAATTGGATAACAACAGGGATTATAAATTCATGTCAAAGAAATAAATTTCTGTAAAAATTATATAAACAATACCACACAACACCTGAATTCAATTTATACTACAAAAAATATACTAGCATATCAAATAAGGTAATAAGAGTAGCGAAGAAAATGCATAATGATAATTTTATTTCCCAATCATCTAATAAAAATAGGGCTATGTGGTCCGTGATAAAGAAAGATACTGGAAAATCTGCTAAAATACAAAGGAACATTACACTGACCAGAAATAATAAAGTGATTAATAATCCAGAGGAAATAGCAAACACTTAAAATGACTATTTTCTGGAAATTCCACAAAAATTATTAAATAAATCACAGGTAAATACACTAAATTCTAATAATAAAATAAATATATGCAGTGATTCTTTATTTATAAATCATGTCACAAGTGAAGAGGTAAGAATAGTTTTAAAAGAGCTAAAAAATAAATTCTGTGCTGGTATTGATGGCATCCCTGATGCAATTTTAAGGAAATGTGCTGAAAATATAAAAATCCACTTACGCACTTAATAAACAGTTCAATTCTCTCAGGAACTTATCCGGATATTTTGAAGTTATCAAAATTAAATCCAGTACACAAAAACAGTTCAAAATATGAATTAGATAACTATCGTCGTATTACCTTACCAACTGGTATTGCAAAAATTGTGGAAAAATCATGTATAAGAGACATATAAGTTTTAAGGAAAACAAGTAGTTCCGTGAATAACTATACAGCCTATTTTCATATATCCTGCTCATGTTAATTGCCTCTATCAACATACGAAATTTCAGTTTAATTGCTGTAACAGATTCGTAGATATTGAGAGCCGTCTAAATATTTCAGATGGTCGCCAGGTTGGATATTTATTTTTGTACTATTACATTAAGATTATTGTGTACGTGTGGTATTCAAACTGCAATCGCATGATTAGAACACAAGAAGTAAAAACGAGATTCTAAAATTACGCACAGCAGCCATCTTGTGATTATGCAAACAATTGAAATAAATTAGATGCCAGTGGATCAACATTTGTATAAGCATTTAACGTGCAACGTTTCATGGCACTCGGATAGTTAATTCGCGAGAAACGTTCATTTAAATATTTATACTTCGCGTCGCCGCCATGTTGGATTTGTGCTCACCAGGTTACTGAAAGTCCTATAGGTGAACATATGTTCATAGTCTCTATGAACATTAAAAAAATCAGTTTGGTTGCTGTAAAAGATTCATAGATATTGAGAACCATCTAAATATATCGGAAGCTCGCCATTTAGGATTATTATATGTATAGACCATAGAATTATGTACCATTCAAGGACAATTATTGCCTAGGTTCATTATTCAAACTTTCACTTCGATCGCATGATTACGACACAAGAATAAAAACTTAATTTTAAAATTTCGCACAGCCGCCATCTTGAGGTTATGTAAACAATTGAATTAGATTAGATGGCAGTGCATTACTATCTGCAAAAGCATTTACTGTACCACATTTCACAGCGCTCAGAGAGTTAAATCACGAGAAAAGTCTATTAAAATATTTCAAATTCGCTTGGTCACCATGTTCGTTTTGTACTTTACAGGTTAATGAAATATACATAGGTAAACTTGTATCAGTACCCTTTATCACCGTACAAAATTGCAGAGTGATATCTGTAATAGTTTCGGAGATATAGAATGTCAGTGAAATATTTCGCACAGCCGCCATTTTGAGGTTATGTAAACAATTGAACTAAATTAGACTTCAGTGCATTACAATGTGTATAAACATTTGCTGTACCAAGTTTCATTACGTTTGGATAGTTAAATCGCGAGAAAAGTCTATTTAAAAGTCTCAACTTCGCTTGGCCGCCATGTTGGTTTTGTAGTCACCAGGTTTTTGAAAGTCTCATAGGTGAACTTCTAGTAGTGCCCTTTATCACCGTACACAATTTCAGGGCGATATCGGTAATAGTTTCGGAGATATTGAATGCTAGTGAAATATTTCGCACAGCCGCCATATTGGATTGGTGAGACGTAACAAAATTTGAAGGGCACGGTCGAGGTCACCGAGAATAGTGCTATGAACTTACCGAGTTTCATTGAAATCGTTCCAACCGTTTAGATTTTATTAGGGGGGGACACACACTCACGGACAAAAGGTGATCTCATAAGCCTATTTTTTCAAAATTGAAAATAGGCTAAATATGAAATACTATCAAACTCACAACATGGATTCAGAACGGAAAGATCTACACAGACAGCAATTTATGAATGTAGTAATAGTATACTGAAATTAATTGACAATAAGGAACATGTAACTGGCCTATTCTTGGATTTATCGAAAGCATTTGATGTTGTTGACCATAAAATCCTCCTTACAAAACTAAATCAATATGGTATTAGAGGTCTAGGTAATAAATGGATAGAGTCTCACTTAACAAGGCGTAAACAAATAGTAACAAGGATGATGGAACCAAATTACTTAATAAAACATTGTCCAATGAGGGAATTATTAAATTTGGAGTACCCCAGGGATCGGGTTTGGGCCCACTACTCGTTCTTCTATATATCAATGATATAACACTGAACGTTCTTTCACATAAGGAAATTTTGTTCGCGGACGATATAACACTCGTAATGAAAGGTGAAACTAAACAGGTCTTACAGCAGTCTGCTGACTCCGTTACAGAAGAGTTAACCAAATGGTCACAAGATAATCACCTCATAATAAACTATAAAAAACAATATGTCTAAATTTCCACACTATACAGAATAGGAATCCTGCGAAGCCCAATATAAAATTAAATAGTCATCAAATAGAAAATAAATCAGAAACAAAGTTTTTAGGACTATGGATACAACATGACTTGAAATGGAATAAACATATACAATATCTGAATAATAAACTGAACTCGATGTGCTTTGCGTTACGTATTTTGAAAACCTGCACTAGCATGCACACATTAATAAATACTTATTTTGCTTATTTCCATTCATACTTAAGATATGGGGTCATATTTTGGGGTATGTCGCCAGATGTACTAAGCACGTTTAGGATACAAAAGAGGGCGATTAGAATATTATGGCAAATGTTAACACTAGAGAATCATGTAGACCTCTGTTTAAAGATTTAAGCATTCTCCCACAGCCCTGCATATATATCTTTGAAAGTATTATGTTTTTAAAAAGAATTTAATGAATAAAAATGTTTTTCTTAAAACAAACAATGATGTTCATAGGCATAACACAAGCAACGTCAAAACATTCATATGTCACACACAAACACACACACACAAGCATATATCAAAATGGAACTTTTCACACAGGAGTTAAATTATACAATAAACTACCCCAGTATATAAAACTGGCCCCAAAAATAAAAACCTTTGATAGAATGTTGAATGCTTATCTGCAGTGTCATTGTTTTTACTCAGTAGTTGAATATCTTAGCGTATAGGAGCGATGAAATCTATAATTATATTTTTCTTTTCTATTTTAATTGTAATACCTAGCTGTAAGTTGTTGTATTTATATAATTAAGTTTTCATATCATGATAATAGAGTAAGGTGTAAATAGTTGTCCAATAAGATTGTATCTCTTAAGTTGTGTTATTATAATAAATTATAAATAGTTTTAGTATTAGTAATATATACCTGTTAGTAAAAATGTAGACTTTCACGACCGGCGTTGAAATAGGAATCTCTGTTTCGCGGGCTTATAGGTCGTGTTCCAAGGACAAAATGTCCTTGGAACACGACCTATAAGCCCGCGAAACAGAGATTCCTATTTTATACCTGTTAGTTCTTTTATTTTATAGATGTAAATTCTGACGTGTCCTATATCAAAAATGTATTGTATACATGTAATTGATCAAATGGATAAATTAAAAAATCTAATCTAATCTAAATCTACAAATATCAGACACTACAACACGGTGATCAAACCAGAAGCTCTGTATGCCAGTGAAACTCTAATACTCAATAGGAAGGGTGACTTGGAAAATATCCAAAAGGAAGAACGCAAGAACTTGAGGAGAATTCTTGGCCAGAAGGAACAGAAGATGGATACTGGTTGAAATCTGGTAAAGCAACTGAGAAATTATCTAATCTTGCGGTGGACATCAGAAAACGAAGATTGAAGTTTTATGGACATGTTCAAAGACTTCCACTGACAAGGCTTACACACAAGATCATGACCTACGCAGAAAGACTGAAGAATATACCGTGGATTCAGCAAGTCAAACAGGATTTGGATAAGGCCCAAGTAAGAACAGTGGAAGTCTTTGACAGGAACCTATTCCGATGTAGGGTAAATGGATGGAATGTAAACCCAGAGAATGACGATCCAAAGAGACCAGGAACTAAGTGGACTGGCCCACGGAGAGAGAATGGGGGCTATATGGAAGATCAGAAAGTCGAATCATAAAAGTACTGCGTGATCCATCTGGGTCCATTCGCACATCATAATAATAATTCACCGTTAGGTTGCAGTGCCAACCTACCGCGGCTTTTTAAGGGGACGATACTTGAAACGAAGGGGTTTTAACTTTGGAGGCTTAATATCGAGATTGAAGAAACGCGAAAACATGGCACAAAGTGAGTTCTTTTGTTATTCAATCAGCATAAAGTATATGATATTAATTCAGACACATACTTACGGGCAAATTTTCAGTATAAAGGAAAGCGAAAAATACAAAACGAAGTGTATTTAACTTGGGAGGCTTAATATCGAGATTGAAAAAACGCGAAAACATGGCACTAAGTTAGTTATTTTGTTATTCAATCAGCATAAAGAATATGATAGGAATTCAGACACATACTTACGGGCAAACTTTCAATTTATAGGAAAGCGAAACATACATGGTGATGGAGGGGATTGTTTTCAAGGGGCGAAATATCTACCTCACTTGCCCGTAATTATACGGTAAGGATGATAATAAACATACAACTACTTCCAACTAATTTAAATTGAATTTACATACTAGACGAGATGAAAAGAAAAGAATAAGTTTATCTGTTCACAGTAGCGCTCCATTCGTATTTACGTCTTTTTCCAGAACTAGCACTGACGTTATTTCATTTCTCACTACCGTTTATTAGAGTTTTTGGACTTAGATACACCCATAAAATATTAAACAAAAGACAAAACAGTTTCTAAATGAAACATTGTCTTAAACTCAAGTAGGTTATCATATTTATTAAATTTATATTCATTCAATGTCATTTAAATTAGAATTGCATAATGATTTTAATATATTTTTTCATCTTAGTCACTTTTATAATATTGCTTTCTTTTTAGACACCTTATACTTTGAGCTAACCTCTTTACCAAGAGTTGGACTTTCCACCACGTCCTGTTACTTGAAGCCGCTTTGATAAGAAAAGGCTTATGGATCTTTAAGCATACAGGCTCTTCATTAATTATACACGGATTGGTGAAGTATTGATATTCCAAGTCTGCCATTTCAAGCTTTTGACCTTCTCAATACGGAACTATGAATGTAGTGTCTACTGCTTGTCATACATCTTCTTTAGTCCCTGCAGGCTGATCACCGTTACCAACTACATTTCATTCTAATTTTTATGTCCTAAATATATGGTGCACCATATTAGCTTTAATAACCTATCTTATTACAGTGCTACGTTTTATTTTGTTTTAGGTAGATTTCATTAGAAAGCTAACTATTGCAATGGGTACCATGTTTCGACTTCCGGAAAATTTCGACATATCTTCGCGTTTCACATCCCCCAGACCCCAAAACCACCGTCAATTCAAAAGTTTATATATAATTTATGTATATATGTATCTATCTATATATACAGGTGTTACAAAAAGGTACGGCCAAACTTTCAGGAAACATTCCTCACACACAAAGAAATAAAATATGTTATGTGGACATGTGTCCGGAAACGCCTAATTTCCATGTTAGAGCTCATTTTAGTTTCGTTAGTATGTACTGTACTTCCTCGATTCACCGCCAGTTGGCCCATTTGAAGGAAGGTAATGTTGACGTAATATTAGAGCTCATTTTAGTTTCGTTAGTATGTACTGTACTTCCTCGATTCACCGCCAGTTGGCCCATTTGAAGGAAGGTAATGTTGACGTCAGTGCTTGTGATGACATGCGACTCATTGCTCTACAGTACGAGCATCAAGCACAAAAGTACGTAGCATCAACTGGTTAGTGTTCATAACGAACGTGGTTTTGCAGTCAGTGCAATGTTTACAAATGCGGAGTTGGCAGATGCCCATTTGATGTATGGATTAGCACGAGGCAATAGCCGTGGCGTGGTACGTTTGTATCGAGACAAAAAGAAAAGTCAACCCCTGGCACTATCCAGCCCATGTCGGGCTAAGGCCGACCAAGCGACCGCTGCCCAGCCATTTGGCCTGCAGATATTGGGGTGACGCGTGATCAGCGTGTCGGGTCCCCTCGGCCGTTAATCTTGGTATTCGTGATCGGGGTGCTGTCTCACTGTCAGACAGCTACTCAATTGTCCTCACGAGGCTGAGTGCACCCCGTTCCAACCCTCACGTCAGTTTTAAAATCCCTGACTGAGACGGGGATCGAACCCGGGGCCTCCGGGTGAGAGGCAGGTGCGCTACCCCAACACCACGGGGCCGGCTTTGTATCGAGACAGATTTCCAGAACGAAGGTGTCACGACAGGAAGACGTTCGAAGCAATTGATCGGCGTCATAGGGAGCACGGAACATTCCAGCCTATGACTCGCGACTGGGGAAGACCTAGAACGACGAGGACACCTGCAATGGACGAGGCAATTCTTCGTGCAGTTGACGATAACCCTCATGTCAGCGTCAGAGAAGTTGCTGCTGTACAAGGTAACGTTGACCACGTCACTGTATGGAGAGTGCTACGGGAGAACCTGTTGTTCCCGTACCATGTACAGCGTGTGCAGGCACTATCAGCAGCTGATTGGCCTCCACGGGTACACTTCTGCGAATGGTTCATCCAACAATGTGTCAATCCTCATTTCAGTGCAAATGTTCTCTTTACGGATGAGGCGTCATTCCAACGTGATCAAATTGTAAATTTTCACAATCAACATGTGTGGGCTGACGAGAATCCGCACGCAATTGTGCAATCACGTCATCAACACAGATTTTCTGTGAACGTTTGGGCAGGAATTGTTGGTGATGTCTTGATTGGGCCCCATGTTCTTCCACCTACGCTCAATGGAGCACGTTATCATGATTTCATACGGGATACTCTCTCTACCTGTGCTGCTAGAACATGTGCCTTTACAAGTACGACACAACATGTGGTTCATGCACGATGGAGCTCCTGCACATTTCAGTCGAAGTGTTCGTACGCTTCTCAACAACAGATTCGGTGACTGATGGATTGGTAGAGGCGGACCAATTCCATGGCCTCCACGCTCTCCTGACCTCAACCCTCTTGACTTTCATTTATGGGGGCATTTGAAAGCTCTTGTCTACTCAACCCCGATACCAAATGTAGAGACTCTTCGTGCTCGTATTGTGGACGGCTGTGATACAATACACCATTCTCCAAGGCTGCATCAGCGCATCAGGGATTCTATGCGACGGAGGGAGGATGCATGTATCGTCGCTAACGGAGGACATTTTGAACATTTCCTGTAACAAAGTGTTTGAAGTCACGCTGGTACGTTCTGTTGCTGTGTGTTTCCATTCCATGATTAATGTGATTTGAAGAGAAGTAATAAAATGAGCTCTAACATGGAAATTAAGCGTTTCCGGACACATGTCCACATATCATATTTTCTTTCTTTGTGTGTGAGGAATGTTTCCTGAAAGTTTGGCCGTACATTTTTGTAACACCCTGTATGTATATATATATTTATATATATATCAGTTTCTTGTGGACACGATAACTGCCGAAATTTTGCACCAATCACTTTGAATTTTTTACATAATATGTATCCCTATAAAATCTCGGTCGAGTTAGTTAATGGGCAAAATAGGTCGAAGGGGGTGAAAATGGGGGGCTTTTTTTTTTCGAAAAAAAGAAATTTCGTTATAACTCTCTTAATACGTGAAATATCGAATCCATTCAAAGTTCATAATATGTGTCGGATAAGTGCCAAAAATTTATGTCAAATAAGTTTTTTGATAGCACCAACCATTGACCAAAGGGGTGGAAAAAAGTGGGTTTTTCGGGAAACATTAATCATATCTCTCTTAATAGGCACAATATCAAAACCGTACAAAATGGAAAATATTCCCCTAATAATTACCTAAAACTTTTGTCTGAAAGAATTTAGATATGACCCACCATTACGCCAAGGGATGAGAAAAATGATTTCGGAATTTTAAACAAGTAGTTCCGTGAAGAACTATACAGCCTATTTTCATATATCCTACTTATGTTAACTGCCACAATCAACATACAAAATTTCAGTTTAATTGCTGTAACAGATTCGTAGATATTGAGAACCGTCTAAATATTTCAGATGTTCGCCAGGTTGGATTTTTATTTTTGTACTATTACATTAAGATTATTGTGTACGTGTGGTATTCAAACTTCAATCCCATGATTAGACAACAAGAAGTAAAAACGAGATTTTAAAATTACGCACAGCAGCCATCTTGTGATAATGCAAACCATTGAAATAAATTAGATGCCAGTGGATCAACATTTGTATAAGCATTTAACGTGCAACGTTTCACGGCACTCGGATAGTTAATTCGCGAGAAACGTCCATTTAAATATTTATACTTCGCGTCGCCGCCATGTTGGATTTGTGCTCACCAGGTTCCTGAAGGTCCTATAGGTGAACATATGTTCATAGTCTCTATGAACATAAAAAAATCAGTTTGGTTGCTGTAAAAGATTCATAGATATTGAGAACCGTCTAAATATTTCGGGAGCTCACCATTTAGGAGTGTTATGTGTATAGGCCATAGAGTTAAGTACCATTCAAGGACAATTATTGCCTAGGTTCATTATTCAAACTTTCACTTCGATCGCATGATTACGACACAAGAAATTAGAACTTAATTTTAAAATTTCGCACAGCCGCCATCTTGAGGTTATGTAAGCAATTGAATTAAATTAGATGGCAGTGCATTACAATCTGCAAAATCAATTACTGTTCCACATTTCACTGCGCTCAGAGAGTTAAATCACGAGAAAAGTCTATTAAAATATTTTAAATTCGCTTGGTCGCCATGTTCGTTTCGTACTTTACAGGTTTATGAAATATACGTAGGTATACCTGTATCAGTACCCTTTATCACCGTACAAAATTGCAGGCTGATATCTGTAATAGTTTCGGAGATATAGAATGTCAGTGAAATATTTCGCACAGCCGCCATTTTGAGGTTATGTAAACAATTGAACTAAATTAGACTCCAGTGCATTACAATGTGTATAAATATTTGCTGTACCATGTTTCTTTACATTTAGATAGTTAAATCGCGAGAAAAGTCTATTTAAATGTCTCAACTTCGCTTGGCCGCCATGTTGGTTTTGTAGTCACCAGGTTTTTGAAAGTCTCATAGGTGAACTTCTAGTAGTGCCCTTTATCACCGTACACAATTTCAGGGCAATATCGGTAATAGTTTAGGAGATATTGAATGCTAGTGAAATATTTCGCACAGCCGCCATGTTGGATTGGAGAGACGTAACAAAATTTGAAGGGCACGGTCGAGGTCGCCGGGAATAGTGCTATGAACATTCCGAGTTTCATTGAAATCGCTCCAGCCGTTTCGATTTTATTAGGGGGGGACACACACACGAATCACACACACACACACACACACACGCACACACACACGGACAAAAGGTGATCTCATAAGCCTATTTTTTCAAAATTGAAAATAGGCTAAAAATGCCAAGTGCCATCAGAGGTTACCATAACAACGCTTTTAAATTGATAAGGGATGATCTATCAGAGGTTGCCAAGACAACGCCATTGACGAGATCACATTCATTTTTAGCCTATTTTCAATTTTGAAAAAATAGGCTTATGAGATCACCTTTTGTCCGTGTGTGTGTGCGTGTGTATGTGTGATTCGTGTGTGTGTGTCCCCCCTTAATAAAATCTAAACGGCTGGTGCGATTTCAATGAAACTCAGTAAGTTCATAGCACTATTCCGGGCGACCTCGACTGTGCCCTTCAAATTTTGTTACGACTCACCAATCCAACATGGCGGCTGTGCGAAATATTTCACCAGCATTCAATATCTCCGAAACGATTACCGATATTACCCTGACATCGTGTATGGTGATAAAGGGAACTACTATAAGTTCACTTATGTGATCTTTGAAAACCTGGTAACTACAAAACCAACATGGCGGCCAAGCGAAGTTGCGACTTTTAAATAGACGTTACTCGCGATTTATCCAACCAAACGCAATGAAACTTGGTACAGTATATGTTTACATTGTAATGCACCGACAACTAACTTCGTTCATTTGTTTACATAACCACAAGATGGCGGATGTGCGAAATATTTCACCGGCATTCTGTATCTCTGAAACTATTAGCGGTATCTCCCTGAAGTTTTGTACGAAGATAAAGGGCACTACTGGAAGTCCATTTATACGACTTTAAAAAACCGGTTATATACAAAACAAACATGGCGGCCAAGCGAATTAGAAAATTTGAAATAAACCTTTCTCGCGATTTAATGCTCCAAACGCACTGAAATCTGGTACAGGAAATATTTATACACATTGTAATGCACTGGTATCTAATTTAGTTCAATTGTTAACATAACCTCAAGATGGCGGCTGTGCGAATTTTAAAATTAAGTTTTTATTTCTTGTGATTTAGTCATGCGATCGAAGTGAAAGTTTGAATAATAAACCTACCCAATAATTATCCTATAATGGTACATGACTCTATGGCCTATACATTTAACAATCCAACATGGCGACCATCCGAAATATTTAGACGGCTCTCAATATCTACGAATCTATTGTAGCAATCAAACTGAATTTTTTATTCTTCATAGGGGCTATGAACTCAAGTTCACTTATCGGACTTTAAATAACCTGGTGATCACAAATCCAACATGGCGGCGACGCGAAGTATAAATAATCACATGGACGTTTATCGCAATTTAACCATCCGAGAGCAGTGAAACTTGGTACAGTAAATCCTTATACGAATGGTAATCCACTAGCATCTAATTTTTTTCAATTGTTTCCATAACCTAAAGATGGCAGCTGTGCGAAATTTTAAAATCTCCTTGTAACTTCTAGTGTCCTAATTATGCGATTGAAGTTTGAATACTACACGTACACAATAATCTGCATGTAACAGTACACAACTCTAAGACCTACATATATAAAATCCAACATGGCGACCATCCGAATTATTTAGTCGGTTCTCAATATCTACGAATCTATTACAGCAATCAAACTGAAATTGTGTATTTTGATAGTTGCAATAAGTGGGCTATATGAAAATAGGCTGTATAGTTCTTCACGGAACTACTTGTTAGCCTACTTTTCACACTTTTCAAAAATGAGGAAAAAGTAGACTTATAAGATATATCCGGGAAAATGTGTCTGTCCTTCTGTCTGTCTGTCTGTCCTTCTGTCTGTCTGGCTGTGTGTGTGTGTGTGTCTCCCCCCTATCAACTCCTAAACGGCTGCAGAAATCGAAACCAAATTTAGTATGAGTAAAGATGTATACCGGAATATCTCAGGCCCATATTTTAAAAAGATGCCAGTGCTACCAACTGCTAAAAAAACGCACTAGAAATTTCAGCTCCTTGTTGGATATCTTGGAAGGTATACATGGGAGCTATTCTAAAATTGGCACACATGTAGATAATACTATTTCAGTTTAATTTTCAGGTGGCCATACATGACAGCGTTGCCAAAATAATTTTAAGCCTTCTGATATGTCCAATTTTTAAATGCATATAACTTCTACACTATCAATTGGATTTCAACCAAATTTTGTATGTAATATGTGTACATAAACATATATGACTGAGTGTATTCTTAAGAGCCACCAGGACTGCCAACTGTTAATAATTGCTCTCTATTTTGTATCCAAATATATCAGAAAGTATGCAAGCCGACAGCTTTAAACTATGCACACGTAAATTACCCGACATTTTACATTAATTTGGAGTAACTTATATACGTCAGTTCTACCAACATGATTCTAAGCCTGCTGATAGGACCAATTTTTAAATACATGTAACTTCTATACCAACAAATGGATTTCATCCAAAATTGGCACAAAAATATATAATATTTCAGATTATTTCTGACCAGCACTCGCATGACATTGTTGCCAACATGCTTTTACGTGTACTAATAGATCCAATGTGTAAATCCATGTAACGTCCTTTGGACTTCAACCACATTTTGTATTCTGTACCGTAGGAGATGGAAGTAAGAATATATTCAGTCACCAGAGCTGCCAACTGTATTGCTCTATTAGGCTACATTATGCCTAGTGTACCTTATTTCGAACTAATTAAGACATTTCGATATTACCCACTTAATTTCGTCATTATTCTAGATAGGTTCATATACTGTAGATTAATCTATGGCATGAATCTTAATTTTAAGAAAAGTAGGCTCTTTAGTTCGTCACGGAACTTCTTGTTCCATCTGACTATGAGGGAAGCGGCTAACTGGTAGCATGCTGAACTTCTATGCCCAAGGTGCTGTTTCAAAGCCGGCCAAAGTCGCCGGATTTTCTAAGAGCGCTAAAAATCCGTCAGCATGCTTTCCTTCGGAGGGGAAGTTACAACGTTCGTTGCAAGTTGCTGGTTGCGGTGGCATCTAGCAGCCAAGTTCACAGCTAGGTGTCGTTGACGTCAGTATTTGGTACAAAAGTAGGTACTACTACTTAAAATTGACCTTCTGCAGACCTTACCTGAATTACAGACTAATACAGTCATCACAAATAACACCGTTTATCAGACAGATTCTACACACACCCAATGTACACGGGGTTACATGACCACCTTGTCGCAGACCCTAAACTGAGGAAGAAACCAACATCTCTGCGGGAGATCAAATTTTGCGTGAAGAAGTAACAGACTGTTAGATAGTTACACATTAGTTCCAAACCTTGCATAAGGACAGTGTGATCACAAGTATAAAAATTAACCCCAAATGACAAGAAGGTTACCATCCCCATAAGACAGTAAAATGTTAAAAATATGCATAGAAAGACGAAAAAATGTTAACTAACCTCCAATTGTAAAATACTTTCTCGCAATAAATGAGGTCTGATCCTCCTACGAAAACCTGCATATTTTGCCTATTATAGCCTATCCCCTAGTTTGCCCGGTGAAATCTACCTCCGCCTTCCGGCGTGCCGAGAGGAATTTTTTCAATATGTTTTTTTAGCTGATGAAGGGGATAAAATTTGATTAATCTCCGAAACATGTACTAAGAACAAGTTCAATAATTAATTTGCTTTATAGTATTGATTCAGGCGGGTGTACAATTCTTATTAATAACTATTCTAATAAAAGACAGGGAAATGAAATGCCTCCGGCTGCCGAAGAATGGGATGTTGATTAATTTAGGGGCTTTGCAAAATCGTGCTCGTGTAGCCCCGTGTACTTGGCTGTGTGTTGAATTTGTTTGATAACCCGCCTTATTGTGATGGATGTATTAGTGTGTGTATTTATAAGTCAAGTGAATCACGGATTCTAAACACCTTGAACGCCGCTATAGCATTTTAGAGATCATTACGGTATGGGTTTAAGAATATATTGCTTAACTTACGAAATACTTTAGGGGCTAAAGAAGCCCAATGTGTTGAAATACTTTATGGGCTAAAGAAGCCCAATGTAATCTCAATCAATGCATCTTATTTGACATTATACTGGCATTATACGTTGCTGCATTTACTTTAACTAGGTGAGATAGGTTGGTTGGTTCCTCTGTTTAGGGGCTGCGACAACGCGGTCATGCAGCCCCGTGTACTTTTGATGTGTGTAGAATCTGCCTGATAACCGGTGTTAATTGTGTGTTAACTGTAATTCAGGTAAGGACTGCAGACAGTCAGTTTTAAGTAGTTCCTACCTTTGCTACCAAATGCTACCGTCAACGACACCTAGCTGCAAACTTGGCTAATAGATACCACCGCAACCAGAACCTGATGGTGAACGTTGGAACTTAATAGCGTTAATCAAATATAACCTACAAATGTTGCTTTCCCACGAGTGTTGTTAGTGGAAGGTTCTTTTACATCACATAAATCTATGACATGGGCCCACCAGCTTTACTTCCCTCCGAAGGAAGGCATACTGAGGGATTTTAACGCTCTTCAAAAATTCGATGACTTCGGCCGGGTTTGAACCCGCGACCTTGGACATAGAAGCTCAGCTACCAAATATGCCAGCAAAGCCGCCCAATATGAGATAATAGGCATTTAAATACAGCAATACTATCCCCTAATATGCAGCTACAAACTGACTTATGTAGGCCTACATGAATAAGCCATTTCTCATTAATCACACAATATGTGCGGGGTTAAAAATCGTAAGCATATTTGACTCCAGAATAATGACTTTATATTCCAAACATAGAATAATGTAAATATAGTTTCCTTTCAAAAAGGTAAATGCAACAATTTAAAAATGAAAGAGAACTATGTGAACAAGACGACTAAATTACACCCATTACAACAAAAATAAAGACTCTCAGGATAGTACTGTAATTGTGAGACTAGGTCCTTGAGAAATGTGCATATACAGCCCTCTTTGTTATTGATGCATTCTCAACTACGTTGTTGTACTCCACAGTAACTTTCGCCTAGATTTAAAGTGAGTTAATATTGAACTTGATTAACTTCAGATCCCAGGAGAACTATGTTTTAAACTTACTTAGGGGCAAAGTGAATATACTTTGCGTAATATATTGGCATGTATCTTTCTATAACGTGTAAATACACCTCCCGGGCAACGCCGGGTAAAATAGCTAGTATTTATATATTTCCAAACGAAATGTCCACCGAAATTTTAAAACTTTTTATTGTTGTTATTACAGGTCCCAGACCTCTTAATTGTATGCATTGTTCGAAAACCCTTGTGAGGGTCTTTAGTGTTATTGTCATAGATCTAAGACCTCCAAATTGTTCAAAACATACTTCTTAATGAACCGTTACAAACCTATTATTGTTGAAGCAATTGAAATTGCAATAATTTCTTAGAGTCACATTATCTTGCTCGAAGAGCTTTTAGGCATGCATGACCTTTCCTTTCCTATCTTTTCTTTCGAATTACTTTTACATCCAAAGAAATACCGGTAATCAAAAATACTGAATGATAAGTTTACTACAAACTCAAACACCTGTTGCGTTTAGAGCAAAACTACTGCTAACATCGCTCAAAAAGCTTACTTTAGCTGTTTCTCGTGAATCATTAAAGGCAAGTATAGCTTGCTCAGCCAGCTTCCTACTTGAAGCGATTTCTGCTTTGTCCTGTGATTTGCTGCTTAGAATTTTGGTTTTGTTCAAGTTAGGTTTGGGTTTCTCACCCTTTCTAAACTTTTAGACGGCACTCTGCTGGATAAGAGTTTAGCCTTCTTTAAACGCAACAATTGTTTCTTTTTAATAAATTCTAATAATAATAATAACCTTACTAAAAGCTCTGAAAGCGCTTTATCTCTGTCCACTCTGGGGGCATTTGGTCTCTCTCTTGGGAATCCGACCGTGGTGGGGAATAAAATGATTCCTGCCCATTTCAATATCTTCAGTATATTCGAATATTCCCTAAAACATTTCTTTTCAGAATGGAAAAGAGAAAAACTTAACTTTCCCTTGTTTGTGTTTCCTCGCAAGCGAACAGTGTACCTACATAGTACCGTATTTTTCGTTCGGAAGGGACGGGACACTCAGCGTCTGCCGGCAACCTCAGCTAGCGTTGCTCGCAACTTTATACTCGCTTATAGGCACTTGCTTTATCGCCTTGCGTCCACAAGCCTTGATCAACACTCTACTATTTTTAATTATCTAGCTATTATATTTATTTTGTCTTGGATTCTTTCCTTTCTGCCTAAAGATCGTTTCCACTCCCAAACCTTTGCCTTTTTTTTTTCAATTCATCTTCCCTCCAGTATTGTCTAAGCCCAGGCTTAACCTACCAGGGCCTCCGGTTGAGAGGCAGGTGCGCTGTCCACAACACCACGAGGGCGGCAATTTATGAACTCACCCACCGTGAATGGTTGAAGGTATCGTTACTCAGGGTTCGTGAAGCTGAAGTGGACAGAATACACGGCCCGCTTAGTTAGCTCCAGCGACATGCAGTGCCTACTTCCCAGCCACATGGGGAATCTCGGTACAAATCGATGCTGGCATTTACTGTGTGCAGTAAGTTACAAGTCATATCGACATTGTGTTGTTGCGCTAAGTGTATTGACCTACCTGACTAATGTAGGTTAAATGTGTAGGCCTACCATTGATATATTGGAAGCCACGTTTTCAGTGTTGCCTAGTAATCTATTAGTAGAATTGCTTTTCAGTCGGTCTACACGAGTGAACCTGATTAGATTAAGTGGGGTTTAACATTACTTTCCTAGTGCCTGAAATAAGTACATGAATTATTTATACAAATAATAATGTAGTAGATATTACAGAAAGTATACATATTTTTTTTTTAAATAATCATGTATTACACTTAACGTTTCTTGTATTACACTCAATAAGTCATGTATTATACTTCATAATTCATGTATTACACTTAACATTTCTTGTATTACACTTCATAATTCATGTATCACACTTAACTTTTCTTGTATTACATTTAATAAGTCATGTATTATACTTCATAATTCATGTATTCAGGCCCTCTGTTTTTGTGTATATTTTATTATCAAATTGAAACACGTTTTGGTTGAGTACGACCCTCAGTAATCTCACGACCTCTTCAGTTTCTTTTGCCGAGTTGTTGGACTTAAGTTGTTTTCGATAATATTAATTGCTTCATTAATTGGAATGTTGGTGTACATGTTAGTTATATCGAAGGAACTAGCCGCAAGCTAGGTTTCATTTGTAACATGATTAAAGTAGTTACTAGTTCCGTTGTGTTCTTTACATAATTGATTTTGTCATTGGAAAGGCGGTGTTATATAATGTTTAGTAATTCTTTACTGATTTTATAATTTGGCGCGTTTCTGCAATTAACTATTGGTCTAATTGGACACTCCGTTTTGTTTAGTTTTGATAGTCCCCTCAAGGACGGTACATTCGGGTTCAGATTAATTAATTTTGATTTTTTTGGCTTTGGTCAATATGTATTCTATTTCTTTTAACGCACTAGCTTTAACGTGGAAAATATACGTGGATTATGTAATTTTCATCTACGATTAATAGCTTACACCACTCTAACAAATTCATTGAGGAATCCGAAACCGATCGGAAAATAAATTATCTCGACATAACTATCGAACGTAAAGCTAATGAGCTTTCATATTCCATATTAGGCCAGTAAAATTAGATTAAAAAAAGCGTTTTGAAGAATTAATTTCCAGCAAGCTCGAAATAATTTTAATACCTTCGTTGGGTCCTAAATGCGTGTAATCCAAGTTTTCACCATCGCAAGATGTGTGCATAACTTTTGGGACCCAAATAACCTCGAAATTTTCTCTTTTTTTAAGTTTTTTGCTTGTAGCTCGAAAACGAGCTAGGTTGTCAAGGGTACAGAGGGACGAAGCAGATGTTGCGATCCTTCTTGACTGGTTTTCATCTCACTATCTCTTCCCAAGTAGATAATTTGTGATGTCTATTAGCACATGAGTAACTGGCGATGTGAAAATTGACTGCCATGAAGCGTTTGAAAAAGGGATTCAGAGTATTGCTTAGATTATTGGCAACGACTTCAGTAATGTCAAGTTTCAGCGAAGAAACAGAGTTTCTTTTCTCTTAAAGCTTTCAACTCGAAAGTCACGATTCACCGTGAAGATATACCAGTATATCCAGATACTCTTTTCCGACGCATAATACTTCTTAACAAATCTCTGGAACGGTCCAAAAATTATTTCGAGTTTGAGTTAGCTCCTTATCCCCTTTCCATCTTTGATGAAACAGGAATGCGGAAACAAAGAAATATGTGTTCTGCAATTTATTTTCACCAGTTGATGATCCACCGGCTCTTGCAGGTAGTGCCATTGTAATTGATGGGGGGTTCCTTCTACATCGAGTGGTTTGGGAAACCAAGGAAACATTTTCAACAATTCTCTCCAAATATGTTGACTACATTAAGCAATGATACAACCCTACCAGTACTTTTATCGATTTCGATGGTTACCCTGATGATGCATAAGTAAAGAGTACAAAATAAGCTGAGCGTCTTCGCCGTAAAATCAAGCACTCTTCTTCTAACGTAGTGTTCACTGAAACGATGACTGCAACCATCCCGAAAGAACAATTTTTGTCCAACGACAGCAAAAAAGAGCGGCTTATTTCCATGCTGCGTGAGAAATTAGTACAGCAGGGGTTTGAAGTGAGGCAAGCTCTTGAGGGTGCTGTCACTCTCATCATCAACACCGCCATTCAAGAGGCAGAGAACTTTACGACGGGCATAATAATCGGACAGGACACCGACTAATTGATCCTATTAACCGCCAAAGCACCAAATTCAAACATTTACGTCATGAAACCTGGAAAGGGGCCCTCTCAGAACACGTTCTACTCTCCGAGGTACTTCAACTTCTCGTCTGCAGTCAAACAGAACCTTCTGTTCCTACATGCAATCAGTTGGTGTGATACAACCTCTGCATTCTATCTCCAAGGTGGTTAGGATCTGTCAATGCGAGACCTCCTTTTTCGGGAAGGACTAGAAGTGAAGCTTCTAGTCTAATAAGAAAATGAACTTTACTAAGTAGGAACAGATTGAACATTGATGAGTAAATAGCAATGGAAACAGTTTGCCAATAACAGGGGTATTTTATTCATAAACAACTTTCAAAAGATTAACAATAAATAAATATATAAACATGTAATGGAAATGTGACCTTTGACAGGCCTACAACAAGCGAACAAGATTTCATAAGCTTGAAAAAGATTAACAATAAATGAATATATAAACATGTAATGGAAATGTGACCTTTGACAGGCCTACAACAAGCGAACAAGATTTCATAAGCTTGAATGCCAACAACCCTGAGAATAAGTAACCACTTTGTGGCCAGTTAGTCTGAAGTAGAACTATGCAGGGTAAAATAGTGAGTAACTATAGTGCTCAAATGAAGGCTTAAAATTTAGCCTAGGACTGCACACAGAGAGTAGGCTAGTTTATTTACAGAAAAAAAAAATCAACATTAATTAACATGCCAGTAGGGATAACATCCTGCTATTCGCTTGATAGTTATAAGACAAAGTTGTTTGCAATTGAAATGGGAGCATTCCCAAAAACACTTTGATAGATTAAATGAAGAACAAGCCATTCACTTCGTCAGATAGGTGAACTGGTGTTAAGCCCAATAGTTTGTACAAAAATAGAGAAAAGAATGATTTGTTTTGAAGGAAAGTTAACATGCGAAAGAGAGAGAACAGCCGTTTTCTCATAGCCTACAATTTAAAGGCATAATACATGCTTAAACCACTTAATAGAAAGAAATAAGTTGAGTTTGGCATAGTTTGACAAGTTGTTTAAGTCAGGTAACAAACCCTAAAAAGAAAGATATATTTTTAAGGTTTAGAAATTTTTGAGGTTATAATAAACACTTAGCTTGTTGGCGTTGGTGTAGAGGAATTTCCACATAATATAAATAGAGGAAGAGCGAGTTGATCACTTTTTTCCGTCTTGGAAATGTTGAAGACTTCGTGCCCAGCACAAAACTGACGTAGGCCAATCATCGATGTAAACTTAGATAGACTTTGTAGAACTCGGTTTTGATCACTTTTTTCCTTCTTGGAAATGTTGAAGACTTCGTGCCCAGCACAGAAGAAAATTTGTTTATCGTTTTTTTTCTCACGACAAACTGACGTAGGCCAAGTATCGATGTTAACTTATATAGATTTCGTAGATTTTAGAATGCACTGCTGGTTTGACTAGAAGCATTTTGCGATGTATTAGCACACAGCGTTGAGACACATTCAAGCGTTGTGCAAACAGCGTGAAGACAGCTGACGACGAGTGACTGGCATTGTGACTTGCTGGAGACAGACAGTTGATGTAGGCCAGGGCAGGCTATATACCGGAGATCACGCGGAATGCGTGATGCGGACAGGTGGCGTCGGCCAATCCGAGAGCATGGAAAATTCTCGAAAACTGCTGAGGCCAATCAGAACAAGGGGCCAACTGAAAATGAACCTCGTGACCAACATTAGTTCCGGAAATCATTACAGTGTCATGGAACACGTGCTAGCAAGAACAGATTGAAGAAAAATGGAATGACATGACAGGTGAGAGGTTATGTTATAATAAAAATAAGTGAACTTTGTAAATTTCACTGAAAAGTGAACATACTGCCAGAGGGGCAACAGAGAAAAAAAAAAAAAAAAAATAACATGAGAGAGAAGAGCTAGAGTGGCAGAGGGCAAATGACTGAAATAGGACGAACACAGTGTCCTGATGAAGTTTTAAGTTTGACCACTCGAACTCTAGCATCTCTGCCATAATAGCATTTTATAACACGACCAGTTTTCCATACAAGAGGAGGACTTGGGTCTTTGAGAAGAACCAAATCACCCTCCTGAAGGTTAGGCTGAGAGAGCTGCCACTTGTTCCTCCTTTGGAGCGAGTGAAAATACTCAAGTCTCCACCTCTTCCAAAATTGAGCTTTAAGGGATTCTATCTTTCTCCACAAGATAGGCAAAGACAGATCAAGTTTACGATCAAGCAACGGGGGAGACGCAGCTAAGGAACTGCCCACCAGAAAATGACCTGGAGTCAAAGGAAGGAAATCACAAGGATCGTTGGAAAGAGGAGAAAGAGGTCGTGAGTTGACAATTCCCTCAATGAGTATAATTAAAGAATTGAATTCTTCGTAAGTTACAATACTAGAGCCTAGAGTTTTCTTTAAATGATTTTTTATGAGTTTCACACAAGATTCCCATCGTCCGCCATGATGGGGAGCGTAAGGAGGGATGAAATGCCATTTGAATTGGTTTAAGTGCGAGTAATTGGAGATTTGTTCTTTCACACGAGGGGAACAAAGGGCTTTATACCATTGCTGCGAAGCTCCAACAAAGGTTTTGGCATTATCAGAGAAGACTTCTGAAGGAATGCCTCTTCGTGAAATGAATCTAGAGAAAGCGGAAAGAAAGTATGAGGTGGAGGCACTAGTTACGAGCTCAAGATGAATAGAGCCAGTGACCATACAGACAAATAGAGAAACGTATAGTTTTCCAAGGATTTTCCTTTTAGCACTGGGGTGATTTTGTTGATACACAAACGGACCGGCGTAATCAATGCCGGTGAAGGAAAAAGGCCTGCAGGGAGCTGAACGAAATGGGGGAAGGTCAGCCATGAGTTGCTGATTAGGTTTAGGCTTAGCTTTGAAACAAGTAATACATTTATGTATAACAGAAGTGACTTCGTGTAAACCATTAATAGGCCAGTATTTTTCCCGTATCAAGCATAGAAGGGTTCTAGAACCAACATGCAAGTTTTGATAATGAAACTGACGAATGATTATCCGAGTGACATGATGTTTAGACGGAAGGATAATAGGGTGCTTTTTTTCATCGGAGAAGTCAGAAAGAGAAAGTCTGCCACCCACTCTTAACAAACCATCGTCATCTAGAAAAGGGCATAAGGCAAAAAGCCTGCTGTGTTTCTTGAGAGTTTTACCTTTAGCCAATATGTTTATTTCGACTGAGAATGCCTCTCTCTGGGTGAGCCAAAGAACTTTGATGGTGGCAATTTGCAGTTCAACAGCCGAAAGAAAAGGCTGAGTGAATAGAGGTTGATCTAGTACTAAAAATTTCCATCTGAGCACATAAGCAGTGACGCGCACTAGTTTTTGAAAAGAAGAGTAACGTTCCAACAAGGAAGGAGTGTTGGCAGTTACAAAGGCAGAAGCTTTTTTGCTGATTTCAGGAATATCCTCTAACGGGAAATTAGAGTTGGAAGGTCGGTTTTGAATTCTTTCAGAAAGCCATGAAGGGCCGTGCCAGTACAAACAGGATTGAGATAGTGACTTAGGTGAACAACCACGAGAAATGAGGTCGGCGGGGTTGTCTTTGCTAGAAACATGGTTCCATTGTTCTGGTTTAGAAACAGTTTGAATTTTCTCAACTCTGTTAGCTACAAAAGTTTGCCAATTAGAAGGAGGTTTAGAAATCCATGCCAAAGCAATAGAGGAATCTGTCCAAAAATATGTGTGCGAGAACTTACAGTTGAGTGTTTGTTTGAGTTTGTTAGCTAATTCGGCAGCAAGTAGTGCGGCACAGAGTTCAAGACGAGGTAATGAAACGGGTTTCAAAGGCGCACCTTAGATTTAGCACATATCAAATTGGAGAAAAAGGGGGAGCGGCTTACAATGTAAGCACAACATCCGTATGCTTTGGTCGAACTGTCAGCAAAAAGGTGCAAATCCAGGACAAGAGAGCAAGAGAACGGAACTAGCACTCTAGGAATGTCTATTAATGAGAGATCACAAAGACTGTGCCGAAAGGTAAGCCACTTTTGTAAAAGCGAAGGAGGAATGGGATCATCCCAATCCGAGTTCAATGACCATAGCTCTTGCATAAAGATTTTAGCTAGAACAATTACGGGTGCAATGAACTGAAGCGGGTCATATATCTTAGCTATTTCTGATAGCACTTGTCTTTTGGTTTGTGGAGGTGAGGAAGACAAATTTACTTCGTAAAAGAATGAGTCAGCTTTAGGATACCAGTGTATTCCCAAAACTTTAGTAGCATCCTCCAATTTACAAAGCTCTACTGGAGTATCAACAGGACAATGTGGCAAGAGATTGGATAGAAGTTCCTCAGAGTTTGAGTTCCAACGATGAAGTAAGAATCCTCCTCTGCTAAGTAAAGTTTTTAAACTTTGAGAGAGTTCGATAGCCTCAGATACATTCTTGAAAGAAAAAAGAAAGTCATCAACGTAGAAGGAATTTTTTAACAAAATAGGAGTTTCAGAAGGAAACAAATGACCATCTTGGTCGGCAAGATGTTTCAAAGTACGAATGGCAAGAAAAGCCGATGGTTTAAGCCCATACGTTACGGTTTTTAATTTAAAGATCTTGATGGTTTTGGTAGGAGCATCACGCCAGAGAATTCGTTGAAGATTTTGTTGTTTGGAATTAATCAGAATTTGTCTATACATTTGTTGTATGTCGGCTATGATTCCAATTGGAAATAGACGAAAATTTAAAAGAATAGACGGGAGATCAGACTGAATGGCAGGTCCAGATAGGAGAGTGTCATTTAAGGAAATGCCATTGGCATCAGGGGCAGAACCATTAAAAAAAACTCTTATCTTTTCTTTGGTGGAGGGATTCTTCCAAACGGGATGGTGATTTAAATACACTGAATCTAAAGAAGGGTTGAAATCTTGAACAGTCTCCATATGGTTAGAAGCTTCATAATCCTCCATGAATTCAAGGTATTGTCTGCGAGTGGAAGGATCTTGCTTGAGTTGATTCTCAACTGCAAATAAAGCTTTAAGAGCTTTCGGATAGGAATCACATAAAGAAGGAGGAGAAGAAATGCGTGGCATTGTGACAATAAATCTGCCATCTGGGTTACGAACAGTGGTTTCTAAAAAATGTTGTTCACAAAATTCATCTTCTGATGAAAGAGAAGGAGCAGATTCAATGGACTCGATTTGCCAAAATTTTTCCAGACGCTGATGAAGATCTGCATTAGTGAAATGGCATTGAGAGGAACCTTGAACAGTTTGAAGAGGAATATAACCTGTGATAAGCCAGCCAAATTTAGTATGGTGGGCGTAGATACCAGATGAAATATTAACCCTTGACGGAAGAAGATTTTGCCAAAATGTGTTAGCGCCAAATAGAATGTCAACGTGAGAGCTTTTATAGAATTGAGGGTCAGCCAGTTTTAGATCATAGGGAAATTTCCATTCGTCAACGGAAAAAGAGCGACTGGGAGTAGGACTGCCAATACTCGGAATGGACAGACAGTTTAGATGAAAGTTAGTGCCATATTGGACTGAATCTTTCACCTGCAGCTTGACATAATTTAAGGAAGTAGACTTGCTGTTGTTGATACCAGATATTTCAATATTGGTGGAGAGTGGTTTGAGACCTAACCTTTCAACTAATGATGAGGTTATGAAGTCATGAGTTGCCGCATTGTCGAGCAAGGCTCGTACTAAGTGCCAATTGCCGGAAGAATCTTTAACTTGGACCTGGATCGTAGATAACAAAACTTGAGCACTACGCCATGAGGGAGTTGTTTGATTGTAGGATTGGGCAACGGTATTTACAGTAGAAAAAGAAGAGCTAGGTGGAGAAGCATCACTAGTGAGGCTCAGCGCAGGTTGGGCACTAGGATTTGAAACTGTTCCGGGAATAGACCGTGGCTTTTCGAAGCGGTGCAAGGTAGAATGATGTCTTAGCTTGCAATGCGTACAAACTCCTTTCGAAGGGCAGTCCGCTAAGATATGCCTTGAAGAAAGGCAGTTAAAACAACATTTGTTTTGCGACACAGCTTTTCTACGATCTTCAACTGAAAGGCCTTTGAAGGTATTGCAGAAATATAAGGGGTGCAAATTATTGCAAAGAATGCATGAGGTTTTGTTACCTTGTATGGAGAAAACATGAGAATGTGAAGCTTTTTCCGAGAAATGCTTGATGGGTTTACTTTTGCTGACATCGGTGGAACCTTCAGCTTTATTGATTAAAGCAGAGAGAATTTGACAACGTTTCTTTATGAAAGAGATCAAAACTTTAAATGTGGGTTCAGGTTTGTCCACTAAATCGGATTCCCATGCTTTACGAGTATTAAGGTCAAATTTGGACGTAGTGAGATGTATAAGGAAAAGATCCCAATGTTCAACAGGTTGTTTAAGATGTTCTAGGGCTCTTACATGAAGTTCAACGGTGTCTCCCAGATTTCTAAGGGATGATAAATTATCAGGGCGTGAAGCTGGTAAATTAAACAAGGCGTTCATATGGCGTTGAATCCTAAGTTTGGCATTGCCATATCGCTGTTGGATGAGGTCAATAGCTACCGAGTAATTTTCGGTTGTGAGAGGAAAAGCTTCAATTAACTTTAAAGGAGGACCCTGAAGAACAGACTTTAAATAATAAAATTTTTGAATCTCAGGGAATGATCTATTATCATGTATTAGAGAAGAAAAAAGTTCAAAAAAGGAATCCCAATGTTTTTCCTCCCCTGAAAAGGTAGGAAGTTGGATTTTAGGAAGAAACGGTTTTCTAACTTCGGTGTTTTGATGGGTTGCTAATTGCTGAATTAAATCCTTAGCTTCGCCATACATATTGTAATACAGTTCTTCAACAGAACTACGATCCTGTTCTTGATCAGGTTCGATTGTTTCAATTTCGGTTTGCAACACATCATACTCTTGAAAATGTTGCTGATAAACATTAAAACGTTGAACTAGAACGTCATAATTGTGATCATCAAAAGATTTGGAACCTAAAAACTGCTGAAAACGAGTAAGTTTATTTTTACAAGCAGTTCTTTTGGCTACAAGCTCCTTAGGAAGAGACATGGCGGAACTTTGAGTACTTTCACTCACCGATCTGCTAGACTGCCGAGCGTCTGAAGTGGTAGTAGTAGTATTGGTACTGGTAGAGGTGGTAACAAGGGACATCTCCGCTCACCCCAACACAGCTTTCATAGCGATAGCTGAAAAATACAATTAGCATTAGTGACAGAAGTGAAAAGCTGCAATAGCTTATCGAATGGCTTGGCAACCTGTTTCATACAATAAACAATTATGAAGGTTATTTAAAGGTCCCGGGTTTCGGCACCAACATGGTTAGGATCTGTCAATGCGAGACCTCCTTTTTCGGGAAGGACTAGAAGTGAAGCTTCTAGTCTAATAAGAAAATGAACTTTACTAAGTAGGAACAGATTGAACATTGATGAGTAAATAGCAATGGAAACAGTTTGCCAATAACAGGGGTATTTTATTCATAAACAACTTTCAAAAGATTAACAATAAATAAATATATAAACATGTAATGGAAATGTGACCTTTGACAGGCCTACAACAAGCGAACAAGATTTCATAAGCTTGAAAAAGATTAACAATAAATGAATATATAAACATGTAATGGAAATGTGACCTTTGACAGGCCTACAACAAGCGAACAAGATTTCATAAGCTTGAATGCCAACAACCCTGAGAATAAGTAACCACTTTGTGGCCAGTTAGTCTGAAGTAGAACTATGCAGGGTAAAATAGTGAGTAACTATAGTGCTCAAATGAAGGCTTAAAATTTAGCCTAGGACTGCACACAGAGAGTAGGCTAGTTTATTTACAGAAAAAAAATCAACATTAATTAACATGCCAGTAGGGATAACATCCTGCTAGTCGCTTGATAGTTATAAGACAAAGTTGTTTGCAATTGAAATGGGAGCATTCCCAAAAACACTTTGATAGATTAAATGAAGAACAAGCCATTCACTTCGTCAGATAGGTGAACTGGTGTTAAGCCCAATAGTTTGTACAAAAATAGAGAAAAGAATGATTTGTTTTGAAGGAAAGTTAACATGCGAAAGAGAGAGAACAGCCGTTTTCTCATAGCCTACAATTTAAAGGCATAATACATGCTTAAACCACTTAATAGAAAGAAATAAGTTGAGTTTGGCATAGTTTGACAAGTTGTTTAAGTCAGGTAACAAACCCTAAAAAGAAAGATATATTTTTAAGGTTTAGAAATTTTCGAGGTTATAATAAACACTTAGCTTGTTGGCGTTGGTGTAGAGGAATTTCCACATAATATAAATAGAGGAAGAGCGTGTTGATCACTTTTTTCCGTCTTGGAAATGTTGAAGACTTCGTGCCCAGCACAAAACTGACGTAGGCCAATCATCGATGTAAACTTAGATAGACTTTGTAGAACTCGGTTTTGATCACTTTTTTCCTTCTTGGAAATGTTGAAGACTTCGTGCCCAGCACAGAAGAAAATTTGTTTATCGTTTTTTTTCTCACGACAAACTGACGTAGGCCAAGTATCGATGTTAACTTATATAGATTTCGTAGATTTTAGAATGCACTGCTGGTTTGACTAGAAGCATTTTGCGATGTATTAGCACACAGCGTTGAGACACATTCAAGCGTTGTGCAAACAGCGTGAAGACAGCTGACGACGAGTGACTGGCATTGTGACTTGCTGGAGACAGACAGTTGATGTAGGCCAGGGCAGGCTATATACCGGAGATCACGCGGAATGCGTGATGCGGACAGGTGGCGTCGGCCAATCCGAGAGCATGGAAAATTCTCGAAAACTGCTGAGGCCAATCAGAACAAGGGGCCAACTGAAAATGAACCTCGTGACCAACATTAGTTCCGGAAATCATTACAGTGTCATGGAACACGTGCTAGCAAGAACAGATTGAAGAAAAATGGAATGACATGACAGGTGAGAGGTTATGTTATAATAAAAATAAGTGAACTTTGTAAATTTCACTGAAAAGTGAACACAAGGGAAGTTGAAGTTTTTCAAACTCCTTGAAAACAACACGGCTTTACAGGAGGCTGTCAAGGTTTTCCACCATGCAGATGCTGCGTTTGTTGGTGGTAGAGAGGCCAGATTGAAAGTTGACATTATGAGGGATTTTGAGGATATCTCGTGGCAGATTTTGTCCAAATAGGTCTCATTGGCCTTAGGTGAATTTCATTTTGTAATAACGCTTCTACTTTAAATCAAGTATGTTGTAAATGACTTACATATTATTTCGTAAACCATTCTAGTCTTTAAGACATTTTTCCAAGTGTTCTAGTGAAGTGTCACATTTCATCTACACGGCAAGAAAGTTGACGAGGAACTGGCTGCCATAGCTATTCTCTCATTGGCCGGCCTCCATGCTTCTACTAAGCTTCGGCCAATCACCGCGCGTCTTCATCACTACGTAGCATAGAAGCTTCCAGACCATCAGCTGGTCGACTATTTAAACGACCAGCTGGGCTGTCTACTTTGTGATTTTCATTGGCAGATCCGGAGCTGCCCACCAGTCTTGCATACCGGACTTAAAACTTCATCTAGACCTCATGTATCATCGTAAACTCTGCATAAGGAAGTGATATCTACGCTTCGCAATGTCTGTAAGACATCTGTTCTTCGTGATCCAAACGTGACCACAATCTTTGTGTTTCAACGACATATTGAAAAATGAACATTTTCATGTGTGAGCTTCACATCATTCGTGCTATGGAAAACTATTCATGTACGCACCTTCTACAACGTGAATAGGTTACTACCTACTGTACGTTTTCGTCTTTAATGGCTTACTCTAAAGCTATTCTTTTTGTGAATTCTACAAAATTCTACAAGTAATTCAACATTCTTCATACTTTGTGAAACAAGCGTGACATACTGTATGTAATGTCTTCAACCGCTTGGAATTCTACTAATGTTGCTAACTACGCCAAAACTAAGATAAGTAATCTGTTACTAATGCCAAAACTTTTATTTTGTGAAATGTAATGTGCTGTTCAACTGTGCCATTTTCTTGCCTCCCGAGGACAGATTACGTAACGGCGTGCATTTATCATTTTCTTGGAAAGTTAACATAACGGCTTGCTTTTGCTATTTTCTCTTTGGAAATATTTCATGGCTTTCTTTTCTGTACATCATGGTAACTCATATGAGTTTTTCCCTTTCATAAGGTTCGGCAGGATTAGGCCCCTGACCGCCATGGCCCCTTCTATAGGCCATGCCTTCTCTTTGTAACTGCTTTTACAGTTTTTCCTTACTCTCTTTCATAAGGTTCGGCAGGAGTAAGGCCCTGACCGTCATAACCCCTTCTATAGGTTATGTTTCTATTCTTTCTTTCATGTAAATGATCTATGTAACTTTCACTAAGGGTTTCCTTATAGAAAAAGGTTTCACCGTTTTCCTTTCTTTTGTTAAAACAAATTTTGGATTAAAACGCTCAGAGTGTCCCATTTGTTTAGAAGTTAGTCAAATAATTTCTTCTTTGTCAGTTATTATATAATGAAGCAAAGCCTATTCAGTGAAAAAATGTTTCTAATTGTGCTAACCTTTTAGCATCTGATTATAAAAATTTGTTATTCAATTGTTAAATATATACATACTGGCAGGTACTCGCGGCTTCGCTCACGTGATAGTCGTGTCATATTGTTATTCAATGACATGCAGGTTTAACCCCGATAACCCCCCTTTCGAACCTGAATATCCAAAAATCCTTCCTTAGTGGACGTTTTCGACATAAAACGAACATAACCCCAAAATTTCATGTTTCTAACTTCAATAATTTTGGCTGGGCGATGATGAGTGAGTAAGTCAGTCAGGACATTTTCTTTCATTTATTTTTCAGAAATTCACCCCTCGCATGAACCCCTTAAATTGGATTTATGAAAAAAAAACGGTTGAACACCTATTTACTTATTTTAAGCTGTTCTCCCCCCTGAGTTTGACGAGTGAGTGAGTTAATCAGTTAGAACACTTTCTTTCCTGTTTTTCCCCCTAGAATTTCACCCCTCTCCAAAAGCCCCTTAAATTGGATTTATGAAAAAACGGTTGAACACCTATTTACTTACATTTAAAGCTGTTTTTTTCGATGAATTTTAAACTTCTCGCCTATGTCGTTTAAGAGATACACGCTCCGTTAAGAATCCTTCAACCCCCAATTTTAACCCCTTTCACCTCATAATATACACTACATCGATAAACCCTTAGACATATGTCTGCTTATTTTTATTAATGATTAGTTTATATGCCGAATATCACATCCCCAAAGAAACAACTCATGAGATATCGTTATTCAATGAAATAGACTTTTACCCCCTTAACACCTCTTTAAAACCCGAATAAACAAAATTCCTTTCTTAGTTGAGGTTTTCGACAAACAGCGAACATATTCCCAAAATATCAGGTTTCCAAATTTAATAATTTTCGCTGGGCGATGATGAGTGAGTGAGTGAGTGAGTCAGGTCATTTTCTTTCAATTATTTTTACCAGAATTTTACCCCTCCCCATGGGCCCCTTAAATTGGATTTATGAAGAAACGCTCGAACACTTATTAACTTATTTTTAAGCTGTATTTTCCCCCTGAGTTTGATGAGTGAGTGAGTTAGTCAGTCAGTTAGGACACTTTCTCTCCCTTTTTTTTACAGAATTTCACCCCACCCCATTGACTCCTTAAATTGAATTTATGAAAAAACGGTCGAACACCGATTTACTTATATTTTAAGCTCATTTTTTTCCGCTGAGATTCAAACTTCTCGCCTATGTCGTTTAATAGATACACGCTACGTTAAGAATCCTTCCACCCCCACTTTTCACCCCTTTAGCCTTATAAAATACAACACATCTAAAAACCCTTAGACATATGTCTGCTTATTTTTAATGATTAGTTTATATGCCGAGTATCACATCCACAAATGAAACCACCCATGAGATATTGTTATTCAATAAAATGCAGGTTTAACTCCCTTAAGACCCCCTCAGAACTTGAATATCCGAAAATCCTCCCTTAGTGTACGGTTTTGACATACAACGAACATATCCCCAAAATGTCATGTTTTTAACTTCAATAATTTTGGCTGGGCAATGATGAGTGAGTGAGTGAGTGAGTCAAGACATTTTCTTTCATTTTTTTTTTTTTTTTTAATTTCACCCCTCCCCATGAACCACTTAAATTTGATCTATGAAAAAAAAAACTGTCTAACACTTATTTACTTATTTTAAGCAGTTTTCTCTCCCTGAGTTTGAAGAGTGAGTGAGTCAGTCAATCAGTAAGGACACTTTATTTCCTGTTTTTATTTCTTCCAGAATTTCACCCCTCCCCATGGGCCCCTTAAATTGGATTTATGAAAAAAAAACGGTCGAACACCTATTTACTTATATTTTAAGCTGATTTTTTACCGCAGACTTTCAAATTCCTCGCCTATGTCGTTTAAGAGATAGACGCTCCGTTAGGAGTCCTTCAACCCCCACTTTTCACCCCTTTCACCTCATAATATACACCAAATCGAAAAATCCTCATACATATGTCTTCTTATTTTTAATGATGAGTTTATATGCCGAGTATCGCAACCCCCAATGAAACCAATCGGGAGTTATTGTTATTCAATGAAATGCAGGTTTAACCCCCTTAAGACCCCTTCAGAACCTGAATATCCGAAAATCCTCCCTTAGTGGACGGTTTTGACATACAATGATCATATCCCCGAAATGTCATGTTTCTAACTTCAATAATTTTGGCTGGGCGATGGTGAGCGAGTCAGGACTTTTTCTTTCAATTTTCTTTTTTCAGAATTTCACCCCTCCCCATGAACCCCTTAAATTGGGTTTATGAAAAAAAAACTGTCGAACACCTTTTTTTTTATTTTTAAGCAGTTTTTTCCCCCTGAGTTTGATGAGTGAGTCTGTCAGTCAAACAGTTAGGACACTTTCTCTCCTGTCCCCCCCCCCCCCAGAATTTCACCCCTCCTCATGCGCCCCTTAAATTGGATTTATGAAAAAACGGTCTAACACCTATTTACTTATTTTTTAAGCTGATTTTTGTCCGCTGAGTTTCAAACTCCTCGCCCATGTCGTTTAAGAGATACACGCTCCGTTAGGAATCCTTCAACCCCCACTTTTCACCCCTTTCACCTCATAATATACACCACATCGAAAACTCCTCAATACACGTGTCTTCTTATTTTTAATGATGAGTTTATATGCCGAGTATCGCATCCCCCAATGAAACCAACCGGGAGTTATTGTTATTCAATGAAATGCAGGTTTAACCCCCTAAGACCCCTTTAGAACCTGAATATCCGAAAATCCTCCCTTAGTGGATGGTTTTGACATACAATGATCATATCCCCGAAATGTCATGTTTCTAACTTCAATAATTTGGTACTCATCGACACTGCTGAAGACATATCATTACAAGTTATCTTATTTTCTTGAAATTGATATCACTTATTCCAGGAATATAAATTAGCGGATTTTTGCCAAAAAATAAAAAATAAATAAATTTGGGGGTCTTTTTCAAAGATTAATCACAAAAATAACGTGTATTTTTAGGACGCGATATCTTTGCTCTTTTTCAACTTAATTGAGTCATTGTTGTCGCAAATTGATCTGCTGTATGTTCAGAATGTTGTATAGCAGAATCGTTTTTGTATCATTGGTTGAGGCAAATATATTAGCTTTGTTTTACAATTTACGTTATTTTGATTGAAAAAATAAATTAATTGTGGGGGGGCGACCCCTAATTTCAATTCTGCTTTACAACATAGCTGCATTATTTTTCTATATTTTAGTTTTTAAATTAAACTAATATCTTAATTCTAAGTGGACATTTTAACTGCCCAAGTCAAGACAAATATTGAAAAAAATGAAGTGAGAGAAATCGTAACTTCAAGTTGAGGTACACATTTAGATTAAAGAGTCTTACTTTTCAACTCCTAAAAACTGCATTTTCTTTGGATTTTAGGTCAATCCTCTGCATTCTCCGGCCCGAGAGTATCTCCAACATTGATTTAGTTCTGGAGTAGACTGTTTCAAAGCCAGATTAATGTGTGCTTTATCTGCTGCAACTATGCGTCGAAATGACAGCTGCTGAAAAGCATGCTCACCGATCATTAAGGTTATTATAAATGAGCTAAACAACAATAAAACTAGTATAAACTATATATTTCTGGAAAGTAGAGAGGACATACTATCGAATAAGACAATAAAAAAAATCGAAAATTTTCTTTGAAAATGACTAATGGAAGGGTCGATGAGTACCTTAGACCCCTTTATAACCTGAATATCCGAAAATCCTCCCTTAGTGGACGGTTTTGACATACAATGATCATATCCCCGAAATGTCATGTTTCTAACTTCAATAATTTTGGCTGGGCGATGGTGAGCGAGTCAGGGCTTTTTCTTTCAATTTTCTTTTTTCAGAATTTCACCCCTCCCCATGAACCCCTTAAATTGGGTTTATGAAAAAAAAACTGTCGAACACCTTTTTTTTTTATTTTTAAGCAGTTTTTCCCCCCTGAGTTTGATGAGTGAGTCTGTCAGTCAAACAGTTAGGACACTTTCTCTCCTGTCCCCCCCCCCCCCAGAATTTCACCCCTCCTCATGCGCCCCTTAAATTGGATTTATGAAAAAACTGTCTAACACCTATTTACTCATTTTTTAAGCTGATTTTTGTCCGCTGAGTTTCAAACTCCACGCCTATGTCGTTTAAGAGATACACGCTCCGTTAGGAATCCTTCAACCCCCACTTTTCACCCCTTTCACCTCATAATATACACCACATCGAAAACTCCTCAATACACGTGTCTTCTTATTTTTAATGATGAGTTTATATGCCGAGTATCGCATCCCCCAATGAAACCAACCGGGAGTTATTGTTATTCAATGAAATGCAGGTTTAACCCCCTAAGACCCCTTTAGAACCTGAATATCCGAAAATCCTCCCTTAGTGGACGGTTTTGACATACAATGATCATATCCCCGAAATGTCATGTTTCTAACTTCAATAATTTGGTACTCATCGACACTGCTGAAGACATATCATTACAAGTTATCTTATTTTCTTGAAATTGATATCACTTATTCCAGGAATATAAATTAGCGGATTTTTGCCAAAAAATAAAAAATAAATAAATTTGGGGGTCTTTTTCAAAGATTAATCACAAAAATAACGTGTATTTTTAGGACGCGATATCTTTGCTCTTTTTCAACTTAATTGAGTCATTGTTGTCGCAAATTGATCTGCTGTATGTTCAGAATGTTGTATAGCAGAATCGTTTTTGTATCATTGGTTGAGGCAAATATATTAGCTTTGTTTTACAATTTACGTTATTTTGATTGAAAAAATAAATTAATTGTGGGGGGGGGGCGACCCCTAATTTCAATTCTGCTTTTCAACATAGCTGCATTATTTGTCTATATTTTAGTTTTTAAATTAAATTAATATCTTAATTCTAAGTGGACATTTTAACTGCCCAAGTCAAGACAAATATTGAAAAAAATGAAGTGAGAGAAATCGTAACTTAAAGTTGAGGTACACATTTAGATTAAACAGTCTTGCTTTTCAACTCCTAAAAACTGCATTTTCTTTGGATGTTAGGTCAATCCTCTGCATTCTCCGACCCGAGAGTATCTCCAACATTGATTTAGTTCTGGAGTAGACTGTTTCAAAGCCAGATTAATGTGTGCTTTATCTGCTGCAACTATGCGTAGAAATGACAGCTGCTGAAAAGCATGCTCACCGATCATTAAGGTTATTATAAATGAGCTAAACAACAATAAAACTAGTATAAACTATATATTTCTGGAAAGTAGAGAGGACATACTATCGAATAAGACAATAAAAAAAATCGAAAATTTTCTTTGAAAATGACTAATGGAAGGGTCGATGAGTACCTTAGACCCCTTTATAACCTGAATATCCGAAAATCCTCCCTTAGTGGACGGTTTTGACATACAATGATCATATCCCCGAAATGTCATGTTTCTAACTCCAATAATTTTGGCTGGGCGATGGTGAGTGAGTCGGGATTTTTCTTTCAATTTTCTTTTTTTCAGAATTTTTCCCCTCCCCATGAACCCCTTAAATTGGGTTTATGAAAAAAAAATGTCGAACACCTATTTTTTTATTTTTAAGCAGGTTTTCCCCCTGAGTTTGATGAGTGAGTTTGTCAGTCAATCAGTTAGGACACTTTCTTTCCTATTTCCCCCCCCCCCACCCCAGAATTTCACCCCTCCCCATGGGCCCCTTAAATTGGATTTATGAAAAAAAACGGTCAAACACCTATTTAATTATCTTTTAAGCTGATTTTTTTCCCGCTGAGTTTCAAACTCCTCGCCTATGTCATTAAGAGATACACGCTACGTTAGGAATACTTCAACGCCCACTTTTCACCCCTTACATCTCATAATATACACCACATCGAAAAACCCTAAGACATGTGTCTTCTTATTAGCCTACTTTCGATTTTTGCAAAAAATGAAAGTAGACTTATGAGATCAACACAGGGCGAAAAAAGTGTGTCTGTCTGTGTGTGTGTATGTGTGTGTGTGAGTCTGTGTGTGTGTGTGTGTATGTGTGTGTGTGAGTCTGTGTGTGTGTGTGTGTGTGTGTGTCTGTGTGTGTGTGAGTGTGTGTACTCTGAATGTCTGTCCCCCCCTATCAATTCGAACACGGTGAATGCGAATTGAACGAAATTTGGTACAAAGGTAGCACTAGCAAAGGACACCTCAGTGTCATGTTTTATATCGCCGCCATCTTGACGGAAACGTAATGGCGGCCACACAAATGTTCAAAGCTTAAATCAAATTACGACTAACCTAATCATCCGATCTCTACCAAATTTTGCAACAACATACCCCTATGGAAGGATCATCCTTTGACCAAAGAAATAGGTCATCAGCGTTATAGTTTGCGGATGGCGGCCATCTTTGTGTGAAAATCGATTCCCCCTATTAATTCGAACACGGTGCAACCGAATGGAACTAAATTTGGTACAGAGGTAGTACCAACAAAAGGTACCTCAGTGTCATGTTTTATATCGCCGCCATCTTGACGGAAACGTAATGGCGGCCACACAAATGTTCAAAGCTTAAATCCAATTACGACTAACCTAATCATCCGATCTCTACCAAATTTTGCAACAACATACCCTTATGGGGGGAGCATCCTTTGACCAAACTAATAGGTCATCAGCGTAATAGTTTGCGGATGGCGGCCATCTTTGTGTGAAAATCGATTCCCCCTATTAATTCGAACACGGTGCAACCCAATGGAACGAAATTTGGTACAGAGGTAGTACTAACAAAAGGCACCTTAGTGTCATGTTTTATATCGCCGCCATCTTGACGGAAACGTAATGGCAGCCACACAAATGTTCAAAGCTTAAATCAAATTACGATTAACCTAATCATCCGATCTCTACCAAATTTTGCAACAACATACCTTTATGGAGGGAGCATCCTTTGACCAATCTAATAGGTCATCAGCGTAATAGTTTGCGGATGGCGGCCATCTTTGTGTGAAAATCGATTCCCCCTATTAATTCGAACACGGTGCAACCGAATGGAACGAAATTTGGTACAGAGGTAGTACTAACAAAAGGCACCTCAGTGTCATGTTTTATATCGCCACCATCTTGAAGGAAACGTAATGGTGGCCACACAAATGTTCAAAGCTTAAATCAAATTACGACTAACCTAATCATCCGATCTCTACCAAATTTTGCAACAACATACCTTAATGGGGGAGCATCCTTTGACCAAACTAATAGGTCATCAGCTTAATAGTTTGCGGATGGCGGCCATTTTTGTGTGAAATCGATTCCCCCTATTAATTCGAACACGGTGCAACCGAATGGAACGAAATTTGATACAGAGGTAGTACTAATAAAAGGCACCTCAGTGTCATGTTTTATATCGCCGCCATCTTGACGGAAACGTAATGGCGGCCACACAAATGTTCAAAGCTTAAATCAAATTACGATTAACCTAATCATCCGATCTCTACCAAATTTTGCAACAACATACCCTTAAAGAGGAAGCATCCTTTGACCAAATGAATAGGTCATTAGCCTTACAGTTTGCGGATGGCGGCCATCTTTGTGTGAATATCAATTCCCCCTATTAATTTCAACAAGGTGAAACCGAATGGAACGAAATTTGGTACAGAGGTAGCACTAGCAAAGGGCATCTCAGTGTCATGTTTTATATCGCCGCCATATTGACAGAAACGTAATGGCGGCCACACAAATGTTCAAAGCCTAAGTTAAATTACGACTAACATAACCATCCGATCTCTACCAAACTTTGCAACAACATACCTTTATGGAGGGAGCATCATTTGACCAATCTAATAGGTCATTCGCCTAATAGTTTGCGGATGGCGGCCATCTTTATGTCAAAATTGATTCCCCCTATTAATTCGAACACGGTGGAACCGAATGGAACGAAATTTGGTACAGAGGTAGCACTAGCAAAGGGCACCTCAGTGTTATGTTTTATATCGCCGCCATCTTGAATGAAATGTAATGGCGGCCACACGAATGTTCAAAGCTTAAATCAAATTACGATTAACGTAATCATCCGATCTCTACCAAATTTTGCAACTACATATCTTTATGGAGGGAGCATCCTTTGACCAATCTAATAGATCATTCGCCTAATAGTTTGCGGATGGCGGCCATCTTTGTGTCAGAATCGATTCCCCCTATTAATTCAAACACGGTGAAACCGAATGGAACGAAATTTGGTACAGAGATAGCACTAGCAAAGGGCATCTCAGTGTCATGATCAATATCGTCGCCATATTGACAGAAACGTAATGGCGGCCACACGAATGTTTAAAGCTTAAATCAAATTACGACTAACATAACCATCCGATCTCTACTAAACTTTGCAACAACATACCTTTATGGAGGGAGCATCCTTTGACTAATCTAATAGGTCATTAGCCTAATAGTTTGCGGATGGCGGCCATCTTTATGTCAAAATTGATTCCCCCTATTAATTCGAACACGGTGGAACCGAATGAACGAAATTTGGAACAGAGGTAGCACTAGCAAAGGGCACCTCAGTGTCATGTTTTATATCATCGCTATCTTGACGGAAACGTAATCGCGGCCACCCAAATGTTAAAAGCTAAAATGTAATTACGACCAACCTAATAATCTAGTCTCTACCAAATTTTGCAACACCATATCTTTATGTGGGAAACATATTCTGACCAAATTGCAAGAACATCAGCCCAATAGTTTGCAGATGGTGGCCAAGTATGTGTGCAAATCGATTCCCCCTATCAATTCAAACACGGTGAAACCGAATTAACGAAATTTGGTACAGAGGTAGCACTAGCAAAGGGCACCTCATATTCATGTTTAATATCCCTATAGCACGTTGTATTTCAACAATCTACTACAACCAACATTCAATCATGCTCTTTGAAAAGGACAAAGAGTTATAACAATACCCATGCATTTAGGAGAAAGTAGGCTATATGTTCTTTACTGAACATCTTGTTTTTAATGATGAGTTTATATGCCGAGTATCACATCCCTCAATGACACCAAGCCGGAGATATTGTTATTCAATGAAATGCAGTTTTACCCCCTTAATACCCCTTTAGAACCTGAATATCCAATAATCCTTCCTTAGTGGGCGTTTTTTGACTTACAAAGAACATATCCCCAAAATTTCATGTTTCTAACTTTAATAGTTTTGGCTGAGCGATGATGAGTCAGTCAGTCAGTCAGTCAGTCAGGACACTTTGTTTTATATAATAGATGTTAAAGCAACATGCTCTGTCTCTCTCTTTTCTTGTTTTGCATAACGTATATCTCCTTCATATCCTTTAATGCTCAAACTTGGTTCGATTCTGAATGCACTCAGAATTCTGTCTGATAATGGAAACATTTAATTGGTTAATCCAATGGTTCGTGATAGTTAACCACACCAACACACATATGAATGCTGCCTTTGAGTTAATAAAAATGTTGAATACCAATTACCATGTGTTTTGATCTTTATTCTTAGTCATTCCCTGCCTAACCATATTAGCCTACTTTCGATTTTTGCAAAAAATGAAAGTAGGCTTGTGAGATCACTACAGGGCGAAAAAAAGTGTGTTTGCCTGTGTGTGCGTATGTGTGTGTGTGTGTGTGTGAGTGGGTGTACTCTGAATGTCTGTCCCCCCCTATCAATTCAAACACGGTGAGCGCAAATTGAACGAAATTTTGTACAAAGGTAGCACTAGCAAAGGACACCTCAGTGTCATGTTTTATATCGCCGCCATCTTGACGGAAACGTAATGGCGGCCACACAAATGTTCAAAGCTTAAATCAAATTACGACTAACCTAATCATCCGATCACTACCAAATTTTGCAACAACATACCTTTATGGAGGGAGCATCCTTTGACAAATCTAATAGGTCATTAGCCAAATAGTTTGCGGATGGCGGCCATCTTTGTGTCAAAATCGATTACCCCTATTAATTCGAACACGGTGAAACCTAATGGAATGATATTTGGTACAGAGGTAGCACTAGCAAAGGGCACCTCAGTGTCATGTTTTATATCACCGCCATCTTGACGGAAACGTAATGGCGGCCACACAAATGTTCAAATCTTAAATCAAATTACGACTAACCTAATCATCCGATCTCTACCAAATATTGCAACAACATACCTTTATGGAGGAAGCATTCTTTGACAAATCTAATAGGTCATTAGCCTAATAGTTTGCGGATGGCGGCCATCTTTGTGTCAAAATCGATTACCCCTATTAATTCGAACACGGTGAAACCGAATGGAATGAAATTTGGTACAGAGGTAGCACTAGCAAAGGGCACCTCAGTGTCATGTTTTATATCGCCGCCATCTTGACGGAAACGTAATGGCGGCCACACAAATATTCAATGCTTAAATCAAATTACGATTAACCTAATCATCCGATCTCTACCAAATTTTGCATCAACATACCATTATGGAGGGAGCATCCTTTGACCAAACTAATAGGTCATTAGCCTAATATTTTGCGGATGGCGGCCATCTTTGTGTGAAAATCGATTCCCCCTATTAATTCGAACACGGTGAAACCGAATGGAACGAAATTTGGTACAGAGGTAGCACTAGAAAAGGCCACCTCAGTGTCATGTTTTATATCACCGCCATCTTGACGGAAACGTAATCGCGGCCACCCAAATGTTAAAGGCTGAAATGTAATTACGACCAACCTAATAATCTAGTCTCTACCAAATTTTGCAACAAATCTTTATGTGGGAAGCATATTCTGACCAAACTGCTAGATCATCAGCCCAATAGTTTGCAGATGGTGGCCAAGTATGTGTGCAAATCGATTCCCCCTATCAATTCAAACACGGTGAAACCGAATTGAACGAAATTTTGTACAGAGGTAGCACTAGCAAAAGGCACCTCAGTGTCATGTTTTACATCGCCGCCATCTTGACGGAAACGGAATGACGGCCACCGAAATGTTAAAAGCTTAAATCAAATTTCGACCATCCTAATAATTTGATCTCTACCGGATTTTGCAACAACATGCCTTTTTGTGGAAAGCATCTTATGACTGACTACAAGGTCATCAGCCCAATAGTTTGCAAATAGCGGCCATGTATGTGTGCAAATCCATTCCCCAGATCAATTCAAACACGGTGAAACCGAATTGAACGATTTTTTTTACAGAGGTAGCACTAGCAAAGGGCACCTCATATTCATGTTTAATATCCCCATAGCACGTTGTATTTCAACAAGCTACTACAACCAACATTCAATTATACTCCTTGAAAAGGTCAAAGAGTTATAACAATACCCATGCATTTAGGAGAAAGTAGGCTATATGTTCTTTACTGAACATCTTGTTTTTATTTTATTTTAATGTACGTACGGCTTGCATTTTTGCCTGTAGGCCTATAGTTATTGTGTATGCTGCCTCTGATCTAAGGATAAAAATTATGAACAATCAGGCTGCAATATAATATTTTTATGTTGGCGTATATTCCTAGCCATTTCAAGTATCAAATTACTATGATATTTTGAAATATGTATTTCGGCGTAGGCCTAAGTTCCGTTTAGTTTATCGTTCGCCTAAATGTTCAAAAGTAGGCCTACCTCTTTTACTTGTATCTTTCGTATCTCTCCTTGCGTTCGTATACGTCAAACTCTCCTCCTTGACGTGTACTACCAGGCGTAACTAGTCGCACCAAAAACCGCACTTTGCTCCCATACAGTCGGCATTCCAGTATTACCCAGGGTTTAATGGGATAGGTGCGAGAAAAAAATCAGCGGTGAAGTAGGTTTCAAGTAGAAAGGCTCATTGTCTAGGCCGGTAGAGGTGAGCGCAGCTCGCATCCAGACGGCCCTGGTGCCAACTTTGTAGGGGTCCATGTTATACCATGTAAGGGCATGTAAATGCATAGAAATGTGATCTTATGCTAAACTTTTCCGCCATAAGTCATGACTGTTCTATATGGGACTCCATTGGTTTGTCTTCCGTTCACATTCTATACACATCAAACTTGAAGAATTACATCATGAAGTTCATAATACAATATTTTTAGCCTACTTTCGATTTTTGCAAAAAATGAAAGTAGACTTATGAGATCAACACAGGGCGAAAAAAGTGTGTCTGTCTGTGTGTGTGTATGTGTGTGTGTGAGTCTGTGTGTGTGTGTGTATGTGTGTGTGTGAGTCTGTGTGTGTGTGTGTGTGTGTCTGTGTGTGTGTGAGTGTGTGTACTCTGAATGTCTGTCCCCCCCTATCAATTCGAACACGGTGAATGCGAATTGAACGAAATTTGGTACAAAGGTAGCACTAGCAAAGGACACCTCAGTGTCATGTTTTATATCGCCGCCATCTTTACTAAAACTGAATGGCGGCCACTCAAACGTTCAAAACGTAAAATCAAATAACGACTAACCAAATCATCCGATCTCTACCAAATTTGGTAACAACATACCTTCGTATAGGATGCGTCTTGTGACCAAACTACAAGGTCGTCCGCCATACCATTTCAGGATGGCGGCCGTGCGAATTATGCAAACTTTATAATCCATATTATGGGACCCACCAGTTCCGATTATCGAGCCGAGAATCGTTTTAACTGTTCTAAAGGAAGAGGCACGTTCGAAATTAAAAGTTTATTTTGTAATACTATAGTGCAGACGTGATTTTAAAAAGCTGAGCCGATTCAGTAATAAGACAAGATGGCAGCGGATATCTTGTGCCAGACTTATATTTCACTAATTTGAGTATTGCATGCAATATAGCGTACTGATACAAAATAAATAAACTTTGTATGAAATGCTTTATACATAAATAATATACTCCAGTGATGAAATCGTTTAGTATAAATCATTATTTGCTAACAAGTTCTATGTAAGTCATTTTATATAGAACGATATTCGTTGACACAATTAGCTCAGTGGTAGAGCGTTAGCCTATCGCTCAAAGGCCTATGGTTCAAACCCGATCAGAGCTAATTTTTTTTGCTTGAAATGTTATATGTTTATTGTTTTGTAATGACTCAGATGTTTTAAAATTAAGCGTTATATTGTGCATATTATGGTGTAAAATATATATTTAATTAAAACATAATTCGCCAGCAGATTTACTCGAGACATCTAGCTGCCAAAAAGGTAACTGCACGCCGCTACTTATTAACTTCCAGATTTTATTGAAAAGTTTCTTCTTCTGGCCGCTAGAATGCACTCGCTCTGTTAGGATTATATTGTTCGATATTTCACCACTAGATGTCACGACTAGTCTACGTGGGGCTCCATTGATTACTATACCATTGGTATCCTATGCGCATCGAATTTGATGAATGACAAGATGATACTACGATACATTTTTACTTTTTATTTTAAAGGGTTTGTAACAGCCTATTGTGCGTTATTTGAAAATGTTAATTGAAGTAAAGAACAAAACGATTTCACATAGTATCTGAACTCTACCGTTGGTGCTAGTTCAGGATATTAATTAATACTTTTATTTCAGCCAAATAGCAATCGAATATATCCACATAGTTGGTATACACACGTCTCTGTAGGGTCATGGAAAGATTTGTTAATTCAATTAGGGTTGTGAAAGTCATACGCAGCCAGACGTGTAAAGACATGCCTCAACTCAAAGTTGGATGTTGCCCGCGTCAGGCCGATTATGTAATAATAATAATAATAATAATAATAATAATAATAATAATAATAATAATAATAATAATAATGTTATTGGTTTTACGTCCCTTTTAACTACTGTTGCTTTTATAGACGCCGGGGTGCCACAATTTTGTCCCGAAGGGGATCTTTAACGTGCCAGTAAATCTACTAACACGGCTCCCTCGCATTTGTGCACCCTCAAATGCCAGCTGACTGCGCCAGGATACGAACCTGAAACATACGGTCCAGCAAGCGAGAACGTTACCGCTGAGCCACGCCGCCAGTCCGGTCGATTATGTCTGCAGATCCATAACATTCTTTAGATACTTCTTATCTTTCTTTCTTCAATGATGGTAGCAGTTTTTATCTAGGTTGTGGTGTTTGGTAGAGGTAAATCGTTTCTAAGGTCTTCAACAAAGAATAGTTATATTATACTCTTTGATAATAACAACGAGTTATAACTATACTCATACATTTAGGAGAAAGTAGGCTATATGTTCTTTACTGAACATCTTGTTTATTTTTATTTTTAAGCGTTTCTAGCCTATTGTGTGTTATTTGCAAATGTTATTTGAACTAAAGAGCAAAACGATCCCACATAGTACCTGTGCGCTATCTGTTGGTGCTAGTTCAGGATATTCCTAGTGTGTGAAAGTGAGACTCTGTACTTTACTTTTTTTTTAGCGTATGGCTTTTAGTGCCGGGAGTGTCCGAGGACATGTTCGGCTCGCCAGTTTTGTAGCTGCTTCGAGACGGACACCCAATGGGTGAGCTACAAGTACCGTTGGGGAGGAATGTTGGATGGGAGGGTCGAGGAGTTGGAAGGTAGCGGCTGTGGCCTATAGTTAGGGACCAACCCCGGCATTTACCTGGAAGGAAGATGGGAAACCACAGAAGACCATCTTCAAGGTTGCCGGCGGGGGGATTCGAACCTCCTCGCCTCCCGGATGTGAGCGACTGCCAACAGTCATGCCGCAACGACCTCGGCTAACTCACCCGGTTGTACTTTACTTATGCACATTGATAAGGACAAAGAGTTATAACTATACCCATTCATTTTGGAGAAAGTAGGCTATATGTTCTTTGCTGAACATCTTGTTTATCACATTTTCAATGGTTTATCAGTCTTAAGTTTTCGGGGCATATGACCTCGTAGTTCCGCCCCTTAAAACAACAATAACTAATTAACTAGTCTCAAGTTCCAAAGAGAATATGTGGTCATGGCCTTCTTAATGTTTCAATTACAAGTGCATGTCCACTAGAACTTCAATTGCGAATTGTTGAGTTACATCGGGTTCAAAGGCAGTGTAAAGGATGTTGAGCACTGCATGGGCAATGCCCATTGGGCATGTCTTAAAGACATATCACCACCTTGGTTGATATCTAGGCACAGCATGCAACAACACTTCTTTTTTAAACCTTATGAGAGGCTATCTTGAAAAGTAAATAAATAAACGTTTTGCCTGGGCTCGATTTCCAGTTTTTCCAACAAATGTAATTATTATCTGAGGGATGAAATGTAGGTAAATTTGTAGCGTCGTGAGATTAATTAAGAAGAGGGTTGTTCACTTCCTATCTCAGCCATTCTAGATTTTTCGTGTTTTACCAATTCTACTGTTGGCAATTAACGGGATAGTGCCCAAGTTAAGACTACGGTCACCTGTTGCCCAATGCTAGCCGCTATTATGAATACAAACTTACTTGTTAGTACTGCGCCCATTTGACCGAAGTCAGAACGAACACATATGTTTGGATTTCAAAATCAGCTCAGCACGAGATTCAAAAACATCTCAGGGTCTATCTGGACACACAACAAAACAAAACTAGCTTGGCTGATACCAAAACTCAGACATTCGTGGGAGGAGAAAAGAGTATGGAAAAACATAAATACCACAGTTTTTAAAAACACGAGATTTCACTTTATTATTCTTTCTCCAATATCCTAACTAAAATGTTCATCCCTCAGGAAGTAAAAAAAAATAACTAAACACTTTCCTGAAAATAAAACATCCTAATTCCCCTGGGTCCCTAACTAATATGTATGTATCAAATTCGACTATTTGGTCTATCAAAACAGCTTGAAATAAATCATAAAAATATTTACACCAAAATAAATGGCACTGGTGTGTGAGATAATCAGAAAATTATCAGTTCAATGTGTTACCCACTGTTAATTATTTACATGTTTACAGGCTGTTTCAACGATGAGCAGACTTATTAGTAGTCTCTCTCTCATCTGGAATTTATTTCACTCGAAACTTTTACCTTCCTATCATCATTTTTTCACACATTTTTTTTTTTCAAAATTCATCCAAGAATAATATTGTCGAGTTCGAGAAATTTATCTTCCATAACAGATTATGGACATTCCAATTTTATACATTTCAAATGGAGAAGTGGTATCCTATCGTAAATTATTTCCAAAATATCACATGATTTTAAAAACTATCTCAAAATTTGACATCACCGGCCTTCAATTTATCAATATTTCTTAACAATTTCTGATATCCTGCATGTTGATTAATTTAAATCCCCTTAGACAGTTAAATTTAATTAACTCCAAATACTTCCTGTCTTGCTTAACAATAATTGAAATAATGTTGTTGTTTGAGTCTTCAGCCTTTTGACTGGTTTGATGCGCTCTCCATGCCTCCCTGTCCTGAGCTAATCGTTTCATCTCTACATAGCTACATACTGTAGCTACAGAGCTACCACACCCTACGTCCGAGGCAATCAGTTTAACATATTCTAACCTTGGTCTACCCCTACAGTTCTTGTCCTCGACCCTTCCTTCCATAACTAAGCTTGCTATTCCTGGGTGTCTTAGTATGTGTCCTACCAACCTATCCCTCATCTTCATTAGCAGTCGCCAGAAACATCTCTCCTCTCCTACTAGTTTTAATACCTCTTCGTTTGTAACCCCATCTACCCATCTGAACTTCATCATTCTCCTGTAACACCGCATTTCAAACGCTTCAATTCTCCTCTCTTCTGATGCACCAATAGTCCAAGTTTCACTTCCATAGAGTGCCACGCTCCAGACAAAGGCCTTCAAAAAAGACTTCCTAACACTTAAATCTATATTCGATATTAACAGATTCCTTTTCTGTAAAAATGCTTTCCTTGCCTGAGCTAACCTACTTTTTATATCCTCTTTGCTTCGTCCATCACTGGTTATTTTACTTCCTAAGTAACAGAAGTCTCCTACTTCCTTTAGTTTTTCACCTGCCAATTTGATATCCATAGCGGATTCTGATTTGTTTCGGCTGCATTCCAATATTTTGGTTTTACATTTATTACTTTTCATCATGAATTCTTTCCTCAAGACGGAGTCCTTACCACTCAAAAACTCATTCAAATCCTCAGGCGTGTCGGCCAAGATGACTATGTCATCGGCAAATCTCAGAGTTGAAATTATTGAAATAATATCGGATATTAATTAGCTGAAATCATAATTATTTCTCATTGGATAATCCATCATATATCCACAAAATCCATATAATATTCATACACTAATCTTGAAATTTATATTTCTTTTACTGACATGGCATTCGGTAAGGCTTCTTCTAGCTTAATATTGGTTAAAAACACATCAACTTTCTCCACAAGAAAACCTCAAGAACGGCGAGTGTAAAAATAAAATATAGGAATTCTGCTGATGACGGCTAATGCTGGCTTATAATGGGGCGATCAAATAACATCTTACCCTTCTTTTAACTAATAACATTTCTTTACATTGCATGGGGCGACCACTGTTGTGCATTAATTCGACCGATTATTATTATTATTATACCGGGTGAGTTAGCCGTGGTCGTTACGGCATGACTGCTGGCAGTCGCTCACATCCAGGAGGCGAGGAGGTTCGAATCCCCCCGACGGCAACCTTGAAGATGGTCTTCTGTGGTTTCCCATCTTCCTTCCAGGCAAATGCCGGGGTTGGTCCCTAACTATAGGCCACAGCCGCTACCTTCCAACTCATTGTCCTTACATTCAAACTTTTCTCATCAGACAACACTCACACGCGACGGTACGTGTAGCTCACCCATTGGGTGTCCGCCTCGAAGCAGCTACAAAACTGGCGAGCCGAACATGTCCTCGGACACTCCTGGCACTAAAAGCCATACACTAAATAAAATATATTATTATTATTATTATTATTATCCTCCGATATGTTTCGTTAATCAAAGTTAAAACACTTAAACAACAGCTTGTATTTCATCAAGAATCATAATATTATCAGAAAATCCCATTACTATTATTATTATTATTATTATTATTATTATTATTATTTATATTATCAAATCTAATGCTTCTTAAAATCTGTTATTTTATGATCCAACCCCTGGATTCTTCCTCACATTTTACACTCAAATCGATCATAATCTCATTAACCACATTGAAACACTCTCTACCCCCCGCTAGAGTTAATGTACAATTAACTACCCTCATTACCACAAACCTACAGAATTTACTGCCTTTAAATACAGGCCACAAGTGATTTTAACATTACTCCCGACTTTGAATGGGCACCAAGGTTGACCATATGGGTCTTCCTGAATAAAATAGGATAAAATACGGTACATAACTGTCGCCCCGACTATGAAATAACCTTATCCCAGGCGTAGGGCATTTGGCATGCGTTCGCTGATGCAACCAGGTTCATGCAAGACAGGAATATAAACACACATGAATTTTAAAGAGATAATCTATTGGCTGTACGATACACATATATACATAATATACAACACAAAATACCCTTCATGCACTCGTAATTTATACAGTACCTTGCCACTGAATTTAGGCTCTGAGAGCAGGAAAACGCTTACGGCCATATCAGACCCAGGCATAACAGCCACCAACGTATATACACACTGTACCGTCCGTACACAAAATATCTACACACGTTAGACTGGTTCACTCCACTTTCTTTCTTCTCGAACTGCTCGTTCACGTCTCCATTTTCACATGACTTTTCGATGAAATGTTTACGACTGATTATCCTTTTAGGCGTGGTAAGTTATTACCGACAGCCCATGGTATGGATGGACCCATGAAATGCACGTAGCCTCCAATAGCCCGTAAGAGCTCAGTGGATTGCAAAACATTAGTCACTGCTCGTTCGTATTACGATACCATGATCAAGTAATAACGACACTAATTTGCAAGTAGACAACGGACTTTCGCTGTAAAAGCAAGAAGATGATCTCGAACTGTTCGTTACGGAAACCATGTCACGTAAAACGACCCTGGGCGCTAGTAGATCAGTGTTCTGCCGATAAAACAATAAGACGATTACTGAACGCCAGACACGCCATTAAATGCACTGGCGTAGGGCTATATAACCCCAATGTTTCTGCCGGAACTAATTCGTGCGTGGCCCGCTCCTAGCGGAACATCCGTGTCAACACATGAACATCAGACAGTCGAAATCCACACTGACGTCACACAGTAGTTTTCCACGCGCCAGTTCATTTCAGTTCATGCTATTTATAGCCTAGGTATTCCCTCACAAGCCGAATTACTGCCTGTCTTTTCGGGTATGTAACACATCCAGCGCTCGAAAATACCAATTCACTGTACCTTTATAGTACAGCCACGAATCTAACATTTAACATTACTAGGTCAAAATAAAGCCATTAACCCCAAACCAAAAAAAGAAATAATGCTTCTACTTAATACAGTCTCTTATATCCTTATTCCCAAAACGTAATAAATCGCAAAACCCCGTATTTTATAATATCAAATATCCAAAAACCGATAATTAATAAACAGTGATCCTAGTTGGTCCGGACCATCCAAAGATGAATCCGTCCACAAAAACACACAGGCACAATAAAAATCCCCTCTGCAACCCCACGTTAACCCAATATAATAAGATACGAATAAAATACCCCAAACTAACTGCACGAAGCAAAACCCGAGGGTGAGCTACTGTAACTGAATAAATTCCGTTACAACATTAATCATATCAATCAACATTAATCATGATTAATCCACATTAATCATTATAATCCCTAATCAATCATATTAATCACTATTAATCATGTTCATCACAATAATCATTATCATAGATAAATCGAATTCGAAATAAATATATTTCTTTTATTATGATTATTATTATTATTAATAATAATAATATTATTAATATTGATCTGAACTTCTACTTCAAATGATTTAATCCTATATAGTATGTAATTATGAAAATCTATAAGCTTAACGTTAAATGGATCACTGTCCAATACACTAGAACATTATAATGTGGCGAACATATTAAACCGCTAACGTATCAAGATCGACTTGAAATATATTAGCTTTCTCAAGCTTCTTCCATCACTAATTCCATAATAGAACGTTATAGCGTAGTTCCATTTCGATGTGCAAACACATATGCGTGGATATTATCCGAAGATGCAGATATGCAGAGAAAGTGTTGAATGTTGGTTTTCAAATATGCCAATAAGCAGAGAAAGGGTTGAATGTTGGAGTTCAAATATACCAATATGCAGAGAAAGGGTTGAATGTTGATGTTCAAATATGCCAATATGCAGAGAAAGCATAACACTGTCTACTAAAATTAAAAGATCTTAGCTTACATTTCGGCGATGTGGTGATGAGGCGATGAGTCCATCTTCCAGCGGTCGATTACTCGTTGAATGCGCCATGGTAGCGCTAACCCGTGAGCACGCCCGAGCCCTGCTCCATTCCATCCTTCACGCCATCAAGCTGCCACATCCACTTCCGAACGTCGGCCTCCATCCTGTCCGCTAATCGTTCAGTGAACCATCACTAAGTCTCTATTATTCCATGTGCAATACGTGCGATGACGAAGAATCATAGGCAACATGTTGTAGCGTCCAGTACACTTTTTATCCGCGGCTTCGGTGGCGTAGTCGGTAGCATGCTGAGCTTCTATGCCCAAGGTAGCGGGTTCAAACCCGGCCGAAGCCGTCGGATTTTTTAAGAGCGTTAAAAATCCCTCAGTATGCCTCAGTAAAGCCGGCAGTCTCATGTCATAGATTTATGGCATGTTAAAGAACCTTCCACTAATTACACCTGTGTGAAGCTAAATTGGATAGGTGAAGAATGTAAACAACGCTCTTAGGTTTCTACGTTCGTTGCCAAGAGCCGACTGCAGTGGCGTCTAGTAGCTAAGTTCTGAACTTGGCCTAGTAGTCGTTGACGGTGGCGCTTGGCGGCAAAAGTAGGAACTATTTGAAAAATTCTAAGTTGCAGTCTGTACTTAAATTAAAAAACAGATAACACACACTAATACAGTCATCACAATGAACACCGGTTATCAGACAGATTCTACACACACTCAAAGTACACGGGGCTACATGACCGCGTTGTCGCAGCCCCTAAACTTAAGAACCAACGAACCAACACTTTTATCCTTGTAGCTTGTGCCACCGCGCTAATCGCGAAAACGAACTGTTCCGTGGTTTACCACATTCACTCCGGAATTTCACTTGACTCAAATAATACTGTTTCTGGAGACTGGATATATCTGCAATTGGAAATGCATATGACTGTCTTTGACTGGCGCGATACACTTAAAATCCTTCTTGAGCTAATATTAATATATCTGATAACCACTAATCTATTGACTGTTATGCTTACGGACGGAACTTCATATTATTTTAATCACACACGTTACATAGCTTGACTACAGGTTCATTAATAATTTATTCTTCAAAAATACGCGACCGTGACAGGACTCGAACCTGCAATCTCCGGATCCGAAGTCCGACGCCTTATCCATTAGGCCTCACGGTCGTTGTGCAGATTGCTTCAGCGGTGCTCTGAGAAGTTTTGCTGTTTTGGTGTATGCACTGGCATGTTTATCTAACACATGAAAACAAGGGTTGCTGCAGGACTTGAAACAGGGCGATTCCAGCATTTGTCAGGAATCTCCTTTCTTCAGGGATATGATAAATGGATTAATGGCGGAGTTTTCTCGACGTTTCAAGATCGCAGTTTCGATTCTCAGCAGAGGAAATGGAAATATTAAGGGCGAGAAAAATCCACTCCTAGTCGTACGATGCTGGCTCGAAAAATATCTCGTGGATCACATTTGGTGGTCATTAGATTAGACTGCATTGATCTCAGCCATAGGTCACCCTGTATATAATTGTTTTCTCTGCCAGTGCAAATCGTAGGAGGTCCCCTAAATGGATCCAACTCAATATAATGGTGTCGCCTCCGTAGCGTAGCGGTCAGCATGGTTAGCTGCCGCCCCGGAGGTCCTGGGTTCGATTTCCAGCTCTGCTACGAAATTTGAAAAGTGGTATGAGGACTGGAACGGGGTCTACTCAGCCTCGGGTGGTCCAAATGAGTTGAGGGGGTTCGATTCCCACCTCAGCCATCCTCGAAGTGGTTTTCCGTGGTTTCCCACTTCGACTTCGGGCAAATGCCGGGATGGTACTGCACCATTATTCATAAAAGGGCTTAAGTACAGACATGGTTACAGTATTTTGGGAACACCCTGTAACTTCCTAACTTGCCTCTGAAGTCGATCATAACAGCTGGTCTGCAGCAAGAAAAAGCCATGCTATCAAGAAAGAGATCGGCAGAGCTCGTGTTTCCGACGAGAAATCCGAAGCTCATCGATAATAACCATGTTGACTGTGTCTAACACCATATCGATCGATTCACCTGAGAGTGATTAATACAAATTAATGCATATTTAGCGCTTTATGTAAGCAGATACATGTGTCTATATGTATATTTCCATGGCAGAAAGCTATTATTAAGAAAGCCATTATTAAGAAAGTATGAAGAACAGAAGATGATATGTTAACTCACTGCTGATTACGTTTCGACTGCGATATATTTCGTATCGAGGCATGACGTGTGTGGTAGTGGGGGAAGCAGATGTGAG